>CM041046.1:8599287-9123692 GCA_023078785.2 Hyles euphorbiae
CGGGAGAAATACACATTGCGGTGGTATTACCAGTTTAACTCTCCCTACCCTACCTTCTACCAGAAGTTCACGCTGTAGGTAGGCTCTCGGTAAGAAATTCAGCATGGGCTCCCAGTGAGTAAAAATTACCACATTAGTACAGGGCCCCTAGACAAATGGAAATGGCATTTAGCTGTCACGTGACTTCTGCCATTTCAATATATTAGATCTTTTCGTAGACGTTTTAATGGCGCGCTGCGCAACAATGCCCGTGTCAACTGGTAGCTGACATGAGTTTTTGACCTCGAGTGCTCGTGTCAACTACAAAATTGATGTGGCGTTCGCGTTCGAATGTCTTAGAATTCGTTTAAATATCCGTTTCAGTCATACTAAGGGTTATTTGTATTCTTCTACTCTCTTCCTGACAAATGTAAGCTTCAAACTGTGCAAAGACCAAACGAATAAGAATAACCCAAAAAATGTTCGGGCTGTTTTGGTGTCGCTTCAGGTCAGTCTCGAGATAAATGGCTATATAAACTCGTGATTTTTTACGTTTTTGAGTGATTTTAACAAATACTACACGTGGATATAAAGATTCCAATAAGAAAGGCAATTTGATGTAACTTTAAAAAAATAATAATAAGGTAGGTGAATTCTGGCAATGGGAACCGTTGTATTAATTTTTACATTTCTCAGTAGCAGTGAATGATATATCGCTATGACTTTATTATTACATTAGCACAAGGGCGTCGCCAAGGGGGAGCAGGTAGGGGCAGCTGCCACCCCCCCCCCCTCTTGAGATTAAAAAAATTGCCAAATGAAAAGCAACCAAAATCTGACTTGGCTTGCCTACTATAATGTGTTTTTTTTGCATATACCATACTATTGTACAATAATATTGACCGTCTGGGGGCCACCGTCAACATTGCGTAAGTTGCAATCACATTTTTCTCATTCTCCATAATATTTGCCCCTCCCTAGGTCATCGGCTGGCGACGCTCCTGCATTAGCAGATTATTAGACTACTTATGTTATAATATTTTTATTTCAAGCCGAAAGACGACATTTGTGCATCTGGGTTTTTACTTAGATGATGTCGCCCGGTACCCGATTATTTTGTAAATTTAAATGGCGGTAAATTAATATTTTTGTAGAATTAAGTGTACGTTTTTATTTCTCATATTATTTTTTTTTATATAAGAAATGTAAATGTAAATTAAAAGCATATGTCATCGCTTTAGTTTTTGAGATATAATCCTACAAACACAAGACGCGCAAAAATCACGTTATCCCAAGTTCAAATAAACATAACTAAACACCAGTCATAATTTGATAAACAAAACTAATAATAAATTCAACCAACTCTGAGTCTAAACAAAAACCTTAATAGTTAAACAAAGCACTTGAATGCTGAGAACCGTTTGCTTTATTAAGTGACTCGCAGTGATGCGCCGATGCCGGGTCAGTTTAGTGTTTATTTGATTTATTACCCTGGGCATAACAACAAGTTTTTTCGGGAAACCTACGTGATACGTGAGCGGCGGTGTAGCAGAAACAGCACAGCATCCTATTGGAAGCGGCCGTGTCCATCGGCTGCCCGCTGCGTCGTTTGTAAACAAACCTTGTAAGTGAACGTCCATTTGCCAGTACGTAGGTTCAAATCTACTCTTTCGGACATCAGTTTTTCGCGCTACGTATAATGTGAATCCTACATATGCTTTCTTTAATACCTACTACTTATTTCTTTGTTTTATTTTATGTATTTGAGGCAGATTTACAGACAAATAGTATCTATAGATGTGTGGTACAGTGAACAGTTCAGTGCCAATTACTAATCCTCAGCAGTAGAATAACATATAGAAAATATTATATCAATGGCCAATAATATAGTTACAATAAGTTAATAATTATTGTAGACGATAAGTTAGCATAGTGATAAAGTAATACTAGTGATAAAGTATATGTATATCGATAGGTTATATAAATATTTTGCTTGCTACGCTATGAAATAAGAGTAAAACTAATAAAGTAAATTATGTTATAAAAAAAAACATGAAAAAATATATTTTTCCGTTCAATGTCAATTTTATATCACTTTCCTTGCTTGTTCTCGTGCTCGAGAATGAACTATTAGTTTTTTTCTTCTAACACGGGACAAAGAAGCTATAGGTCTACCAGAATCTCATGGCATTTTGGGAAATTTGAATTTACGCATCGCAACACTGGGGTAATTGGATGAACTTATTTTGATACTTTCAATAATTTTAAATTTTAATTAATTATTATTTCAAATTAACATGATTTTTTTTAGTAAAACTTTGTAAATAAAGTACATAATGTTTTAGGTATAAATATATAGGTTATTTAAACATTAAATTGACTTCAAGATTGTACTTTTAGATTAATAGCCAATTAAAATAGGTAAATAAGATATTTTTCAGTTCTAAATAAATAAATAATAACACCCAACAGTCACATACATAGTCCTGACCCTACACTAAGATCGAGTTTTGTGTCGTGGGTATCAGGAACTACAAGAGACTTTTCGGTCTCATAAACACCTAGACCCGGAAGAAATATTTGTGGGCCGCACAATCATTTCTCTCGGTGCGGGGATCGAACGGCCTCTCCTTTCACAGGCGGCGTCTAACCAACTGCGCCACGGAGGCTGTCATTTTAAAAGGCTGTCAAATTACAATATACATACGTGCCTTACGGGTATTTATAATATAGAGGGAACGCTAGTATTTCCAAAACGTAGATAAAAATGGCGGTACCAAGCCACCAGTTTCGTTTTAATTCTCTCTTCTTATTAGTTCTCATTTAATCTAACAACTTTCAATTTCTAAATTGTACGTAGTTCGATTATGAGTCGTTTTTATTTACATAAATATTAGATTCCAAAAATGTTATATGAAAGATGCAAGTTTGTAAAATAAAAAACCTTAGAGTAAAAAACTTATAATTTTATTTTCAGTCTTCTTTATTTCATTAACACTTTAGTCAGAGCTTACTTCTAAATACTCTTCCTGTACATCTGATGAAGACGATGAAGATAAAGTATTAGTTATAAACCGTTCCTTATCTAAAAACTCTGGAAACTCCTGAAAATAGGTTTTCAATGCATTACTGTTTAGTTTCAAAACATGATAACAAAGTAAATACGATAAAACACATGTACAAATCTAAAACTCACCAAAATACATGAAGTATCAAAACTATTCACTCCGACTTATTTGTTAAAGCGACGTCGATTTTAAAATCGACGATTTTGTATAAATTTGGCCAAATTATTCACGGATCTGGCGATAAACCTTGTGAACAATGTGTCGCACTTGTGATCGTAGAACTAATTTATATATTTTCGCTAAGGAAGTATAGAAATCTTAAAATATTCACATCAAATGACATAACTCAAGTTTTGAAACAGCTGTTGACTGATGGTATTGCCATATAAAAATCATTATGTTTGTTTTTAATTTTATGCCATGAGATTCTGGTAGACCTATACTCTCTATGGGAAGTCATTTCAATACACAATATATTACACAAACAACCATTTATATTTTTATAAAAATGACACATACCTATCCATATTGCGTGTCTTTTAAAAGCTATCCTACTATGCGTATACATACTATATGTCAATATTTCATGATATTACTTAATGAAACAGATAATTCAAAACGATCGAGACGAACAAAGGGAACAATATATCTAAAAACAGAAGGGTACAAGTGATACAAGTGGGGGATACAAACAAAATACTACATACTGTCGCTATGCGACTAGACACCAATTGCCCAAATTTGAACGCCTTAGTTTCGAAACTCGAGTTTTCTAGTAGTTCGTTTTTGTAGTTAGTCTCGAAATCATATCTATCATATTTGGATAATATATGTATATAATGATGTAGATATATCACTGCAAGAACAATGTTAGCGGGATTGAAATCGATAAACAAAGTCGATACGGACTCGTGCCGCACTAAAAGGGACGGAGCCTGCGATGTGCGGGGCGTCCCCTCCCCTACGTCTCACGTCATACCCCGATTGCCATGCCAACTTGTCACTTACAGTTTGTGTGTATAATTTTTATAAATTTATTTTTTATTTAGTTTAATGGTTGTGTAACGTGTGTTGGTTGTTGGGTATTCGTTTGATTAGTTTTAATTTATGGTAGCGTGCCGCGATTAATAGGAAAAGCCTGTTAAATTAAAGTTTGTGCAGGGTTACCAGAAGCCAAAATTTTATTGAAATAAGCATTATTCTGTTTACATTTGTTATTAATACCTTTGATGATATATGACTTCGAAATGTGGCTTTTCACTAAGGGCCTCCTGAGAACGCTAAAGATTACTTAATGCACTATGGAGAGAGCTAGTCTCGGTGTTTCCCTGCTAGATTTATAGCCATCATAGCAATAGCCCTCTCCATAGCGCGTTGAGCGATACGTATAACGAACCGAAAAGAAAGCATTAAAGGTCGAAAGGCAAAGTGGAAAGACGACCTTGGGAAGGCTACAAGAAGTCACAAAGATTCAGGCCGCTTGTAACCGGTCTCTCTGGTAATCTTCGGGCGAGGCTTCTGTTAAGGAGGGAGAGACAGAGTCGAGACAGATTCTCGGACATATTCCTGAATTTAACTTAGGGTTAAAATTAACCCTTTTCTTGACAGTGTATCTGTGGAGATACATCAACTTTAAAAAAATCTTGTGCCGTTATTTTTTAGCACAAACTTAATATTTTTATATGAATGTTTAGCTTATTTCTTAGTTTTCAAACGCTCATTTAGTATTTTCTATAGACCTCACTAATTAACTGTCAAACTTTACTTTAATTCAAGTTCCGTCAAATTGCCACGCAAGAAGGTAAGAATATTCATGAAAATATTTTCGATTTGATATATTTTAGGAATGGGTGCCTAAATTTACAAATTATAAGTATATTTTGCACTAAAGTAATTACTTTGGTTTGTGTATAACTGTCTGATTGATGCTTCATTTGACTTTTTAAAAAGATGTATCTCATCGTGCACACCGCCAAGTAGCTAAGAGATTTGTGTTTATTTGACATGTATCTCATCGTACACACTGCCAAGTTCATGTGCTTATGCATGCTTAGCATTTTTTCTATTGGTTGTAGGTAAATAGGCTTTCAAGAGCTAGAAAAAGACTCACATTGGTGCCAAAACACAATCAATCATCAAATGATGAAGAAAGTTTGGATTCAAGTAGTGAAGTAGTACTAAATCTACACCTGGCCCGTCTCTACCTTTTTCTCTTGAAAATCTTCACATTCTTTCTGACGATGAAAACAACTTCACCATGCCCCATATTCCTGTTTTCTGCCCTCCAGTATCAATGAAACCAGCTAAAGAAAATCAATCCTTGAATTCTTCAGCTCAAGACTCTCTTCATATAGCTGACGTATAATGACACTCAAAACATTTCAGCTGATATGACGGTATATCCATTTCAATGACAATTTGCTTGATGCAATTTTTTTAAGAGTTCCTCATGGAACCAGATTTAGTATTGATTAAATGATGGTGCCATACAAAGGCAAAAAAAAACCGGTAATCGAAAACTGTACATAGGGCAAGCTTCGCAAATGGGGATACAAAATATTTGTTAGAGCGGGATTTTCGGGTTTCATTTATGATTTTGTCATATATGGTGGTGAAGACATATTCAGATTTCACACATTTTCACCAGAAGAGATGAGTTTGGAACAAAAGTGTATAGTCCTATATAGTGTGGCGGGGTCGTCCTTCTAGATATGCTGGTGGCCTTACATAGAACGGAAATGAAAAGCCACCGATGGTACTTACCCATATTTTCCCAAATTTATATCGCTGACGTATTGCCGTGAATAATGTAAAACGACTAAGCTTAAAGAAGTTCCGGTATCATATTATATAAGAGCTAGACGGCAACCATTTCAAAACTCTGAACTCTACCACCAGCACCAGAAAACCTTAGTGTAAGACCGACTGCAGACGTGAAATATGACGGGTACAATCATTTCCCTACATTTGGGCCCAAAGGAAGATGCAAGCTATGCATCAAAAGACAGACTACTGTTGTGTGCATAAAATATGCCATGAGGCTGTGTTTATTACCAGATAGGAACTGTCTTTTTAATTTCCACAGTATACATTTTCAAAATTAATCAGATTTTGTTTCATTTTTTTTTAATAAATGTTATATTTGTGTAACTTATATAATTGGTACAGCTTACTGATTAAAAACGAGGTTTAATAATTATTATTTTCATATAAATTAATTTATAATCAATTCATAGCTGATTCGGCATTGTATCTGTAGAGATACAATGTTAGCGTAATGTAATTATGAATGTTCTTGGCAATGTATCCCTACAGATACATGCGTTTTTTTTGTAACTACCCTCATGAGATTTTTTGTTTTATTTTTCTGGGCATCCTTGGGTCATAAGGGTTAAGTGGTATGAATATTATTTCGATATTTAAAAAAATGTAATCTTGCCAAGAAAAGGGTTAAAGATAATTAAAGTAAAATAATATAATAATTTAAAGTATGAAAACGTGAAATACTATTATGGTATCAAACCAAACCAAATTACCAGCCTAATATTATGTAGTTCTAACCTTCTGAAGTTCTCACAAACTTCTATGTTGAGTTAATTAGGATTTGCTGAGCTGTTAAAATTAGGAGTGAAAAGGTGGAGTCTGTCGGGCAGCTGTTTTTTACTAATTCACTACAAAGCAGCGTGATAGATTGGCGATGTGTTGAAGATAAAATTAGACAGGTTCCGGCGTTGAAAATGTATTTTCGTTAGTGATACTCGTGAACGTTATTATTGCTAAAGGCATGTGCGCAGAGACATTTTTTTACTCAACGTAAAAATATATTCTCAATAGTTATATACGATAGGTGTGGCCATTCGAATAAATTATACAATAGTTGTAGCATGATTTATTGAATATTAAATTAGATAACGGTGTTATAAAGTAGCGTCCATAGTCTCAAACTTCTGAGTCACGAATCGATACTCGTATTTAATTTGTATATTCTTAAAAGTATCATATTATTTCATTGATATTGTTTAAATTTTTAATCAGAGGGGCAAGTAAATTTGAAATTAAATTATACTTGTAAGAATTGATATGTCTAATAAGTGATTGGACTTAAATGTTTTGGTTTCTATACGATATACTTATCAAATGGCGATAATCACACAAATTAGTCAGGGCTGTGTGAACGCCGCCGCAACGCAGTGACGCGCCGTGACGCAACGTCGCCGGCGCGGCGCTGAACGGGTGCCGCCACAAGCTCCGCTCCACCACTCGCCTCTGTGGCCCAATGGATAAGGCATCGGCCTCCTAAGCCGAGGATTGTGGGTTCGAGTCCCACCAGAGGTAAACGCAGCTTTTTGTAAATTAAATGCGACGCATGTCGAATGCATTGATGATTAGATATCATTGAAGAGGAAAAATATTTTTCCATGCTTCAGATTCTTAAAATTGTATGTTGAGTGCAAGAAAATTACATACATATATTTTAAAAGGATATATTATGGGTAAAGCTGCATGTTTAAGTTGTTTTTTTATGGTTATGAGACGGGGAAACGGTGGTTCGTTATAGTTTTTAGATTGTCTACTACCTTAACCATGTGGCAGGACTTACGTTAGGTTCAAACATTTTAATGTCTAGCTACGTTATAGAATGGTCTTTAACGATACATTTTGTTTTAGCATTCGATTGTTTAAATAAAATTGATTTTGGTAATACAAATTACAATCTATTAACATATTTGCTATGACTTTATAGCTAATGCTTTAGAAAGTTTAAAGGGAAAACCTGAATTAAAGTTTGGTAAAATTTGAGGTTGTTGTAAAAAGATATAACTACGTTTTCTTTATCGTTTTTTTCAGTCTATCACCTGTCATTCCTGGATTTTATAACGTTACCTCGGTTGACAATGGCACGTTTTTACTCACACACATTACATCTGACACAGATAAAACTAGATAGTATAGATATAGGACAGCGGTGTCGGTGTATTGTCGACTCGCATGCGTATTATAAAAGTCCCGTATCATGGGGGAAAGCTGTTAGATATGATAACGATACAATTTTATTGATAAGGTCCGATGAGGCATCGATCAGTCGATACGATCGAGCGCAGTCCCTCCGCGGCCGTATACGCTCGCGCAAACTTTATCACACAAATAATAATTATTGTGATAGCATAGATTTCAATCAATAAATGTATTAAATCTGGATTATCTTAGTTGGAGTCTAAGCTTATTAGCGCCGAGTGCTCGTGTGAGAAGCCAGTTTGAGTAGTGTAGGATGAGAATGATGGGAGAAGGAGATATGGGTTACGGAGACTATTACAACTACGATAACAGTTGGTCCATCATACCGCCGGACTATGGCGCTGATCTGAGCTACCAAGTTCGGCAGCCTCAAGCGGAGGAAGACTACAGATACAATTCTTACGCGTGAGTACAATTCACCAATAAATAAAGAAAATCTATATTTCGAGTGGAATGGAACGAATAAATATGTTAATAAAATTATAAGTAATAGTTTCCCCAAGCAATAAACATATTAAGTATTAGGTCGTTTTTTTATTAGGCACTTGCTTATGGTTCAATAAAATAAATAACTAATATCTATATGTATCTCTGTATACACACTACTTGATAGAAAATAACTTTGCGACCAATCCTACATAATCATTTACAAATACGAATAATATGCTTTAAGGATAAAGTATTTTAAATTACTCAGAAACTTTACCAACGATCTAAGAATATGAATATATGCACTTTATTATTATAAGTAAACAACTTCGTAACAAATTATTCAATAACCTCTTCAAAATCACTGGTTACCACAGAAACAGAAACTGCTCTATAGCTACCGCTTGTTTTTCATTTTCTGATCAAACTGCGGAATATTTTTAATATCTTAAGTACTATGTTATATATTTCATAAACAATACCAAAAGAACACCTACACAACATAATCTAATTAAATTAATTTAGGTCTTACAGAGGGTGTAGGTTTTACAAATCGAATATTTATAATATGACTGCGCGAGGATAAATGTGAATTCTATTTTATAATAATTAGCATTTAGAAATAAACTTGAGGAAAATTTAATACAGAGTTACGTATAGAATAAAGTATTTATTATAGCCTAGCTAAAATTAATTCTAAAACACACAATAGTATTTGACTATACATTTCTATAGTACCAAAATATAGATTAAGTTTAATACAGGTAGTTTATGAAACAATCTAAGGTAGGTAGGTAGAGTATAGATTTATTTTAAATAAATAGACACAGAGAAAAGTCAGATTTGTATCACTAAAGCATTTCTATTTTGTTCATTGTTATAGAAATCTTAATATTCCTATACATGTGTAAACCAACAAGTGCATATCAAGTCTGCACGCGATTTCAACCGCCGTTGTCAATAAATATTTTGCGGGCAAAACTTGAGAGCTTTCAACTTCAGTGGCTCAGTTATCATAATAAAGTTTTATATTTTACACAGACTACCTATTCCGTGTTGTTTTGTACTATTAGTATCTTAAATTTCCTATGAATCAGTCATAATGAATTTAATGCCTTCATAACTGTAAGTTGCAAGATTGGCTTAGTGCGCTCTTTTTATTAATTAATATGAATAGGTATTCAAATGGAACTTTTACTCGGAAAATGCGCACGGTGGCACGCGTTTTGCCGTCGGCTGTAATGATAAGGAAAAAAATTAACAATCCATACGCTGAAGCTAGTTATAATTTCATCGACGGTAATGTGGTAGAGCCGAGCTCTACAGAGATTACCAAGACAATAAACGTCGAAACAGTAATGTGGATATTTATATCTTTTTGGAGAATTGGTATCGTTCTAAGAATTTAAAACCATATTTTGAAAACAATTAAGTCTTAATAACCAAATAAGTGTGTAATGTATCGAGCATAAATAGTGTATATTTGGAATCAAGCTGTCAGGCAAAATTGTATCGATCGCGACCTGTCAAAATTATATTTTGTTTCCACTGTACTTACCATCAAGCGCATTGAACTCACTTTGTCTTTCATCTCATCCTTTTATTACAAGAAATCAATTCACGTGTACCTGTTTACGGCACGACGGCACTTTACATGTACATATAATATCTATGGGTAGGGTAGTGTTTTGAGTATGCATCCACAACACGTCACAGTTGAACGGCTGGTGGCTTGCGTGACCCACACTTATAGTTCCGTCGGCGATGTATCGGCGCACTGAGTACCATCGAGTTCGTGATGCCAGCTGCGCTATCTCCCATGCCTTCGTGGAGCCTTAATTGGTTTGGAAGCCCTCTTCGCGGGTTGGCGTGCCGTCGCCCATTTAGGCTCAGTGGGTCTAACCAGATTGCTATAACGAAATATATGTGAAACCCCATCGAGTTCGGCTCGTTCCGCTTGCAAACCCATATAAACTTGTATAAAGTAGTTTTGTCTGCCATAAATTTCGCTTAAGTATCGTGGGTGCTGGGTAAAATTTAGCTTGGAGTAGCATACAGGAGTTCAGTTCGCTGCTTAGTTTGTCACATTTAATTTTTACCACCATTCTGGAGTAATTAATTCCATATTTAAGGGAAGAGGAAAATGAGTGGTAAGCTTTAGGACTACGAAATTTTATCGTCAATTCCAAGTACCTTGAAAATTCTGACAGTGTAATATTTGTTAGGCGTACAAAACACTGAAGTCGTTTGTTTCTTTTATGTAATTTGAGTCGTGACGTTTGTTCTAATGCTGGTGAGTTATGGATCTAACGTCCTTGAATTGGCAGCGGAAAATTCAATTACGTTCGTCAGTTCATAAATCCGGGGCTTATGCAAAAAGTTGTGCCGTAGTTTGTTGACAGTGCTCGGTACTGCGGCGAAGGTAATGGCGCCGGGTTTGGTCACAGGGTAGTTTTTTCTCGCGGTGTCAGCGGCGGGTGGTACG
Source organism: Hyles euphorbiae (assembly GCA_023078785.2). Classification (NCBI taxonomy): domain Eukaryota; kingdom Metazoa; phylum Arthropoda; class Insecta; order Lepidoptera; family Sphingidae; genus Hyles; species Hyles euphorbiae. The sequence continues at coordinate 8,610,265 of CM041046.1, forward strand.
AACGGCGCGGGTTCCTCAATACAATATTCTACTTTTACACAAATTACGTTTCTATCGTGTCTACTATCAGCCCCCATTATTTTATCATTAACCGATGCAAATCCAAAACGTGAGTCTTTTTATATTCCGTATTTATTTTCATAAGAACGGTACTATCACTTTGAGCTTATTTATACATGTTACCTTTTATACTAATTTGTATTGCAACCGATGAACATCAACAATAACTCGTTAAATATTTTACCCTTCGAGATGATCCCTTTCGGATTTGAACACCTGGTAGATAATTGGGTAGTGAATACATTTATTATAATTTATTTTTTAAAGGTGTTTATTTTGAGGTATGCCTCTTTCAGGACAACCGGATTTTAAGTATGGATCCATATCGGATATAGGCGTGTTAAATGCAGTTTAAGAAAGTAATCTAATAGTGGTGTGCAATAATTGAGTGGGAGGTTAGTGTGTACAGCGTGGCAGTGGTGAGTAAATGGTCCGTGTAACGGAGGGCGATCGCACCTGCCGGCAGCCCCTCACAAATCTGGCCCTCTCTACATGTAGTACAAGTGAAAATGTAACATCAAACTTCTTTTTACTTTCGTTTATTTAGCTGAGACTTGCATGAGGTGTTTCAATATATCTTCAATCTATCAATCCCTTGCATCCCAATAATATAAAAAAGAAGCAACCCGGCTTTACCCGGGTATAGATATATTTACTCCAAGTTACACCAGAAACCTGCGCAAATAATAATCTATACGTATAAATTAACTTTTCTTTGAAATAATAATTCACCTATTGACTAAAAATGTATCTAATCGTATCAGCCCATACGTATATGTCCCACTGCAGGGCACATGCCTACTCTACAATCGAAAGTACGATTGAGAGTGGTTAGGCCAAATAGTCCACCACGCTGGCCAAGTGCGGGTTGGAATAATCGGTTGCGTAGTTTAAATTATTACTACTAAATAATACTATGCATAAATGCTTATTACCTAATATTAATTTAAATTGAATTTTAATTGTATGGTTAATACGCTATAAGCCATTTATAATACTCCTTAATTTAATGTTTTTTTTTCATAATAACAATATTTTTTTAATAATGTTGTTTTTGGATTGTACTTGTCAATGATTATACATAAGTTCAGGGTCCAAAGAGATTTTTTTATGTGGGTGTTGCTTTCTGTATTGGCTTTAATCCATCACAATCCTATCTAATGTTAAAATCACTCTATACTAAATCTGCAAATATGAAGCTTAATTAAATAAAATGATAATTTTCCGTCGATTATCCGAACTAATCGGGGGACATGGGTGTTCGGAAAACTGATTGGTTTGGATAATAGAACTATATTGGTATAGCCATATATATGAATGAATATTACATACCTACATATTTTCTTATATCCTTCATGGCAAATGAGAATTATAGAAAAAGTGCAGCGCTTGCAATACAAAATATTATAGGTAGGTACAATATTAAAGAAAATTAAAAAAAAAAACGTTAATAACCCACTAATGCTTAAAATAGTCATCAATTTTTGTCTGCCGAAGGTTTTCGGATAACCGGTCGTTCGGTTGATCGACGTTCGGATAATCGACTCTCTGCTGTAGTGGTATTCGTCGCCTTACACCCCAAAGTTACATGGAACAAAAAGGTTACCAGTTATTATTATTATTAACAGTTACTCTAAACGCTTTTAGTGTTTGTAAAACTTAAGAAAAATATGGAAAAATATGATGCATTTACGATTTCTTTATATTCTACGTTCGGGAACAGTAATGCAACAAAGTGATGAGCACGCAGGCGGTTGTTACGATAGATATTTTAAAAACTCATTCTCAATAAGTCAATTAAACATTTCGTGAACGTTGCACGCCACTTAGGGGCAAGTTCCCAATATAAATAATTGCCCTTTGTTATTGTTGCCCTTTGAGTAATACTCATGCGTGCACATTTTAGTTTATAATTCAACCTCAGCTTTTAACATTTAAAATGTGTATTTTAAAAAGCTACGAGCAAGTTAGGTAAGTTGTAGTACCAAACAGATTTTATTGGTGAATGTTTGTTATGGTTTTGACTAACTCGTTATTTCAATGTAAAAAACTTTAATTATTGCATCTTGTATTTATACAACATATACAACATGTTACTCAAATCTAACATAACATTACATGCAGGAAAATTAAAATTCTCTTAATATCTTTATAATTTCTATCTAATTTCTATAATATGTATCTGGTAATTTCAATTTAGCACAGTTATTAAATTTTATGAATAGCAAGAGAAAATTGTTGTATCATATTTAAATGATATCAATGAATTGGAGAAGCTTTTTTTCCGGTGTGTATTGATAGGAAATCACCACGTACAATATGGGTGAAGGAATACATCGTAGGGAAACTTGCATACCAGAGCAGTTTGTAAGAATTTTTATGGTATGTAAAGTCCTCTAACCCGCAGTAAGCCAGCCTGGTGGACTACATGGCAACCCCTCTCAATCGTACTCTCGATTGTAGAAGGGGCTTGTGCCGTACAGTGGGACGTATATGGCCTGATACATTACATTAATTCCAAGATGTACTACATATCTATTTTTTATAATACTTAGCGGTTCTAAGTGCATATTTATTAATTTCTGGCAGTAGTACACACTTTTTGAGTCTAATCTACAGATACATATTATTTCGCGTATTAACTGTTTTGTATCTAACTCAACGTGACTGCCTTCCTTTATACTGCTTTTCTCGACCCGTCCCGTTACATCCTGTATTGTCACGTCTCAAACTGTTCAATGACTCAAAGAATGCAATCCTGTCTCTTTATATCTTATAATTTATATCATTCGCCCTTTATGCTAGCCCAAACCATGCCTATGATTTTGTAAGTTTAGCAAATATATATAGATATTTGCATTCTTTGCTCATCCCACGAGAACACTACGATTTTCTGCGATAAAAAGTAGCCGATACATTGATTAAGGGTATCCGCTGCCTCTATACTAAATTTCGTTTAAAATGGCCCAGTCTTTGAGCGGGTAAACTTCTTGATTATTCCACGGGAACCCTATATTTTAGGGATAAAAAGTAGCATAAATTAATGAAGGATATTAGCTTCTTTCATATGAAATTGTCATCGAAATTGATCTAGCCGTTTGCGCGCGAAGAAGTAACAAACACATTTTCACCTTTTTAATATTAGCAGGAAGTAGGATGCCGAATATTAAATATTTTTTAACCAATTGTGTAAGACGGTGTGATATGTCACAACTTACATAGTGTATAGCTCCACATTTATTGTAATCTTTCAGATATCTAAACATAATTCATCCAGTACATATACAGGGTATATCAAGAGTGCTACCGAAAACGAAGTCGGGTGGTAGTTTTAGTGACTTCAGACTCAATGCAACTAAATTTTGTGCAATAAATTGACAATTTTATTTTGTTATTTTTTTTCTATTGTCGTATTAGGGTGATAAATACATAGTTTTTGCTTAAATAATAGTGTACACACTTTTATTTTTTAAGAAGCTTTGATACGCAAGGTTTTAAATTATTATTTTAGCAAAAAATATGGATTTACCATCCAAACTCGACCATATTTATAAAAAAATAAATAAAAAAAGTGTCACTTTTTTCCGTAATTTTTAGTAACATTGTGTTTGTAGTCAGTAAAACTACCACCCGGCTTCGGTTTTGGTAGCAGTCTTGATATGTATAAATGAGTTGTATTTGTATAATCTAGAGAAATCATTTAAGTTGTGGCTCTACCTATCAGAATGGGAGAGTCAATTTCTATTTACCTAAACTAGTTGTATACAACTGGTGTGAGTCGGCTAAGCCAGGGTTGTTGTTACACATAAAACTAACATAAAGCGACGGTAGGTTATAATAATAATAAAATTGTTCCTTCAATTTTTCCTTAACTAACGTAACAACATTTTTTAAAATAAGTCATGAGTCAAGTGCGTGGTGGCCTGTTGGTAAATGGACTAGACGCGGCTGTCAACATGCTCACAGTGGTCGTGGGTTCCAATCCCAGGGCACACCTCTGACTTTTCGGAGTCATGTGTGTATTGTTAGTCAATCACCACGCACTAAAACGGCGAAGGAAAACATCGTGAGGAAACCTAGGGCCCTACTATATTCATCCAAACGAACGAACGAACGAACGAACGAAGTTCGAAACTTCGGACAAACGAAGTTTTTTATACGATACGAATGTACCTACATAAAACTTATGGTCGTTATTGATTTATGGTCGTAACCATAGACTTATAGTTACGGTGTACGTTATACAAATTCGAACTTTTACAGAAAAGATACATTCGTATCGTATAAAAATCTTCGTTTGTCCGAAGTTTTGGACTTCGTTCGTTCGTTCGTTCGGATGAATATAGTAGGGCCCCTGCATACCATAGCGATTTATAAAAAAGCTATGGTATGATATGGTATGGTAGAGTAATCTTACTCTCGATTGTAGAGTAGGCCAGTGCCCTGCAGTGGGACGTATATGGGCTTATATAAGTCATAAGTGCTTAGGCTAATATATAATACTAATACTACATGGCTGATGTTTGTACTAGGATAGCCCTACACAATAAGTAATAGGTATTATCAAATGTGTTTGGGTATATCTCGCTTTCCCGACCTGAATGCAGTAAAAACGTTATTCGTTTGATTTGTTTAAAGAATTTTGCATGTTTACAATTACAATTTAGTAAATAATAAAGTAAGTGCGTGGTGGCCTGTTGGTAAACGGACTAGACGCGACTGCCAACATGTTCACGGTGGTCGCGGGTTCGAATCCCAGGGCACACCTCTGACTTTTCGGAGTCATGTGTGTATTGATAGTCAATCACCACGCACTAAAACGGTGAAGGAAAACATCGTGAGGAAACCTGCATACCATAGCGATTTATTAAAATTTCTATGGTATGTAAGTCCGCCAACCCGCACTAGGCCAGCGTGGTGGACTATATGGCCTAACCACTCTCAATCGTACTCTCGATTGTAGAGGAGGCCCGTGCCCTGCAGTGGGACGTATATGGGCTGATACAGATACAGAAATAATAAAGTTACCACAAATTATTTTAATATTATTCCTTAGTATCTTATTCTGTTTATGTTGATTAATTGAGTATAATAAATTAAAGATAGAAAGACAATTAATGCTGTGGCGAAATTTTTTGTGGCAAATAAGATACAATTATAATATATTTTGTAAAACATTAAAACATAGGTATTTATTATTAAAATATTAATACATAGTTATGTATGATATCACGTTAAGTTATTCATACAACTAGTAAAAAACAGGTCAGATCTTGTTGGGGTATCCTTAAGTTCCAGTAATCCATTGAACCGCCAATTGCACACCTGCAAGTCATAAAACAAACGATTATTGTATAAAGACAAGAAGATTATGGTATTTGAACTTGTAAAACCCGCCGTTTTAAGAAATTATGCTCAACCAACCGTTCGGTATCGCAACATCTGGTTGCATTGTTTATCATTTTCATAAAAGCTCACGTCAATCAGTTTTTTATTTAATCTTCGTAATATTTAGGTATTATTAATTAATACCTATAATGTATGCACGTAAGAAAATATTTTGCATATTTTTATTCTGCATTCATAAAGTTTTACTTAGTGCTTAACGAAATAAGCTTTAAGTATTAAATATTTACCAATTAATCATATGTACATATGTAGTCAACCATATGATACTTTCTTCATTTATATTTTTTTCACCGATTTGGCAAATGTCCTAACGGCCCATCTAATAAGTAGTGAATTATTATCGTCGCTCTATGAAATTTACAGGTATATTATAATTTCTAAATTATTTTTGAGTAAAGGTGTGTTGCAATGATCTCACATTGGAAATGGCGAAAACCAAGAACAGAAAGAGGGAAAAGGTACTGGGCCTCTAGTAATTTCACTCACCAAAAGAATCACAGCACAAAATTTTATTTTAAATCAGCCCTTACCGAGTGTGAATACTAAATAATTATATTGCCCATTACTAAATCATATAATCGCCCATATAGGCATATGTATTTAAATATATTAAATACGATTTAATATGTAGTTTATGACAATAGCTTGGTTTTTGAGGCGGTAAGATGCTTCCTATTTTCAGTGATTTAAGTAAAACCCCGAGTAGGTATAATGTGATAGGCTTCTAACTTTTCTTTTTCCATTTTATAGAACTTGCATTATTTGAATCTCTATATTTTTGCCTCAATATAGCAATAATAAAATAATTAATGGTGTCCAATAAGTATTAAGTTAGCTTTTAAGCGAAGCAAGGAAAAAAGAGCAAATGGATGAAAAATTATTTAAAAACATATTTATGAGAGAAATGGAGGAATAAAACCCAGTCTGCAATCAATCGCCTTAATCCAAAACACCTGGTGCTCATTTGTCGTTGCAGTTAAACAAAAATCTATTTAGCAGTAATTCCAGACAATTACCGTAATGAGGCGCCCTTTTCAACAACAATAGACTTCTTCAAGAAGTATCAAGAAACAATGCCGGGCTGCACACGTGCAAGTCATAAACTGATAACTGAACTGTTTTTGTACTTGTTCGAAGAAGTTTTTCAATATTTTGCATAGTACCTACAACATGTGCAACGGATTTAAGTGTGACAATGCCAAAAGTGTGAATTAAATCTTAATTGAAAAATATATGAATATGAATAAAATACGCTTTAAATAGGTAATACCAATCGCGAAAAAAAAAGGATTTAAAAATAAGTACATGTTATCCCTAAATGTAGGTGTCTATTGTTAAACTCGTCAAAAAGATCCCAAATATTCTGCAAACATGGACTTACACGGACTTAATAAAACACTCTAAATGAAAATCGTTATCCGGGCATTTGGAGCGGCGTCCATAACGAACCCGGCCTCAACAATGGACTTAATGCTCGCACTCATTACAAAAAGCGACATAACGTAACGCGCCACGTCGAAAGCTTCTCCATTCAAAGTGTATACTCCAGTTTTTTTTGTTGGGAAGGCTGTAGCGGCGGTGCCATTGGCCGCCGGGGATCCCGCCCAGTAAACGCAGGCGCGCCATTGGTCCCGCTCCGTGGAGCACCCTCAAGGCGAGTCCAAAGCTGAGTAGGCTGTCGAGGCACGAGGGCGGCGCGGGGTGTGCTTCACCCCGAGGACCACTCGAGGGTTGTTTAGTGTAGACGCAGCGTCGCGAGGCGCAGCACGTGTACGCGCGGGTGTTCCATAGCCGCCAAGATTATTCCGAAAGCGAGTTCTCCCGGACGGGAGATGAAGTGCGAGGAGGGCGAGAGCGCGCGCTCGCCGCCGCCGCTGCTGCCGCCGGCCTCGCTGCTGGCCTGGAGCCCCATCCTGCTGCCGCCGTGGGGCCCGGCCTTCCTACCCGCTTTATACCCGGCGGCTTTTCGATCCGCTTTCCCGGGGTGAGGATTCTCTCAGTGATTTTGCATGGTGGTTTTTATCAGTGATTTCTATTAGTTGAGAATAGATGATATGAAGAAGATATCGTTGATGATGTTTATATGTGAATATAAGATTATTCTTTTTATACTTAATGAGAAAAAAGCGTAATGGAACGAACAGCAGATGAAAAAAATAAAACTCATTTTAAGTTGTATTTTAGATCAAAATAAAAGGTGATGTATCATTATAGTTTTTAGGGTTGTATTAGGTCAAACATGTTTATAACACATAGACAACAAATTTCGTATACCGTTTTCATTAGTGTAATACAAGAATTCAAATCCGTATTATTAACAGTTAAACGATACTCGTATAAATTTGTTAAGCATATTTGTAGGCGGTTAGCACTGATCCGGTATGAGGTATCCGAAGAATCGTGACATCCTCTGTGACAGTTTTTGCACCTTTTAGTGAGAGGTCGTTAATAGTGATGTTTACAACCTGTTAAGGCCGTTGTGAGTGCCGCCCTTTCATACCGTCACGTACGGGATCGCGGGAACATTTCACGGGTACATGTAATACCTCTGTTGTCGAAGGCCAGACGAAGGCGGCTCCGGGGTCACTATTTAGACATGTTTCTTTATACGGATCACGTTTTCTCGAGAGCTCCTCTTTAAGTGTTTGAATCGTCGGCATTCCAAATGTTTTCTTTCAATTATACGCCATGAAGACGTGCTTGTTACTCGCTAAGTTGAAAGCCTTTTGAGTTTATTTAAAGTATGAATGTACGAGTGGTTTGCTTTGAGATTATAAGGCTCTGTGGGAAACTAGAAGCATTCTGTGACGTTTCAAAAGTGTTTGTTCTTATACTTGAAGAATTGTTGTTTTGCGAAATTGGATGAGGGTTACTGTAAGTATAAAGATATTAGTGAAGCGGTTTGGTTGTTTTTGACGTAAAATTTAATTATAATAAAATGTTATCATCGGTTTTTTTTGTGTAGTCAAATATTTTGATTGTAATTAATCTCAGTTTGATTAGTCAAGTTTTCTTTAATATTTCAATCGTTTATAATTTTTTATTTTCTCAATAATTTTGTTACTGTGTTGTCTGACCGTACTTATCATTTTTTAGTTTTAGAAACGTTTTAAATATTCATTATACGTATCGGGGTACACGTTCCAGTTATCATTATTGACAAATGAAGTATAACACATATTTTGACTGAGGTGTAGAGTTTGTAAAGTTAGAGCTTGTAGATTTAAGGCGTGAAGAGTAAGAAGCTAGGCTCTTTATGAGATCTAATAACTTTTTCAGTGCCATAAACATTTTTAGTGGGATAGTTATTTTCTACTTACTGATTACAAATAATGGCGGAAAACAATAACACTGCGTAAACAAGTCGGCTTAATTATGGTGTTAATTACCTCGATTATCGCTTAAAAATAATACAATAAAATTTATAAAATCAAGATTTTACCAATCACTTGAAAAATGCACATGTTACTAAATGCACCGGCGCAATGAGTCTGATTTGAGTGCAATACCCAATCACACTGCAACGCGACGCGACGGCATGACTCGTGCTCTGTATACAATTGCATTTATAAATATAGGTGCAGCTTCGGCCTCAACTAAATACAATGAACCTTAAAACAATCCATAGAAGCATATGTTATAAACATATTTATATTTGATTCTATTCTATGTAAGCCGCTTTCGTTTATAGGGATGTGAAATAGGTTTTCTCTCTAAAAACTCGTTGCGGATCAAAGACCATCGTCTTTATGTGGCTCATTGAGTTGCAGTGCTTTGTTTTAAATTTTTTGCGTACTACTGCAAAAGTTGTAATGATCGGTGTGTTTTTATAAGGCTTAGGGCGGGTTAGTCTCTGTATAATATAAGGAGGGTTATCAAACACATCCGCTCATCACCTCTATTTAGATATTCCAATTTTAAATTACCAAATCACTTACCATTATTTTTTTCCACAGTCTCCTGGACAGTATGAAGATGCCAGGTCAAAGGCCAGGGTTCCAGATATCTGATATCCTGGGTCTAAACGAGGGCAAGGGGTTGGAAGCAACGCCCGCGCAAGGCAGCGTCGGCGGGTGCTCTCTGGAACTGCCTCCGTACGCGCCGCCCCATCATCCTTACTCGCACGAACTGCTTAGGCATCATCAACCTTGGCTGTCTCTTGACCATCATGAGGGGAACGGTGAGTGTCATATTATTGTTGTTTATTTGCTATCTGCTTGTCACTTTGTACTGTACTTTTAGATGTTAAGTAGTTTGTTGTTGATAGATGTGAGTGGCAGGATAAATATTGGGCCACCAAGAAAATATCAATTTTAAGTTCCTTTTTAAGTTACATTGGTTACAATAAGAAAAACGGATTTTTTTAATATTAACTTTGGAAATAAATATGTTAGATTCGATGGCCATGGAAAGTTCCGAAGCAAACGCTCATCACGTGTACTGCAATATGTGTATTTACTACACCCGAGTTGGAATATTGCATAATCTTAGTTACAAATACGATACTGTTATCGTTTCTCCACGACGATCATCCGTTTCGGTTGTACTCTCCTGGCAAATGTCATTTTTATCCGAAGATAAATGATAAAGGTGACAACCGAGTCGATATACAGCTTTGTATATGTATGTAGTTACCGCCTAATCGTTGTCCAACATGACTTTATTTGTGCAACAATTTTCAAATCGGTTCGAATTAGTTTCGTCAATAAAAATAAAGTTTACTGAAGGTGGTATCTATTGGCTATTGGGCGGAAATACGGTTCAACATGTGAAATATTTCTAGTTGTTCATAGGAATTGTTTGGGTTAACTGTAACTTTGGTATTTTAGCGGTTTAAACTGTGGTGGATAAATTATTTAGTAGATAATAGCTATAATGTACTTACCGCTAGGTGAATTGTGGCGCTCTGTCGTCTCAGTTACATGAAAAAATCTATGAATACAATAAATTGTAAAGACGTTTTCAGAAATAAACACTAACACATTGCATATCTAATTCGAAATGCGCGTGTAACATTAACACCATGAAATCGGTAGATAATAGCGTTTAAATACTTGAACGAAATCAGCATTATCGCCGAAATCATTGTCGAAAAGGTTGTTAAATTATCATACACAAATAAGTTGACCCACTCGAATGTAATGTGTATTTGGTAGTCGTGTTCGAGAGGCTGAGATTATTTTTTGAAATGCTCCTCCAGTTGAGTGCCTTCAGCCGCTAATCTGTTGTTGTCATTAATTATTTTTATCGCTTATCTCTAACACTTTCGGCACTCTGCACATTCGCGCTTTCGATTGCTTGTACTACAACTCTTCTATCTATAGATGATTGATGTCCAGTTTTGACAACCAAAAGGATTTTGAGAATATATTAGGTAGTTGTAACAATACTTGAATTTGGAACTCTACATTCTTTGATTAAGAAAATAAAACGTAAAATTTTGTAATGCCTGGTAATTAGAAATAAATAGTCGTTTAAACAATAAAGTTGGGGATGTCAGTACAATGAAATGAAATCTCACGCGTCTTTAAAAGCATTAGAGCTTGTTCACGCCCCAAAGGGGCAATTTGGGGTCGCTACCACACTGATCGAATAAACTAAGGGGTGCTGGCGGAACGAATTTGTCACCAATAGACGTAGGTGATGCCCTCGTGAGTCGCGGAGGCAGCTGCCAACTATCAATTACACACTGTTTGCGGCTGTTAGGGATGCAATTTGTTCATTATTCCTCGACAGTTATAGCGCTATTGTCAACCTCTTTGTTTAGTGTATAATGTTCTTTAACGTTCATCGAAAAGTTCGGGAAACATCATGGGTTTTAATTTAAATGGATTTAGGATGTCATATCACACGGATACCAATAATATCTCACTGATGTTGGATATTAGTAGGCGTGGATTCAATATCTCCTAATGTATTCATATTTTCTTTACATTTCTTAGTGCATTGACTTTCGTTTTTTCATCTGATTCTTAATATCATCATAATTATTGATAAAAAGAAATTGGTTGTATAAGAAAAAACCACCACATATATGCAGTATAAAAGAGGTCAGATATTATAGAACAGTTAGAGCTCTTAGATAAAGGCAATCATTTCTGTAATACGTTATTATTAAATTTCCTGGATCCGCGTAAGGTAAGAAAAGGTTGAACAATAGCTGCCAGCTGCCAGGGGGTGGGTGTGGCGCGCTCCCGTGCGACCCTCCCCCCCTCCGCCGCCTCTGTGTCGCGTCGCACCCCCCCCCACACCCCGCGCACCACCTCGGATGTCCACCACGCCCAGATGTGCTCCCGCCCGCTTGTATTACCGTCGCGTTCGTGTGAAACTTAATGTTCGAGGGGTGAATACGGAACAATGTTGTATTTGGCGTGATTTTTTCACGTCCCATTATTTATTTGACGGTTTGGCATCTAGTTGTAGTTAAATAGAGCGACCCCAACCGAGATTAAGTGGAGATTTGTGTGCGAGTGTCTGATGCTATATTACAATATTGTTTAGCGGTTACAATATTACTACTGTGTTTGGGTGTTGTATTTGGTACATATAGTTGAGTTTTTCTTACATATAAATGTAATATAAACAGTAATTGTTACTGTATGATTTTTTCAAACTATCACCATTTTTATTCTGATGATTGTTGCAGAAAAATACTATAGTCTTACTATAAATTCAATCAATAATATATTTTTTTTTTCTTTCATTGTCGTAGGTGCGTTGGGACAGCAAGCGAGTCCGGACAGTACCTCCCGCGCCTCGGAACTCTCATACGTGGGACCGTCGGCCGGCTCCCCGCCAGTCACTGACCCCCGCAACGACCACGACCTCGAGCACGACCACGACGACCACGACATCGACCACGACGACGACGAACACGATCAGCCACCCTCCACCATCACCGACCCCTCCCTCGCACACAAGAAGCGCAAGCGACGAGTCCTCTTCTCCAAAGCCCAGACTTACGAACTAGAAAGGCGTTTCCGTCAGCAAAGATACCTGTCCGCACCCGAGAGAGAACATCTCGCCAGTCTCATCCGACTGACGCCAACGCAAGTCAAGATATGGTTCCAGAACCACAGGTACAAGACCAAGCGCGCTGTGCAGGAGAAAGGGGCTCATGATTTGAATGTCAGCGGCTTGAACTCTCCGAGACGCGTTGCGGTGCCTGTTTTGGTGAAGGATGGCAGGCCTTGTGTCGGTAAGCCTGACGGGTTACCGCCGCTGAGCATGGCCCTTCCGCCTTACCACCAGGCCATGCATCATCAGCCCCCTGTGTCGAGTCACGGCCCACAGCCCAATGGCTGCTGGTGGTAGGAACCCATCGCAGTTCCTGAAACGTACTAGTCCATATGTTGGGGTTTGTGAAGTTGTATTTCATTAAAGACATCTTGCAAATCGATCCCGACATTTAAATTAAGAAGAGAAAGTAATTTGGTAGTTTAGGAGGTTAGGTTTGAAATTGTTCATTGTTGGAGGCAAAAAGCAACTCGAATACTTTTATAGTACCTAAATTGCTTGATCTATCGGGAGTTCCTATTACTAAATTGGCGAAGAAAGTATATTTGGTATCTATGTGAGTAGTGTTTTAGCTACGTAAAGCATTGGTAGTGTTAATCAATGTCCAGTGATGAAAATGCATTCCATCTCTACTAATGTTTTTGTATATTTCTGTATAAAGTATCTGAAATTTTAAATTAGCTAAGTAACGTTTATGAGAAATGACCAGATTTTATCAGAATGCAATATCTAGTTGTTAAGATTCAGTATTATCATATTCGAATATGCTTAGTGAATAGTTATTTATGTATATTCAAGATGACTTTTATATTACCGTACGTACATATTACGTAGCTTAGATATAAATGGCCGTAAGTGTATATTGTGTACATAATTGATTTGTGTGATTAGTTACCTACCACGGAAAGTATTAAAATATTTAATTAAATGTATAACTATTTACATACATTTAGTTATATAGATAGTTCTTTAAACATTCCGTAACCAGTAGTGGAGAGTAGTTAAGATACTCCTTTTCGTAACACTTAAAGGATTATACCAATGTAAGGTTGTAAAAACGTACATATAAATTATTATCAGATTATTAAATTGATTGAAACTATTTATTTGTATTATTTGTGTTCATTGACGCCGAGGGAATTCCCTCTGCCACCTCTTAAGGATAATCTGACTTATGATGTATTGAAGGTGAAACATATACCTAAATATAATACCTAAAAAAATATTGTTATGATATTTCTTCATATTTATTTCTTTTCATGATTCTTTATACCCCACAGACAGTAGGCCTAAACCTTATACTAAAATTAAAGATATAATGACTTGCAATACAGTTTACTCAGCCGGGTAAAGTGGCTACCTTGTCGTTGAAACTCTGAATATGTCATATTTTCATAGTATAACAAATATGGAAATGGTTGAAAAAAAAGGGCATGCTCAAAGACTCAGTTAAATAACAACCATTCAACAAAAACTGCATAAAACGAATACTTTATAAAACAAATAAAAATAACTGAACCTAACAATTATATCGACGGTGAAGAACCAATACCTCCTATCTGAAATTTTATGAGAAATTACCTTCTTTATTGTTTTAATTGTAAAAGTTTATTAAGCCGATGTTTTTGTGAAATCTACTAAGTGTATTTTACCATACATTCGCATTGTTACTATTCCCCACTAATAAATATATTTACTACTCATTAATGAAACAAAAAATTAAACTTTTTTTTTCAGTTTGTGTAAATTTATGACTTACAGTTAGGAGCTATTGGCACTTCGCCGTCGATATGCCGAATCCTCTCATGGAATAAAAATTCAAGCTTTGTGTCGTGGCCCGTAATAGTAAATCGAGAAACTTTTTGGTCTCGATACACTTAGACCTAAAACCTAGTTACTTGTGGATCACACGATCATTTGAATGCCTACAAAGTTGTATATTTTAGTTTTAATTAGGTTTGGCTTCCACCAGTGTTACCTCTGACTCAAAGAAGAATTTAGTGTGTCGTTGGTTTTGCTGTCGTGTTCCGTTTGATTAATCAGATTGCTGAAGGCCCAATGCCATTTTCCTCATCTAGTCTGTTTTCATCCTTTTTGTATTACTTTTTGAGAGTTCGTTCATGCATTTGATAAAAGTATTCTTGATATTTATGAGCGGCGGTAATCTTTTTTATAATGAGGTGGGTCGTTTGCTTGTTCGACGGAATGGTGCATTGGGTAAGCTATCAAAAGAAGAATTGTGGTAACTCTGTTGTATTAGTATAGCTCCCAAAGTTTTTTTATGCTCGTAGTTATTATGTCCTAAAGGTACATTTTGAAGAAAATAAGTGTAAAACCCGTTACAGCCTATTTTGATTTTTTCACATTACTTTTATCCATTTGAAGTGATACTTTCAGTGTATGTTGAGATAGTATATAGAGATGCTTTTAAAATTACTATTTTTTACATATCTTTCTATGTATAAATATGTTATTGAGTCGTAATGAAAATGGTAATTACGAACCAAATATCAAAACGCAATACTTTTTGAATATGTCTTGAAAAGTCCTTGGGCGGAAATCAGTCGTGGCCCGAAAATGTTTGGGCGTTTATGATCAACTCGATTATGAGTGTTTCATAGGCGCATGGGCGCTAGGATGAGAGAAAAATAAAAAATGTAGGTATGTGTATCCACCAATTGTCATTAAAATCGTAAGAAGTGCTTTCGATTATAGTTTTAAAGTAAGTATTACTCTTATGGTCACGTTTTATCATTCATATTTAAATAACTGATAACATGTCAAAACGTATTATTTGAATCACAAATGATTGAATATTTTTATATTTCTTAACACTAAAACTATTATTTACGAATTTTATCGCAATACTAATACCAGAGACTTAAATATATAGGCTAGTCAGACAGAGAGAGTTTTAATAGAAAAATTAACCCACAGAACATACATAAACTCACGTCTTTTTCCAGAAGGGTAACCGAATGCTGGCAGCAACCAGCATACTCACGTTTTGCCTTGTTTGTTCCGCCCACGACGTGACAGGAGTCGAAAGCCTATCGCCATATCGGGCACAAATTCGCAACTCCGGACTGATAATGAATTGATAAACAAATCCACTATCACTTGGCCCGACCCAGGATCCAAACCCAAGACCTCACCTTTGTATTCATTGTCATCACCATAGTATAACTACGCCACTGAGGCAGTCTTTTACGTTCAAACTCTAATATTTCAGATTAATATTATAGGTTATAAAATTATAATTCTCAAACCTTGATAAAAGTCACGTTAGCTGCATTATAATTTAGAATGGTTACTTCAAT
The DNA here is from genome assembly GCA_023078785.2 of Hyles euphorbiae. Lineage (NCBI taxonomy): Eukaryota > Metazoa > Arthropoda > Insecta > Lepidoptera > Sphingidae > Hyles > Hyles euphorbiae. Next base: position 8,626,071 of record CM041046.1, read on the forward strand.
GAAAAAGCGGAATATCCTTTTTTTTTTCTTTTAGGTTGGACAGTTCTTAGCCCTGAAATTCATAAATTTTATTTTGCATCTACATCAAGTTTCTCAGTTCACCTGTAGTCACTAGTTTTCATGAGCACCAAATTCTCCGGTGTTGTCTCTAGCTTTATTTTACAATTGCTATACTGAAACGTAATTGCAGAAACGAATGCCAATCAGTATTGCGGCTCGGCGTCATATTTCTGACAGGTTTGTTACAGTCGGTACCTAGATGTGACCAATCATTGTTTACTAGTTAAATATTTACTGGTCCCGAGCGTTTATCTAATCGCTAGCTGCCAACTGCGATAGCTTGCGACCCGATTACTGAAATACCTTGTGCCTTCAGTGTTTTCTTTAACCTGTTCTATTTATTGCACACCTTATACTTATAGTCATGTGTCTGGAATTTTCCACCCTTTGTCGGAAAATATTTGCATTGTTAACTATACATGTACCTTTATAGCATTTGTGTTAGAAGAATTGCTCAAAATATCAAGAAAAAATCTATCTATATTAATTCTAATCTAAATCCAAATACGGTATACCATTATTTGGCTACGGTTGACAGCGGTTAGGTTCAAGTCCACTTTGCTGGATTAGTACGTGTTTATACACATTTTTTAACATCACAGTACTACTTACAAACAAATGCTTTTTGCTACACGGTTCTGCTGTAAAAAGTTGTAAACTAGTATGCTCAAATAAATTGTTTCCTTAATCTAGTGTGAATAGCTCTATTGATGGGTGCGCTCTGTATTTTCATAAAGAGTAGAATCAAACGCCTCCGGCGAGCATTGATTGAAAACATTTCGACAAAGAAGTGTCGTTTATTAAATAAATAACACTCATACACAATGGGCTCGGAGTCGTCGGTAGCTTCACAATAGCCAAACAAACTGGGAATTAATTTCTATAAATTCTCGAAACGCCTTCGTTTCTGGCGTTATGAAAGGGCCCATGGAGGCGATTGAATGTAGCGGTTAAGCCGATTAGCGATACACAACAAATACAGTGTTTCGTTTGGCGATGCTGACACACGTGAGATCTGCTGTTTGTTATTCTACGTTCATAGATGAAATGCTCACGATGAAAGTCTTTGCAACTGTGTCAACGCCTCAATGAAGCCGTCAAAGTGCTTCTATTCAAATGTGTTTTTTTTAGCTGAAAATAAAACTTCATTACTCACTATCATGTTAATTTAGCACATCGGAAATTTTGAAATAAAATTGAATATAGTATATATACAAAGTTACTGGAACCGACGTAAAGGCTGTTAGTTTGTATGTTTCTGGGTTCAATATTATGCCCAATCTAGATATCATCAACTTTTAGTGGCACCTTTATTTTTTTGTACTATTTATTATTTTATTATGATAGAGCATTTTACGCCACGTGTCGGTATACGTACTACGGAGAGTTGCGGTTACTTGAGAAGACCATTAGTTTGACGATTGTGAGAATTTGTTACTAAGAAGGAAGAACGCAGTTTATTACTAGTTTTCTGTTGAATTTCATATTACTTCTGTACTTAACAACGTGACTACCTTTATATCCATTGTCATAAAGTACAAATTGCTATAATATCAGTAATATACATTCTATTGTATAAGTCAGTATTGCAGCCGTGGGAGGTATTGATTTTATATTGTTCAGTTTCACGTGAATGTGAGCCTTACTCTCTGGGTATTAAAGACTACAATACATAGTGATTAGTATCATAAGGAAGAATATGAAACACAATATTGTCGATGTAAGCGCAATATCGTTATGATGGACGAGCTCGGGGCCACGCGGCGCGGTCAGCGTGCAGTCGACTTGAAACCATGATAACGTGCTTAACTATTAGTGCACCTTGCAGCCGACAATGGACATACCACTTTACACCCCTGACAGCTATAAAGAGTACGCTGAATTCGATGACCTTCTAAAAGTTTACTCGTAACTAAGAACTAAATCAGCCGTGTCTTTAGTAGCGAGATTAGATTTATGAAAATGCATTGTCTTGAACATGGGTACATATTTTTCGGAACTTGGAAGGTTACTTATATTAGCTAAAAGATAGCTTTGTGAATGATAAAGTAAAAAAAATGGTTTTAATGATATTAGGCCTAGGTTTATTATTTTGAGTCATTCGTTTACTTTACATAAATAAATTTATCAGTTACATATTTTACATTAATCTACAAAATCATTGAGATTTTGCTGTCTTATAGATAACAACTACAGGTGTAGTTATTTCACGCACCAACACTATTTCCATGGAACCTTTTTTGCTGTCTTATTAACCTGATGTTTCAAGAATCTATCTATATCAGTCCATATCAACCCACTGCTGGGTATTGGCTTCCTCATTTGCACGTCTCGTCCTGTGCCAAGCGAATCCAATGTTTTCCTGACACTGCCACGGTTTAATTCGATCATCTGGTAGGTCTGCCTCTTAACTGCCGTGCCTTTCTTGGCCTCTGTTCTGTCGGTGTCTTAGTCCATCTGGCCTCTAAACGTCGAGCCAGATCATCCTCGTCTACAACCTTTGTTCTTCGTCGGATTTCTGATGTTTCAAGAATACCAATAATTAATTGGAGATAAATTGTTGCATAAACATGCCGTCGGCGAGATCTTTATTCCTCGTACAAGTAGTCCATTATTTACTGTTAGGCAGATCTCGCAACTGCCATTCTATCTGAAATTTATGGAAACACTAAAGTAAGTGAATTATTTCTATTTTAAATTGACATAATCCGTTCGGATCCATAACCAACAGGCAACAAAGGATAAACGCAGTCTTAAAATTAAGATAATAATTATGTATACACCTGCAACGGATAATCTTACATCTTAATAATCCTTTCAATGTAATAATCACTTAAAGATTTAATATCATTTTCAGAGTGGGAATTCTGATTTAATACATGTTATCAGTTAATACGGTCGTCACTTAATATATTCACAATTGATATGTGCATTGGGAGGGCCATCGACCATAGTACACCACGTTGTCCTTTTGCGGGCTTTACGGACTTTACATACATTTGACATAGAATTCCTACCATTGTTGAAAGTACGCTGATCTTGAATTATTACATTTTCCTTCTATTTGTTACTGGTATTACCAGAAAATCTTGAGGCAGAGGAAATTATGTTTTGTTGTGTATAATGCTTGTTATTGGATAAGATTGTGCAAAAGACAATACGTGTACTTATCTTCATGTTCGCGACAAAATATCTGATAAAGGGTTTCTATTAAAGCTGGATGGTCAAACGGAATTATTTCTCTTTTTCGCTTGTCTTTTGTTTTAATCTTTTTAATAGATATAATTCATAATAGAATAATTCATATCAAATCCTTGTTCTCCAATTACTTGATAGCTATACTTGCGAAGTATTCTAATGATAATGGCATCTCAGACTTAAATGAGTTACTATTTATTCAGAAATTTAAAATGTGTAAACCAGTTGATATACTTTTTGTTTTTTGTTTTAAATCTAAATAGCTCTAAGTTTCGTACATTCTTTATCTCGATGTACATAGGTTATGAAGCCTTATATTCTCCGAAATATAATATTACGCACGTACATCGTCTGCCGGCATAAAATAAGCAACATCCAGATTTAATTAAAAAATATGTTTTACACCACGATATTCATATACACTGGTAGCGCCTAACCCTCACGCGGCATTAATCCAATAAGTAAATCAAAGTCGTCAAACATTATAGTAGGATCTGAAGAACATCGTTAGAGCTTTGTCGGCACGCGCGCGAGCCATTTTGCGGCTAACCGTGCGCCGCGCCGCGCCGCGCCGCCGCCCTCCGCGACCCACACGGATTTATTACTGTTACTCTAATAAACACGTTGTGTTGTGGATCTAACGAATATTAATAACACACTTCCTGGAGCGCCCGATGATTTTCATATTTATTGCCAGTTGTCCTCACTTTGCGAGGATTAGGTGGCAGCGATTGCGTTCAGTATTTTGTGAACGGATTACGTTGACATGTGAAGTTTTAATTAAAATAAAAATATTATGGAAATGAAGAAAATAATATCTAGCCAATACACATTTTATTATACATATTGGCTAGACAACATCATTTTCTTACTTTATGTAAGTAAGATCATCGGCATCGGCTATGATATCGAATATTCCATTTCTTAGATCAAGATAGTATGTAAGTTACAGGATGCCTTGCCTCTGACTCAGAAGCGATGACAAAATTTATGAAGCAAATTTTATGTTACATTGTATCGAAAATGCTAGTATCCAACATTCGCAAAAATGTAGTTTCGGTATGTGTATCGCGCGGGCCATTTTTCACGTGCCAGCAACAACGCACAGACATAAAGGTTTACGACAGGCCGTCATATTTATGGCGCTGGTATTGTGATATATTTTTTGTTGTGCGCATTAGGTTTTATCTGACTTTCCGCTAAATCAAGTAGCTACTGGCCGGTGTCAGGAAATACCCTCGCATATATCATCGGCGGCGGATGCGAGCGTTTTGGGGTTATGCATCGATTCCGCGGGGCGAGCGTCTTTTGTAATCGTTTGTCTTACCCACTGAGCTAACTGGTGATTCTGTTGTTTAGCGGGATTATCATTTAATTTTGTTTGCGATCCTAAAAAATACCAATTATCTAAAAAAATATTATAAACAATATTTTTAATGCACGAAAATTTCCACGCATCTTTTTCAAGCATTCTATCTCTATGGACTCTTACCACTGCTGGTAGATCTCTCATATGTGAGAGGCCGCTTTAGGTAGGTACCACCACAATGTATATTGCTCCCGCTAAACAGAAGTGTAAATGCACTGTTGTGTTTCGGATTGAAGGGCATTGTAACTACTGGACATATTGAGACTTAGCATCTTATGTCTCAGGATGGCGAGCGCAGTGCTATTGCTATGTTATCCAAGGCGATGTTTGGTTTTGCTACTGATCATGTGTGATAGTATCGTTTACTATCAGGCGGTCGGCATGCATGTCTCGCCATTCATTGCAATAAAAAAAGATTTTTATTACAGCCTACAAGTCTAGATTAAATATTTAATGATCTAAATACTCATCACTAAACAGTAAAGTGATTAGCAAATCGTATTGCTCAATTCGACTAAGAGCCGATAAAAAGCGAGCGTATGTTTGTTCGTGGCGGTGTGTTCTGAAGTCCACCCTCATCGGACTCGATTAAGACGTATCGCGCCCTTTTTTCTGTAAAAAAGGGAAAATGAATAGCCGGGCGGAAATATTACGCAGTAACGGCATTTCCGCACAATAAATCGGCGTCCAATCAAAGGAAACTCTGCACTTTGCCATCGTATATCTTTATTAATGCTACACTTTATTTTATTGGAGCTTTTTATCGTTTGTATTGTTACTCAGCGTTTGTCTTAATTCATGAGATGCCTGATAATATGATTATGTTTTCCAAAGACTTATTAATTCGGTATCGATATTAATATGAATTATATTGTTGTGATTTATGCACGGTGTGACATAACTGACTAAAAACTGAATTAATCAATGTATCAAGTTTATAAATTTTATCTAAATTCCATACCATCCAAAAAAATACTATGCTTTTAATAATTTATCTGAATATATATGCGTAGACCGCATTGTTTTAAAGTGTAAAACGCTATAAGGTATAATAATATGTTGAGCGAGTTGGCCTTACCTGGCTGTTATCTGTAGGGGGAGGCTAAATCAGAAAATCGATACGTGGACGAACACGATGCGTTTATTACGCCGCGTCGCCGCCTGTCTCTGCGTCCAATTTCAAAGTTTCCAATACTAAGAGACAATTTCACGAATGGTATGTTTAACGCCTCAAGTAATAAGGTGGGGATTAGGTTTTAAATTAATTTTGAAAATCCAGCCACATTACGTGTCAAGTTCATATTTTTATATAATTGACTCCAAACAGTTCAAAAATTCAGTCGTATTTTATTACATTTGTGTATTTAAATTTCATTAACATAATATAGTTTAGAATATATCAATACAATTATTACATGTTGTATCTATTTTCATACGATCTGATGTTTAGATGCGTTGGTGTAATTAACTATAAGAATATTTCACTATTTATACCACGCCAGTAATGGCAGGAAGTGCGGAATAGAGTCGTCAATATTGACGTATTTCCGGCAGCGACCACAATATGGCGCCCTGCCGATTGTTGTGAAAGAGCTGTCAGCCGTCTTCGATTAATGAGCCATGGACATTGCCACGACTTTATCCAATATTCGACCACCTACTATCACCGGACAATTTATGACCACAAATAAAATTACTAACAACAATTAGTACACCAATTTGAACGCACGAGACTGATGAAAAAATGGCAGCTGAAGATTCAAATAATGGCTCAATTTAGTTCGCCATTTGAAGTATTTCAGTAAAATATTATTGAACTGACATGAGGGTCTCTCTGTGACATAGATACATGTGGCCCTGTAACGAGCACGTGGACGTGACCACACACTTCGCCAATAAAGTTTCGGTACCTTGTTATGAAAATTTATATTTTACAGGCATAAATACTGAAAAGAAATCCACTTCTCGGCCAACCAAGTTTTTAATCATCTTAAGGTTCATTGTATAAATTAAAAAAAAAAAGTTTTCTTTTTAAAATCGCGATTGAATAATTCAAAGCTTCATCACCCATCAATCGTATACGAGTCTTTTTACCGATTAGCTAAGTTACCGAACCAAAGTTCAGATAAGTATTAAAAATACGTTTAGCTATACAGGGTGGCCAGAAACTTGAAAACTAAAATTCATTATTGTATGATTTCGTGAATATTGACAAAAAATATAAATTTCATAAAATGTTTTTTAGGAATGAAAAATATGTGGGTCAAATTATTGCTTATGTGTCGATATCACCTATGACAGTACCTATATCGTTTTAGCCCACACACAGTATTTACCGGATGGAATAAAATCAATACTTTAAAAGCTGTTAGGCGCATAAGTAACACATTTTTTACGCCCTTGAATCTTTTGTTCTTGATGATTCCTCGAAACGTGTATTTAATTTCCACATTTAGTAATAGGCCGTGATTATGTCAGTAAACTACATTTAACAAGGAGTGTATTGAATGAGAGTGTTCATATTGAAAGTCCTCGGCGCGACCACCGGCACGGATCGTGAGTCAGCGGGAAGGGCTAATGGTCACTCGGACCACGCCTGGACTATGATTAATTATTCTTATCAGAGCGCACCCGAGCCCGGCTGATGGCTCAATGATGAGAGCTGGTTATGTGAGAAAACCAAACGTCTATTAGTAGGTGCCACCGTTAGTGATGAGTTATATCTATCCTCCGTTTTTGAGGGTGATTAAGGCTTGATACACACTGAAGTGCGTCCAATTTTTATCAATTTATATAATTGCGCTTCAAAATAGTCGCTTTTCACACATTTCGTGATGGACAACTAATTGTGTCTCTTAGGTTTATCCAATTTATCTGTTATTAACCACGTTTTTATTTATTTTTGAAACACTAATTAGCGTAATAATTACATTGTTCCAATACTTGGCGAATAATTTGTTTTAGGTTAGGCATTTCAATTATAGTTTGTAACTTACGAAAATAGAAGTAAACCGCAGCAAACAAGCAAATAACTTTCATTTAAATCCAATTGAATAGACCTAAAGCAAACTTGGTTAAGTTGCAATGTTTACTAAAATAAATATGTAGAACCTTCTTAAACGAAAGTTTCAGAAGTAATACCGTCTTAGTTTTTCAATTGACCGTCCAGTAAAATTGTAAATTGGATTACCGCAGGGGGTATCCAATCTCCTGTCCTCTGACAATAGCACCCGCTAAACTTCAGAACAGTGATTATAATAAAAAGTTTCTCGCGAATGAATTGTTTTGTTTGTTACACAAACTAAATGATATATCTCCCGATATTAAAGGTGATATCTTTTTATCTCTTTGTGCCGCACTAAAATTTGTCACACTTAAAATTTTGATTGTATAAAAATTGGACTTTTATCTCAATAAATAAATCGAGTTAATCCTTCATCCTTTTCAATTCTTTGAAGTTCGGAAGCTGTTGTGTAGGTTTTTTGAGAGGACATCGGCGCGGACCTAGTTAATTCTTATAATTGGCTCTTTTATGCGAGTTGCGACCGGAAAGGAGACCCTCGTCAAAGCATCGCGCCTCTAAAAGGATTCTTCGTCGCAAAAATGAAGTGGGAATATTTATGTGTGTCTCAAATGGGCGGCCATTCAGACTGGCAGACAGTTTGTCGCCGGTCTCTATTGAATTCGTTTACAAAAAAAAATGCCGATTGTCTTTGCTCTATTTAATCTTTGAAACTCTATTATAAAAGTTTTGATTAAAGATCTAATCAGTAAATTTTGTTCAGGAGTGGTTATATTATTTGTAATGGTATGCTATTAATTAGTTAAGTAAAGTGTAGTCAGATTAACGTCAACATCTTACTACACCATGAAAAAGTAGGCATTTAAAATCATTCTGTGTATTATGTAGATATTGTTTTGATAAGACGTACTGATTTTATCTTTTCTGTGAAGTACCTACTTCTATACAACATTTCAAAGATAATAGACAATATCGATAACAATAATTTACTGTATAATCTATTTGTATTGTTTGATAATGTTTATCGCAATATTTGTAATTGGCAATACGAATGATTCTGATTACAAACATCATTGCTACCTACTATATCTATAAGTAGCAATATTATATATTATACAACTGATATAAAAATATAAATTTCTATGAAGTCCCACAAAGTGTACATCATTTCTATTGAAACAAATTCAATTGGAATTAAATAGCCACATTACATGCCAGGGGTTCTTAACAATGAGACTACATACCTATATAAACTCAAATGACATTTTATTCGTTCGAATAGAGTAGCATTGAATCCACAAATTTGGGTAAAGATTATTCTTCGGAGGCGTTCGTGCAATTATTTATCGTAAATCGCGGTGCAAAAATTCAGTTTTGCTATTGGTATTGTACAGTGTTGTTTGGGTTTGAATTAGGTTTTATGCAACGGCTCAGAAGCGTGAAATTGATTCAGATACGCATATTGGAAAGGCGGAAGACACCGTGCATAGATTTCTGATTGCTTCCATTCATAAATGGTGGTTATTCATAAAAATTTACAACTCGACTTACTACGAGAAGACTCCCGCCGGGCAGGTAGACAGCACTGAAAGAATTTTGTCTCTCAAAATTGTGTTGAAAAAACTGATCAGTGTCCCTTCATTTGGAATTTTTTGCGAGGAAAGAGTTAAATTAGGAAACGTATATAGATTTGCTGTAGTAGGTACATATAATAAGTGTGACGTGCTGCGTACACGCACCTGTCTAATGTCAAATTGTTTACCCGCCAATAAATTTGTGCGTTAAAAGCAAGCGTTGTTTTCACTGTGTCCCGTATTACGTACACAACAATATGTAAAATATGTTTCATTAAAATCTCACCAATTTTTCGGAGTAAAATCATAAGCTCGAAGATAAAGATACGTGGGGAGAATAAACGCTCATATTTCCTAGGTCACTTGTTTAAATGAGATTGTTATACGGTTTCAATGAAAATATCGATTTTTATCCATTCTATTATAACTGAGTCCCGAATTTTATATAAAATGGAGATAGGCCTATATCAGAGAACAATGTATTAGTGGATGATCAAGTATGTTGTAATTAATTGTACTCTTTTAAACGAGTTGGACACTCGGTGGTCTCTTAACGACTAGTTTAATGAACAAGCACAGTCCATTCAAATGAAAGCCGACACTCCAAGAAGAGGACCTTTCAATGGACAACCATTTAGTACGAGTGTTTTACTACGATACGCAAAAAAATTGTCAGGTACAATCCGGATGCGAATGGTTCGGACACTCGGTTCCCACGACTGGCTAGAACAGTTACTTATTATCTCCGAATAGTTTATGAAGTGACAAATCCTGCATCTATTTGTTACGTTTTGTAAATTGCAAGAACAATACGTGACGTGTTTTGGTTTGCGGAGAAGGTAATTGTTTGCTGTAACAGATGTTGTTTAGTTTGTTTAGGATTCATTACTAATATATTGTCAAAATAAACAAAAGAAACGCGTATTGTTTAAGAATCTTCAATTGCTAATAACAGAATTACTACCAATGATCTGAAGCAGTATTTTCAACGCTAAAGCCTTAATTTTATTAAAATAATGTTGACCGTAATTCAATTTATTTTTACCATGTTTTTACTGATACTGAATTGAAAATTTGTTATTATAACAGCATCCGTTCGGAAGTGACCAGTACGGAAGGATCTTGTGTGGCGCGGTGGTCTGTTTACACAGATCTATAGTACACAACTGATGAATGAATCAAACGTTGCTGGCCACCCATTGCGAACGATTGCTAGGAACACTCGTTGCTTGGCACAGCTGAAAGAAAGTATTGATTATTATCACCTTTCCTTTTTTTATTTGAAAATGTCGCGAGCAAATCGTTGGCGTTATTATTCGATATTTTAATTCATGGTTTCAATGTCAAAAACTGTTTGAGCAAGTTGCGTGTGTGTTCTCAATGACGGTGGCGAGGCGTGCCAACATTTCTCCGGCCTTTGCTTTATAACATTGTTCCAGATTTTTGACGGTCAAATTATTTTTAATTTATACGTTTTATTCGTGAGCTTAACTGGATTGAAATAGAATCCGATGCTGACCCGTTAACGGACCTATCTCAATGAAGTGGAAAACCTACATTTGCTATGGAATATTACGCTATCCTAACGTTTCCATAATATGATGTTAGTACTTCGTTGTTGCTGTGCCATCGAATTTGCCTGAGTTGTGTCAATTTATCACGGCACCTTTAATTCCTGCCCACGTTTATCTATTGTGGACAGGCGTTATTCTGTAAACGGTTCTCATTATAAAACCACACTTTGTATTAAAATATGTGCTCGAGTATAAAGGTAAACATTGATTTTTTCTGTCGTCCTGAGAGAATAGATGTTTGGGCGGCCACTGACGCGCGGACAAAGGCACAATGAGGGATGATCTTGAATGGCGACCGCACACTCGGCGTACGCCCAAACTTGCTGAATATTCCGAGTGCTCTAATAAATTATAGTATTTTTCATAAAAAAATGATTTTTGTTGTACTCTACATGTGACCCACTTAAACTGATATACCTTACTGTGTTTCTAAAAATAACATCTGCTTTTGAGTACTATAATAACGGCTAACATATTTGGACCCAATTAATTGCAAAACAATTGATTGTGTCCAAATATCCTAATATATTATTATAATATATATATATATTAGAGACCATCTGGATAGGTACCACCGCAATGTTTATTTCTCCCGTGAAACAACACTGCTTAAATTTACTGTTGTGTTTCAGATTGAAGGACATTGTACCCAGAGTAACTACTGGACATATTGAGACTTAACATCCTATGTCTCAGGATGGCGAGCGCAGTGGAATGTTGCTACTGTTTATGAGCGGTCGTATCGCTTACCATCAGGCGAACGGCTTGCTCATATCGTCATTCATAGCAATAAAAAAAACATATATTGCATCACAAGTACAACTTGTAATATTGTGCTATCTTAAAACTTAATTATATAAATTATATTTGGGTAAACTTTTTCACAGTGACCTTCGGAGTTCCTTGGGAAAAGCCTACGTTTAGCTGTAGTCTTCCTTCGACTGAGAATGGCGATAAAAGAATTATTTTTAAAATTAAATGAAGTTATTGATATTTTTGTATGGGTGACAACCTAATGCATATTAAAATAATTTATTATTGGAAAATATATAAAAGATACCGTCGATAAATATGGCAGGTTGCATGTAATTATCTGTTAATAATGGAGTTCCATTAGTGCCGTTATCTGTGCTTTTAAAACCTAATACGTCAGACATAACACATATTATACGTACATATAATAGTTAATATAAATTGCAGTAAAATGATTTAATATTATCCATATATTTCCTCTGATGTTAAAGGGAATAAAAACAAGTCAGTTATTAAAAGAAAGAAAGAATCGTATGGCCAACACATAACAATCAAAACAATTATATAAACATACAAGGCGATAATCAACATGCTAATAAATGTATATGACCAGACAACAATGATCCCTAAAACATGTACTCTTATATGCAGCATAACAAGCAGCTTGTACTACAGCGCTGAATTACAATTGTCAAATTTATTCTGAGTGAGTAATTGTCTCTGCTCATAAACACCTGCCAACTAAGAAGTAACTTAGGTTATGGTCGATATCGCAATTTTCATGAAGTTCTTCATTATTACTCAAGTATTACGAAATAAACAGGACGTTAGCATGATAGAAACCATCTCGACACGTGATAAAAACTTACCATTCATAGTGCCTTCCATCAATTTAAAACTATATTTTTATTTCTCTCGCCGTCTGAATGCAATGTATTACAGGTTGAAGGAGATTGTAGCAAGAGTCACTACTGGACACATTGAGACTTAACATAATAAGACCGCCATATTATGTCCTTTTTTCAATTACTATTATTTATTTCTGTATATTATGTTGTATCGTGTACAATAAATAAATGAATAACATATTTTGTCTCAGGATGGCGAGCGCAGTTGAATGCAGAGTATTGTTTTGTATTTCTTAATGTTTTTAGCTTTGCTACCTAGCTTTGCTAACTTGCTACTTTTATGAGCAGTGGTATCGCTTACCATCAAGCGAATGGCATATTCGCCTCGCCATTCAATGCAATATATTTTTTGTAAAGTGCTCTCATGTAGCACCTATAAAAGCGATCACGCCCACATTGGTCGATGACTTTGTCGTCTTACACGAGCGATGCAATAGTTTTCTCGATATACCCGAATAATAGAAGATCGAGGCGATCGCGACAGCTGGAAACTCACGTGCTGGCATAGCTATATTTATTTTCTTGAGGTGACCGACGGATGGGAGTTTCATGACACTTCTTTTGTATTTGTGGGCGTGGAACGTGAGGCAATTTTAATTTATAATGTGGTCTTAGACACAAATTCTATATTTGGTTATTTAAAAAAATGTGATTGGTAATACCTGTATGTAATGGTTCGAAATATGCCTTTGTGGCTTACAACGTTTTTGTTCAATGACTAAACTAATAATTATTAATTGATCTACAAATATTAACAAAACCAGGAAGCTGAGCTGTTTGGACTTCTTCCCTTCTTTTTCCCTTTTTTTTCCTCTTTTGGTCTGTAATCGTTTAGAAGTTTATTAACGGCGATTTTAAGCTATTTTTTGTACTTACAAAAGCATCGAGCGTACCCATGATTTTAGCATAACCTAGCATTTTCTTATTTCATTACATAGACAGTTATTTTCTATAAGAGCTATGACAAAATATTACAAGCAGTATATAGGTCTAGGCATCTAGATACTGTTTCTGTAACAAGAAGAAAGAATGTCGTGTCTATTAGCTACCAAACGAATAACAGAGGGTGAACCAAGTGGATACATGCAAACTACACAGAACAAACATATTAATGGAAATCACTTCATTTAGGTCATGTTGGATTATAATTGACAATTAATATCAAGTCATTACTACATTTTTACTTTGAAAATAACAAGCCTATATTTTCTCTTAATTGACGGTAGAGTTGGTAGAGCCGCGCTATGTTCTTTTACCCCTCATTATGTATTATACTTTATTAGAATAACAGTTTTTTCTAATCTTTGACATGTGTTTGTATGTTTTTAATTAGTGGTTTATAATGAGTGCTTATTTTTTAAATATTAATTTATTGGACTACATAAGGCATAGGAAAAAGTTAATAAATCCAAATTATTTCGTAAAAATGCTAACTCAAAAACTTATTATGGTAATAAAAAAGTGCATTTTATAACGTCAATTTTAGCAATCAAATGTGATTTTATGACAATTTGTAGCCAATAAGTTCCGCTTCACTATTATATATTTCATTCACCTAAACAGAGTTTATAGCTAAAAGTTCCGCATATGTACCGACTATTTCTATAAGTGATTTATCTTACCCTTTCTCATATACTACACCAAGTGATTTTATAAAGCCCTGAAAATCCGTCTCGAGTAAATTGAAATTGAAGGGAGACGGCGATGTAAAGCTGCAGCGTGTTTCAGCGTGCGTTAGAAAGGGACAGAGACAAAAGGAGTGAGAGTCAATAACGAGGCAGCCAAGGGTTGGCTGTTTCTCTTACAGGCCTGGATACTACAGCGAGGCAATATGTGAAGATTTATGTGGGTACCTCCTACGCGGGGGATACTTAGCTGGATGTCTTACGGCGCAACTTATTTCTATTCGTGCTGGCATTATGTCGGCACTCACATTGTTTCAATATATTAAAAATGTTGAAGGTACGCTGGCTACGTTTCGTGACGTGAAATATTGTTCTGCATAAGTAATATTGAACGGTCGTGAATAGAAGACGCTCCAAATGAATTTATCTTCGTATATGTCGAGACATTTCCCCAGTTGAACGACTAGATATGGCAAACAGTTTTATCATTCGGGAGAAAGTTTCATGGTACTTATTTTTAATATGATAGATTTATTGTGTGATTTTACCATGATTAAAACGAAGTTTTCAATATCTTTTTGTGTTGGACAAAATATGAAGGGAAATTTTTTGATCAAAAATAATATAGCCTGTTTTTCGCACAATGATAAAATCTCTTCATTATAAAATGTTTTTTAAACTTAAGCAGCATTCATAGCATTTGTTGGAAAAACAAACTATAGTTCCGCAGTCTCGTTTGGTTTAATTCTGAACGCGATTAAATTATTATCTAAATGTCAGGGCGAGACAGTAGGGCGGCATAGTTACCTAATGACGATGGATAGTGTCGGATATTGCAGCACGATAATCCGATCCGACGTTTCATTCCTTAATGTCTACCCTTGTACGTGCTGTGAACTTTATTTCAAACTGTTTATTTACTTATAGAAGACTAAGAATGCCAAGAATTGCTTTGTAATTCAAGGCGTTGCATTGTTTTGTTTTGCTACTGTTCATGAGAGGTCGTATCGCTTACCATCAGGTGAACGGCATGCTCGTCTCGCCACTCATTGCAATAAAAAAAAAGACTAGTTTTTCAGCACAGGAAATTTCTAGGCTGAAACTTGAAAGTCTACTGCTGGTTTAGGTGTTTAAGAATACAAAACAGTGTATTGTAGTGAGGGTTTACATGACATGGGCAAGACGTGTTTCTGTTTCATGTTGTCTCCTTTCAGATAATGTTGTTTAATATTTAAAATATATTGAATATAACAACCTCCGAATTGACAGCCTCCGTGGCGCAGTTGGTTAGACGCCGCCTGTGAAACGAGAGGCCGCGGGTTCGATCCCCGCACCGAGAGAAATGTTTGTGCGGCCCACAAATATTTCTTCCGGGTCTGGGTGTTTGTGAGACCGAAAAGTCTCTCGTAGTTCCTGATACCCACGACACAAGACTCGATCTTAGTGTGGGGTTAGGACAATGTATGTGACTGTTGGGTGTTATTTATTTATTTATTTATTTATAAACATTGTGGAAAATATTTTGCATATTTAAAAAAAATATGAGTAAAATTAAAACGTAGTGTATTTATATTATAGAGGGAACGCTGTCATACATTTGCGTCTTAAAAAAATGAAGACATTTTGTTAGTACCAGTGCAGTTGGTAGCAGTCGGTAGCAGTGCTATATTAGTGAAAATTATTTTAGTGAACTATTATATATTATATTAATTATTTAACAACAAATTTCCATAAATACTGTTGTTTGAGATCCGAAATAAAATTAGTTTTTATCCGTCTAAAACTATTTTGAGAGGAATTCACATTGATTTTTATTTTTCTTAGTCAAATTATTCGTGCACGTTGGACGGCCTCTCCAATGTCAGCCAATACGAAGGCAAAAGGCCCGGCAACACCATTTTTATGTTCATTTTTGAAGTTCCACCACTCCCTCTTTATTATAAATACTATAAGGATTAAAATTAACAGCACAATCGTAAGAAAATAAATAACAATAGTTTAATTACCTTATTTCATCACTGCGTTATTGTCTTCCTGTTGAAAATAGTATTTTCCTCAAAAATTTTCTTGTGAGCCTTATGAGTACACTCTTCTAATGCACAGCAATTCGCAAATACCCAATATGTAGCCATGGCTTATAAGTTTTTTATACATATGAGTGGAACAAAGCTAAATAAACAGTAGTAATAATTTAATTCAAATAACAATAAATTTATGTACGCGGATTTATAAAGAGCCAACGGGTCCCTCCCACTTAATACCAAAGTATCGCTAACAAATTTAATATTTACTCTCGCGGACTTATCCTTATAAATCGTCGACAATATTAAAACCGCCAGTACATTTGATTGTTGTGTTGCAGCCACCCGTGCCTGTTTAGTGGTTGGCTTAAATTAGAAGTGTAAGCGTCTGAATTGTTGGTATGTATCCCCTCTGACTATTATTACTCTTTATATATTCTTTATCATGTTTATTGCTATTTAAGTACTTTTACTGCAATGCGCATTGTTGTACATGTGTTTTATATTTTAATAATTGTTCATATGGTCGGTTATCTAATTGGACCCTGTAAGACCCCCAGTTCGCGTCATTTTTAATCGACTTTTAAGAGCGTTTATACCCTGCACGCGCTTTTTGGCTTAAAAACAGGACCTTTCAAATGAGTTAATAGCCACCAATAAACAATTTAAAGGAAAAATAATTATTACTAATTTTAGAAAAGGTTCTCATCTAGGGATTTTGGTGGAAAACATTATAGATTGATGGATAATTTGTGAGTACTATACGGATTACTGAACACAAGTTTCGTTATTTAGGCTTTAAATGGCAATTTAGAAGCTTAAGATATCCTTAACCACTAAATATAAGATGAAAATAAAAATATTATCAGACTAATAAGACCCTTATGGAGGGATTTTGCTGAGAAAAATAATCTTTTTGTGTTTAGTTCCTGAAAAATAAAAATTTAAACAATGCGAAATTATTCAGAAACTCTCGTCAAGAACATATTTTTTTTCACCAACTTATCGTACATATTTTTTTACATATTATAATAGAAGAACATCTTATCAATAAATTACCATTTTTATATTTCAACAAAATTAGTTTTCATGTTTTCTACAAATATTTTAAAAACCACTATAAAACACGCTGTCCGACGTGGATCAAATCAGACCGCCGCAAGGCCTTCTAGAGGGAGGACGTATCGCTCGTCGCTCCGGCCTGGCTGCAGTCGATTATGCCGCGCGTAGTAAAAATAGCCACGCGCGGAATGCGATTACCACATCTTAGTACTTTGGTAGTAAAATATTTAATTATTTTTATTACCTACAATGATTTTGTAGTGAGTATAAATTATGTTTCAGGTAATATAATGGGACGTAATTCCGAGGCTAAATTATGTTATGTATTGTAATATAAAATTAAATATATTTCGTAATTGTAAGGAGTTGTAAGGCCCCTAACACTATTTATGTGTTCAAACACGAAATGATTAATAAAACGTCCGTAGTGTCTACTGATTGAACACTGATTTGAATGCAACTTAACAATGTAATAATAACGAAAATATAATTAGTATCCAAAATTTGTATTATTCTTTGCTTGCACAGTAATATTTGTCTACTTATAATGCAAATAAAATATTTTTATGATATTATATTACAGTTACATTTCAATTGAATATTTGAAGCGCACGGATCAAAGTTGTTTGAGCCGATTGTATAGCGAGCCGACGCGGCAGCTCTACGCACACAGCTTTGGTCGCTTATGTGTGCGTGAAATTAACGAAGAAATACCTATAGTTGACTTTGCGCGCAAGGTGTATACGCTCTTAACATGTTGTTCTCAGTTTGGTATATATGTAGGTATTTTGTTTCGCAAATACTTACACACACATTACAAAACAATATATATATATATATATATATATATTGATTCAGCGGCTCTTTGTCCAGCTTCTTAACTATAAGCGATCTGATAAAAAGTTTTCAAAGAAAATCTTTGATGAAACGAGCACCAAGCAAAAGAAGAAGAAAACTCAAAAAACTGTAAATATTAATGCATCATATAGGAATTGTATATTTGTATTCTTCGAAGGCAAACAGAGCCGCATATAAAAAAATCAAAGACAAAGTTTTTTCTAATTATAATTAGAATCTACAATTTTACCGAATTACTCCATGGATTACGCGCACCAAAATCTACATGTGAATTTAGTATCTTTGGCTGCTAAAACTGCTGATTGCTGAACCCGCTATAACCTACAACTTACGCCATACGTGGTGACAACAGCGCCCTCGTAGTTTGCGAGTCCAAGCATGGACTTACACTAATCCGAACCTATGTCTATTGCCCTCCGATAGTTTATACTGACGCTAACTTTATTACAATGTCACGCTTGTTTGTAAGCGCAGACACGGTTGAAAACAATCATACTTAATGTGCAAAATATATTCATTTCACAAAAAAGTTTACTGCTACCCTATATTTTTTAGTTTCTTGGGTTATTCCTTTCAAGGTCGTAGGTTTGTTCTCTGTTTAGTTTTTATACAAGGAATTCTAGTGCGTAAATAAAATGAAACTGTAAAATTTGATATATTTTTTTGGATACGGGTTCTTAGAATTTCCCTAAATTATTCAAGACGCTATTAATAAGGCGGAAAGTGATACAGAACATAATGTGTTGATTACAAAAGTTCAGTTAACAAATCTGCATGTATCTGAATAACTTTGAATTGTTGTCACTTATCTCACTAACTTCAAAAACTTATTACGTAAATGTCGCTCTAAGAATTTTCATCCTGAAATATTTTATGTAAGTTGAATAAAATTATTTGTGATCGTCGTGCACAAGAAAGATTTTTTAAAGCTTGCCACATTTAATAAAAATCTATATCGCACATGCACACACTCATTGTAATCAAAGAAACCAATTTACAAGATCCCTATAGACCTTCAAATTGTCTCATTAACTCTTATACCACAGGCATTAGGTTTAAAACTCTATTACAAATAGCTAAAGACTAATTTTGAATACCCAATGTTAAGATGGCGGAGTGAAGGCAAGGATTTAATCAAGTTTCCCGTTGTAATTAAAGGGACATTATGAGGTGTACGACGTCGTCTAGCGTTAACGACTCGCTTCACGTGAACACTACGTTTGTATACTAACGTTTTAATGGACTCGGATAATTTAAACATGAACAATTAAGATCATCGCCCACGAGGTGGACAGACGAGCTCATATAGCATACTGGAAGTCACTGGAAGCATGCTGGTTGCTGCTAATACTCGTGCAAAACCTTTGGGGAAGGCTATGTTTAGGATTGAAAAAGAAAGAAGTAAAAGAAGATTAATTAGAAGGTATGATAGAAATAATCGATGATGATGGAACAGTTAAAACGAAGACTTTTTTTCCTAAATCTGTAAGTTTATATCAAACTTATGGTTACTTTGCTGTACGACGTTTCTTAGTGTATCTGCATTGAAATGAGGTAATATCAATTTAAGAGTTGGTAGTAACCATATAAAAATGGAAGTTCTGAGAAGGAAAATAGGGAGAATTAGTTCGATTCAGTTTCGGAAGCCCGCTTAATATGTGGCCGGACGGTCTGGATAAGAATGCATACAGTCACTACATGCAGGCCGCTTTAAACAGGTCGATGTGGAGATATTTGGGGAGGCCTATGATCAGCAGTGGACCTCGTGTGGCTGAATAGAAAGAGAGAGTGACAGTGACCGATTCTATCTTTGTGAAGCACCAAGAAGTTACTATCAATACTATTACCCATATTAGACCTGTTAATTAGGCCATAGGAATTACATCAATAAATATAAAAGTTTAAGTCCTTTACAGTATATTCCGACATCTTAATTACAGTTTGTTTTAATCTAAACCTAATCCGATTTAGAAAAGCAACACAACAGATGCCAAGGCGAAATGTTTATAAAATTAAACAGTAGGTATCTGTGAACTCTCAGAGGCGATGACAATGACTGTGTAATTAAGCGAATAAAGGGTGACACCGCAAAGCTGGCGTGATGGATCCCTTTAATATCGTGCTCTGATTCGCTTGGTGCAGATTACATTGTACACAAGCCGCGCAATATTCATTTAAATTTTGTTGGCTTTAAACTTCGCAGCTCTATTGGGTTACTGTCATTTGTTGATTCTTTTAAGCACTTATAAGACTTTTTAAAACCCAACTAGCAACAACCCGCACTAGGCCAGCGTGGACTATATGGCCTTACCACTCTCAATCGTAGTCTCGATTGTAGAGGAGGCCCGTGCCCTGCAGTGGGACGTATATGCACTGATATAGAAAACTTTTTAGCAATTACCATCAGGTGCATTTCAGTCAGGAATCTATCCAATCTACTATTAATTGACAATCATGACTCATCATGGCAGGCTGGCTCGTTCAGGGCGGTACCACTGTCTCATAGGAAATTGATGTGAGGCGACAACATTACTGTCGCGTTTCTTTAGGTGAGTGAGTTGGCCGGATGCACAATCATCTTTTTCTCTTCCCATTCTTTTTCTTCCTGCTATCCTCTCGATTTGATGGCCGGCAACATATTCATGATCCAAGCATTGTGGATTCATGGTAGGCAGTAATGACTTACCATCAGTAGACCTGTTTATTCGTTTGTCAGACCTATGTAATAAATAAAATTACCTTATGGCGCAGTCATGTCATACTGCACTTAAAAATGACTAAATTGCAGCTCTACCGTTTATACTTATATTATTTTCAGTAAATTTTATTCTTCAAAGTATAATATTTGAACTTATATGAACTCAGTGTGTCCATAGCCAATATAAATGAATTCTAGAAAACGAAGAACATGACGTAGTAGGTATGACGTTAAGACGTATGAAGGTGTGAACAATTTATACAAATAATTTATGTTTTTATTATGACATCACGAATACTGAAATAGACGTTTTTTGTTTCTACTTGTTATGACGATAAACAATTGGTACAATAAAGAAAACGGTTTTTTTATTGCAATGAATGACGAGACGAGCATGTCGTTGACCTAATGGTAAGCGATACGACCGCTCATGCACAGTAGCAAAACCAAACAACACCTTGAATTACAAAGCAATGCTTGGCATTACACTGCGCTCGCCATACTGAGACATAAGATTTAAAGTCTTAATATGTCCAGTAGTTACTCTGGCTACAATGTCCTTCAATCCGAAACACAACAATGCATTGATACTGCTGTTTGGCGGTTTACCTACCCAGGCGGCCTCTCACATATGAGAGATCTACCATTTGTAAAGGTCTAAATCAATAGACATTAAACATAGAATGACAATTAATAAGAAATTTGAATTTATAACATAATATATAGGCTATCGGTGAATCCTTTAGAAATTATGAAAATAAAATCAATAGCTATAATCCATTTTCATGATACCACAGTATTTGTGTATAGAGGAGGATGTCATATTTGGTAATGGAGCGAAGCTATTTAAACTTAGAATCCATGGCCCTTCTTTACTGTATACTAATGAGTCAACGATAAATCCAACCACATCTTCGTAGTTTGTTAAAATTACAATATTCCAACGTTAACACAAGCAGAGTCACTTTATCTGATTATGTTAAACATTGAAAGCTAATATTGTATTCGGCCAAAATCAGATGTCCGATCAAAATAACTCGGGCGCATTAAGTAAGATGTAACAGCAGGGGTCGGAGGGCGAGCGAGGGTGCGCAGGATATTGCCTAATCATTCCCGCCTTCACACCCTACTAACTGCCAGTTGTTTTAGTATTCATCACGTTTTATATCGCGCCCTGCCACGTGGAGATTGATTCCCCATTGTAAACGGAAAATGTTCCTCTAAAAGGGATTTTAAACAAGAATTTACTTTTTAATATACGGAATAACTTTTTCTAGGCGTAATTCTTGATCCATGAATAACGTTGTGGAAAGGTAAAGGTAATGCAGCGGTTTTTATTTTAGACTAGTAATTAAGCTGTCACATTCTACTGCTTAACATATTTTTGCCCCGTAAATATTTTATCTTTCATTCAATCTACGTAATTGAATTGTCAGGTTAATAATGCGTAAAACAATCCCGAAATCAGAAAAGTAGCAACAGTGTACCGCGGGCCCCGGGCCGCGTTCACGGGTTATTAATCCTGACAAAGTACCGCTGGCGGTTGTCGAAAGGGTTACTGACAGCGGTCTACGAAAATGTTGTGACATATTGTAATACGGAATTTTTGTTTTGGATTTATTTTACATATTTTCATCATAGGCACTCGTATATCTTATGGGTCACACAATCATAAAAAGAATAGCATCCAATTAATCGTCAAAACCCATTAATACGGCAGACAAATCTTAATGTTCAGTAAATATCGACGTATTGTGCAACATTACGATCGCAAATACGAACGGAAGATACGGCGCGCAACAAAACCAGAGCGAGATCATACATCATTCGCTCAATGAGGCTACAACAATTGAACAACAAGCCATTGAATGTAACTCTCATTGTGTGACGTAATTTTATCAAAAACATCGGACACGACAATGGGAATCGCCGACAAAAGTCGGAAAACGGATGCAATTCGCGACGTCTGACCGACAAACGTAAGGATTTTTTTACGCAACGCTCGCAACAAAGAGTCGTTTGTTGCAAGGGGATGTTTCCACCCACAAGTCATCGACACTGGCTCATCGGTCATTACGGACAATCGGAAATGACTTCACGAACTTCGGAACCTTTGAGCCACTTGTAAAGTAGGAACTATAGCGACGAGCCTTGTTCCGCGGCGTGTACACAGGTGTGGGTCCTTTTATATTTCATTCCTTTACCATTATGATCGGTTCTGTAAGTATTGTACAAGTCGTATGTTATCTATCATCATTTATATCATAAGTTGGGAGCCTCAGTATTTTTTTCCAACCGTTGCTTTGATATCCTGTCTGTAAATTAATTATAGAAAATGAATTCCCAACTAATGTTCCAAATATTTATAATTATAACAGGATTAAGAGTAATTTCAGAATTCAACATATAGACAAAAGATAACATACCCCTTCTTTAACTTAATTTGACAGCTATGAAACTGAATCAAAATTTATAGCAATCGCACCAATTCCACTGTCAGAGCCATTAAGGCAGAGTGACAAAGTTTACACAATATGTGCGGATCGCACCATTAAAGTACATTTTACTGTTATAGCAAATTGTAACGACTTGTCTGATTCCACATTGGGGAACCAGCTTATTACCGTCAATTTGGTCAATTCATTTAGAATACAATTTATTACACGATCTTCATTGCTTACTGAACAAACATAATAATTTACATAATTCAAGGGGGAGAGTACAAAAACATCGCTCCTTTTTAAAGTATTCCGTATTGTAGCATTGATTTGATGACAGAATAGTTTTATGCTTGGCTTGAAGGAAAATTTTTGGTGGTTGTAAAGGGTAATATTAAAAATATTCTTTAATCCTGAATAATGAGATGTTAGGATTTTTTTTGAGTATTAAATATATATTTTTACTAGATTGCGGTTAACGGAAAAGGACGTAAAAATCCTTAGTTGCACAATACGTATTTGACTTTTGTCGGCACTGCGGCTCCTTACAAGATGAACGAACGCCCTTTGCTTCTATTGACCAAAGCGCACAATAGACTGTTCTAATGGCTATAGGAAGGAAGTGAATCATATTTATTCAATTAGGTTTGTAAAGCTACGGTCATGCTAAAAGAACTGACAATGCAGATACGCTGTCCCTGTTTATTAGAGTAAAAGCATTAATTACCAATAACCGTACACGCTTTAAACCTGAGAAGATTTTTAACCAAGTTTGTTTCAGTTTCAAAAAAATTGGAGTGAGTCTTTTTCATACCAAAATAAACATTGCAGAGGAGTGCTACAGGACTTCGCCGTTCACCGTCCATACAACTCTAAAACAATGTGATGACCATGACATAATTAAAAATTATTTCTTTGGATTTTTAACATCTACGAGATTCATTATACCACTAACGCAATTCTATATCAGTTTTTTTTAAATCAAATTATCTTAATTATAATTTGACCAATATAAATACCAGCGAACGTGTTCTAAATACGAACCAGTGAAAGTGCAACAATTATAGTCGGCTTTAAATTAGTCTCACTTCAAAAGTCAACGACGACATTTGTCTGGTCACGATAGAGCGCGGGTGTGACGTAGGCCATACCCCAGCTGCCAGCTTATATCAAAGGTAAACGTTTCCTTGGAATTGAACACGACAATCTGAATTTGTGGAACAAAGTACAGGCAATAAAGCGAGGATTACCTATAAATAAAATTCTTTGTTTTTTCTCTCTCAAAAGCACAACATTTTAATGAAAAAAAATAACTAGTTTTGTTTGAAACAATTAATATTTTATGTACATAGTATGGAAAAAGTGGTATGGTGGTACACCCAGAATAATGATTGACCAAAAACTGTTGAATAGAGTATGGAAGCTATGTGATTATGTGGCTATAACGGCAAAATAACTGAATAAATAACACATATTTTCACACATTTCTCTCGTTTCCTGTGCACCTAGTTTTTCTTTCTATGCTATGTTAAAGTACAGTTGGTTGTAATTCATTTAGTCAATAGAGTAAATGCACAAGAGAATTACTGTTAACAGTAACATTACGGGTATCAAATCTATGATATTATGACTATTTAAACAAAACTTGATGGACTGTATCTCATAAGAGTGTTTTGGTAATAATCTACCGTGCTTATTTTCCAAATGGATTCTACCGCTTCTGCTTTATGCCAAAGTTTGCTTCCATTTATAGAATTTGAGTAAACATTTTATGCTTTCTATAAAACATAGCTAATATTTGGCTAATCTCCCTAACATACCTGCTAACTAATTTTTAGTCTCTCAAAAGAATCTTCTACTCAATAATAGACTAATTGATATTTATATTGGGGCCAATAAACCCTTTCTTTGCTTCTAGTTTCATGTTAATTGTATTACATATGTTCACGTTGCAACAAAAAACATAATACAAAGATGGTATTTATAACACACAAAAGGTCAATTAAGCTATCAGAGAGCGTTATCAGATCGACCGCGCCGCGACGTTAATTGTTCGTGAGTAACGCGCTAAATAGAATAGACTATCACGCCTCCGTCGGTCTAGCAGCGACACCTACAACAATCTAATAGTTTACCCTGAAAGGTAATTACGTTTTCATTCCACCGAGGGATCTACAAGACCCTGATAAATACTGCTGAGACGCTACAAGATAGATTGCTGTGTTAGGTAATAACAAATGGCGATCGACGCGTTGGTGATTGTAAAAGCTTATAGTATTGACTAGGTGACAAGACAACAAAGACTTAGGTAAAGCCCTGTGTAATTGAAAAATATACTTTTTATGAACATGTCTTTGCGAATTACGTAGTGTCTTAAGTTAGAAATAAATGACACGTCAAAGAATCTAACAGTTTACCCTGAAAGTTAATTACGTTTTCATTGAGCATCCAGCGACCTTTAAGGCCACGATAAATACTGCTGAGACGCTACAAGATAGATTACTGTGTTAGGTGATAACAAATGGCGGTCTATTGAAGGATTATTGGTAAAGCTTACACTATTGAACAGGCTACAAGATAAAAGAGAATAAGTTAAAGCCTAGCTAGGGCATTTTTACTTACTTTGCAATAAAGCTATTTTATGAACATGTCAACGATAAACTTCATATCATTTGATTCTACTACTATAGTGTCTTAGCCAGAAACAAATGACGTCTACGACAATCTTAGTCTATGACGTACCTATATCTTATGGTACTTTGACAAATAATTACGTTTTCATTGAACACCGCAGGATCTTTAAGACCGTGGTAAATACTGCTAAGATGCTACAAGATAAGTAGCTGTGTTTGATGATAACAAATGGCGATCGCCAGCAGATAACAATTAAGGCTTACCCTGTTGAACAAGTAAAAATAATAAGATAAAGTTTAATTTATTTTTGCTTACTTTATAATTATCGATATTTTATTAACATGTCGGTGAAAAATTTGATCTCATTTATTGCCTTCACATTCACTTAGAAATAAATGATAATCACGATTATCAAACACAAAATTTCAGTTCCAACGAACACCGACAATGATGAACAAGTCCTCGATAAATATTGCTAAAGAGCCTTGGTGTTAGGTGATATCAAATGACTATCGATGGATGGGTGATTGTAAAAGCTTATAGTATTGACTAGGCGACAAGATAAATGAGACTTGAGTGAAGCCCATTACATTAATGCTGGCTTAGTAACAAATTACATATTATGTGTAATTAATATCGATGATAAAATTGAAGTCCTTCGTTTCGTAGCAAGTTGTAGAAGACAACAATAATAATAACAGGAAAAAATTTCGAAGTATCATATTCTTTTCATACGTTCTTTGTATTTGAAATTAAAATGTACGAATATATAGCCAAAATTTAAAAATTGACAAATATTTCACTCATGTTTATTAGACTTAAAGATGAATTCAATGTAATACTACTGTTGCACGCAGTTCAGAATATAGGGATTAGTAAATCAAACTAGACATTAAACTTTGAACACTAATACATTTTATTCCTTTTAATGACACTGGACACAAAAAAAATAGAAAATATGTTCCTGTATGTACTTACATAGCCAGATAAATATTTCTATGCAAATTATCACATCGCCTTCATAATAAAATAATTTCTATCTCCATAAAATAATATCTATCTCCCAAGCCTTGACGACGTCTCGAACAAGAAAGCACCGCTGTCACTCTCTCACGAATCGAATGTTTCTTTTTATGAACGCATGGAGGATCAATATGAATATCGATATTGTAATATAAATAATAGTGGATTTAATTATAGTGATTTATTAAGATATAAGCTAACAGCTCGGCCATCCTGTTCAAGGCGTGTCCTCACGCCTTTAAAATAAAAAAAATAAAATTAACATCATTTAATAATAAATACTAAACATTGCCTATAACTCGTAACATATCAATTACATAAATCAAGTGCAAATGACCTACTTCATTATTTAATTACTTATTAACTCATACATAACTCAATATACAATCATTCTTTTTAAATAATTAACAGAAGTAAAATATT
This sequence comes from Hyles euphorbiae, assembly GCA_023078785.2. Lineage (NCBI taxonomy): Eukaryota > Metazoa > Arthropoda > Insecta > Lepidoptera > Sphingidae > Hyles > Hyles euphorbiae. The sequence continues at coordinate 8,653,311 of CM041046.1, forward strand.
GAAGTATAACATAAACTCTAAAGTAGTTAATCATTAATGTTATGATATTTATAGCTATCTCATTTAAGCCCATTTATTTATTTATTTCATCATCGGTATTGTTATCATCAATGTTAAATCTATCAATATTAGATCCATCTATATTCTCTTTATGATTATTATCTTTATTAATTTCATCTAAATATTCATCATCATTACTATCTAAATCTCTATTAAATGTCAGCCAAGGTTGCATCTTGTCGATAGCAATAACGGCTTCGTATCGACGGCCGTGTTTACGTGTCATTGGAGTATCCTCAATTAAGTAGCGATTGTTTGGAAGCACTTTCATTACGCGATAAGGTCCTTGAAATTTCATTACCAAATTTTGAGACTTGCCATCGTGAGGCACTTGTCTCTCAACGCGAACTAAGTCTCCTACCTCATATTTATTACCGGGTTTCCGACGGCTATTGAACCTCTTTACGTCTTTAGATTGTTGTGTCTTTATAGGTTCGCTAGCTTTAAGTCTCATGCCGCTCAAACCTTCCGATTAAACTACATTAGTCGTATCCAATAAAATGGGATTCAGAATTCCTTCAGACCTACTTACTATACTAAAACCGAATAACAATTCTGAGGGACTCTTTTGCGTTGTTTTATGTATAGTGGTATTTAAACCAACCTGAATGTCATAAAAATATTCATTCCAAGTATTGTCGCCTTTATTGTGGGTAAATGTCGACAGAGCATCTAGTTATAGATAGTTCGATTATACCACTCGACTTGTCCGTTAGCTCTAGGTGTTGCGACCGCATTAATGATGTGTTTTATGCCATACAATGACGTAAAGTCCTTGAAGGTTTGGCTAGTGAAACTTGTGCCTTTGTCCGTTATCAAGCGAGTTGGGACTCCGAAATAACTGATCTGCTCTTTGAATACGCGCACGCTGGTTATTGCTTTCGTATTCTTAGCCGGGGTTATATTAATGAACTTAGTGAAACTGTCGACTAACACTAAAAGGTAACAGTTACCTCTCTTACTTTTAATAAATAGACCCAAATGGTCACCGTGAATCGTATGGTGATTTTTTTCAATTGGGTGTAGTCCACCTTCCCGTTTACCACCTGGAGTCTTATGATGGGCACACTCTAAACAAGATTGCACATTTTTTTTATGGAACGACGCATTTTGGGGAACCAATAGTGCTGTTGAACGCGGTGCAAAGTCTTATCGAAGCCGTAATGACCGATGTCATCATGGTTTCTTTTTAGTATTTGCCAAAGCACACCTTTTGGCACTAACCACTTAATCTCGTCCCCAAGTATGCGATAAACGCGGCCATTTTTGATCTTATAGTTTTTGTGTATGTCCATAACCATGTCTGATGTTTGGTCTTCCAAAATAGTCCTAATCCTTTATACCTCCTCATCCGCGCCCTGCACAATAGTAATCCGGTCTTAATCAGAAATTTCTACAGTTAAAATGTCTAACAAATGAGTTTCTGATTCAGGATCCGCAACCGGTCTGCGGCTGAGAGCATCGACGTGAGCTATCCGCAATCCGGACCGGTATTCAATGGCACAATCAAATTCCTGTATCTGGATCCACCAGCGCGCTCGCGTTTTACCAATGTAGCCCTCAAAGCACTACAATCCGTATAAATTGTAAATGGTATTCCTAACAAATATACTCGGAATCTACTCAATGACGCTACCACTGCCAACGTCTCAAGTTCATAGGAGTGTAGTTTACGTTCGTCACACGAGGTTTTACGACTAAAATATGAGACTGGATGAAATACACCGGTGCCATCGTCCTGGAGTAGTATACCTGTTAGACCATCTTTGCATGCATCGGTATGCAGTTGCGTCGTCGCTTTGGGATCATACAAAACTAGTAACAGCCGTTGAATTAACTTATTTTTAACCAAGTCAAATGATTCTTTTTGCTTATTACCCCATGTCTAAACGACCTCTTTCTTCAACAGATCGCTTAACGGGGAGGTAGTAACAGCATAATCTTTAATGAACCGCCTGAAAAATCCAGACAAGCATAGAAACTGCCTAAGCTCGTGTACATTTTTAAGCATCGGAAATTTAGATACTGCGCCGGTTTTTCTACAACTAGGACGAATTCCTGCAAAACTCACTTCGAACCCTAGAAAATAGAAGGTATTTTGAAAAAAAAAATACATTTACTGAGCCTTAGTGTTAATCCGCCCTGTTTAAGAAGCTGTAATACTTCCTCTAACCTTCCTAAGCTCTCTGACACGGTTGTACATGAGATAAGTATATCGTCCATGTACACAATAGCGTATTTAATTTTAGCGTCATAGATAATTTATTAATTGTCCTTTGGAAAACAGACATTTTTTTTCTGGACTAAGACGATAGGGCTGGCACATGACGAAGATGATTCCCTAACTATGCCGCTATCTATCATCTCGTGGACCATGTCATTGACGAGCGCCCTCTCAGAGTGAGACATACGGTAAGGCCTATACATAACGGGTTCATTGTCCTCAAGCTCAATAACCATTTCAGTTACGTTAGTAAAACCGAGGTCCCTTAGGCATCTAGAAAAACAATCTTGGTATATATTTAATAATGTTTGCAACATTAAACGTTCCTTTTTAGTTATATTATTATTACAAATAAATAGTTCGTACGCTTCATTTGAATCAAAAGACTTTTGACAGCAGTCTAACATCCTTGGTATGTCAGCACATGCACATTTAATAGACCGAGTTATTAAAAAAAAATCTTTAGAAATGATTACGTCGCCTTCAGACACATTATACACAAGTAATGAACCGTATCCATTCTCTAAATAGTATTCACCCGTAAGAAGATAGTATTCCTTTCCCTCTTCCCCTCGAAGAGACCCTTTCACGTAGACATTCCCACTAAACTCTGGGTTTGATTTTACTCATACAGCAGCGAATTGTTTGGAATACTAACAATCTCACAATTGGTAAGATGGACTTTACGGGGGTCGATTTTTTTTGAACGTTAATTTAATTGCAGTTTTTGTAAAAGAATGTCCTAAAAGGGCTGGGAGACTAAGCACGTAGTCCTCAACAACATATATATCTATTACACTTTTAATGCCTTGAACTTCTACCTCGGCGGTTATGACGCTTATAGGGTGAGTTAAATTTGCTCCTATGCCTCTGAGTACAAGGAGATCAGAAGTAAGTCTGATATTAAGACCGAGTTCTTTGGCTTTACTAGCCCTTATTAATGAACACTGGCTACCAAGATCTACATGACATGGCACAATTTTACCCTCAATTTTAATGTCTAATATATATTTGTCAATGGACCTATCAACTGCAAGTAACTCAGGCACCTATTTTTCATTTTGATTTTGAGGTTCAGTTTTAGTCGAGTCAACGTTTGGCTTATTCCTATAACAACTAGAGGCTTGATGTCCTATCCTATCGCAAGAAGTGCATTTGACTATGGGTTTTTTGCATTTAAAGCTGGGGTGACCGAGTCTGTTACAGTTGAAACACCGGATATTTGAATTGGTCGCACCGACTTCGGAATTCGAAGGACGGGGTGTCACATTAGTGGTAGTTCTGCGACCGTATTTATTTTTAGCGTTATTATCCAATGTTTCTCTTGTCTGGCCTACTTTTAATGTCCTAAAGTATTTAAGAATTTGTTCAGGCTCTTTAAATTGGGCTGCTTGAGCACCTACTTTAATTGCGCGACCGTCTACCCCATGTAATATACAATCAACTACCTGATTACCGTAAATTTTTCATCGGTTCAATAAATTCAACTTAGCATAATAATAGTGCTCCAACGATTCTCCGTATTTAACCAGTTTGGCTAACATCTCTGTCAAGAGTTCAGGGTAGCGTATGATTTATTTTTCGGACCAACCATATATCTCCGCACATTCTTCTACCTTTGTGATCCAAACAAACACAGTTTGTTCTTTACTTAGAGGATCAAAGTCAGGTATAAAATTATTAATAAAGGATATCTTGGACTTCTCTGAACTCTTGACAGTATTCAATATTGACAAAAATTTATCCAACATAATATTGGTTTCAGATTCTTTGGATTTCCTAATTCTCTTAGATATTAGGGTTGACTCACGTTCTCCTAAAATATTGCTGCTATGTTCTCTCCGCTTTGTCCTTCCACTTCTTTCACATGTACGCTTCCTATGTTTCCTTTTCCTATCGTAACTGGACGAGCCTTGCGTTGAACTATTCGAATCCGTGGTGTAGTATCACCTTTTCCGAATACATGAATGACGTCGCTTATTCCTTCTTTCCTTATCCATTCAGCATCCGCATCCCTGTTTCGAGATTCCAAATTCCTTCCTGTGCCCTCTAACCTGGGCCAATTTCCATCCTCAAACCTTGACATTCCTGTACTCTCTAACCTGAGTACCTCCTGACCCTCTAACCTAGGCCAATTTCCATCCTCAAACCTTGACGTCCCTGTACTCTCTAACCTGAGTACCTCCTGACCCTCTAACCTGGGCCAATTTCCATCCTCAAACCTTGACGTCCCTGTACTCTCTAACCTGAGTACCTCCTGACCCTCTAACCTGGGCCAATTTCCATCCTTATCCATCCTGAATAACAACCCTTCCCCTCGGTTGTATCCAGTTGTTCTTAAGTGTTTCTGAAACTTGCAACATTGGAAAGCTTAGTACTCATGCGTAAGTCTGAGAATAGTAGGTAGTAGAAAGGTCTAAATAATTCCATAAAATAAATATTCGACTTCATCTTTGTCAATGACGGCAGTACAAGAGAAATAAAAATAACAATAATTTGGATAATAAATTTTGATTCAATTGTCCAATTGCAACTATACAACATTGCACACCAAAGGAATAAATCATATCTGCATCTCTAAGACAACAGGGATAGAAGAAGAAAAAAAAATCAAGAAACAATACGAGCAAGACTAAGTGACTTGCTCGTCACTTGTTCTTTGGTATCGTTGTGGACGTGAAGTAGAAAATTATAAGAATTCTCTTGCGATCCCACTTCTGAACTGTTGCACGCAGTTCAGAATATAGGGATTAGTAAATCAAACTAGACATTAAACTTTGAACGCTAATACATTTTATTCCTTTTAATGACACTGGACACAAAAAAAATAGAAAATATGTTCCTGTATGTACTTACATAGCCAGATAAATATTTCTATGCAAATTATCACATCGCCTTCATAATAAAATAATTTCTATCTCCATAAAATAATATCTATCTCCCAAGCCTTGACGACGTCTCGAACAAGAAAGCACCGCTGTCACTCTCTCACGAATCGAATGTTTCTTTTTATGAACGCATGGAGGATCAATATGAATATCGATATTGTAATATAAATAATAGTGGATTTAATTATAGTGATTTATTAAGATATAAGCTAACACTACTATATTACTGATATTTAAGTGCGACAGATTTGATGTCGTGTATCCTACAGTGAATAAAGTTACGGGAGGCTTATATACTTTCAATATCAATGATACCTCTAGTATTTCTATTTGCGTAATAATCTTTCACTAGCAGACGCCTCGTATGTCCTATTACAAATTCTGTCCTATAAAAAAGATACTAAATTCGTGCTTATTAGACAAAAAGCATTTGTGATCATATCTATAAAAAGTCAACTAGGGTTACACTAAAAAGTGTCGCCACTTTTATCTATTATAGTAAAATCCGGCTTCTCAATAATACAATGATAATTTGTCATCACCAATGACTTGCCACCTGGCACACGCGACCCCTGCTCGTAGATGCGCCTTTAGTAGATTCGCAACGCACCTCCTATTGTAAATAGATTGTGCAATCCATATTATGTGATCTTCAAAACGTTATTTAATATTTAAACACACGCAGATGGGTCGGTAGGCGGGTTTTACTGGCAGCTGTTACATTTTTATGCGGTTTATGTATTTTGGTAATGATCGCAGTTCGATCAGTGCTCTTAAAATAGAATAGCAGAAACTGTAAGGTTTTTATTATTTTGATGTAATAAAGGTAGCTTGGATTTAGAGCTATAATATATACATTTTACAGAATGATGAAATTGAGCATGTCTCATATAGTTACGTTTACAGTCAATTTATATTATAGACATGCAAGCCTAATCAAGAAGGTTATGCTCATTGCATTATCAGATAAAGAATGCAAACACCTAAGCATGCTATCTATATACTAACAAGGCAAAATACAATAAATCATATAATCACGCAGTTATTCTATAAAGAGTAGGTAGAGATGTAATGTATTCTCCTAACGTGTATTCGCTATGTTTAAAAAAGGAAACAATCGTGGTCAATCTAAATCCCTCCTTTTTAAACTCTAATTCATGGTAACATAGTATTAAAAATTAAGGTCATGATATTTTCGTTGCGAATAAATATTGCAAATGAAATAAGGATGTTAACCCGGCCAGTCGATGCTACAGTGGCGCCGACAACATTCGCGGTCTGCGAATCAACTTCCTGCGTGCCGTTTCCCGCCAAAATGGATCGTTTCCGGCGCGCATTTGTCATCTCTAAATGCGAAGTCGTCAGAGATTACCATTGTGAAGAAAAATATTATAAAATCTAAAACTCTTTGATTTTGCCCCTCTTTGAGTCTTTAACCAAAATTATTTTGAAATAGAACTGAAACTAATGTTTATATAATCAAGTATCCCCGACGTGAGACGATTGTCTCTCACTGGTTGACGCAATTATTCTGAATCTGAAACAAAACCTTCTTGCAAGGGTCATAATAACTGGGTTTTTCCACCACGTACGACAGTCGCTACCTAGTTACGAAATCTACCACGAACTGAACTGCAACTAATGTTTAGCAATTATTTATGGGTGTGTATTAAAATTTGATCTTCAATGATACAGTTTCCTCTCATTGCATTAAAAGTGAATAATCCGTTTGTCCACAACAAACAAATTGGTACCGGCTAATGTTTATCTTAGGGCCGCGCCCTTACACCACGTCGCTTAATCACGCTCGAGGAAAAGTGCTCTTTCGCTAGGTTTAATGAGCCTTGTCCATAGATCTTCATATAATTATCTCAACTACATTGAGTCGGGCAAAAGACAAAGTACAAAATGTATACGTTATACGGTAAACATACGCCAAATATAGTGTAATTAAAAGTATATTATGAACAGTCTAGAGCATCGTTTTACACATTTTAGTCTTGTAATAATTTATATTTAAAGATACAAAAATGAATATCTATTAATTTGGTCCTATTTAATTGATCTAAATCATTAATATTGTGGTTTCTTGGAAATCCTCGCTCTACATCTACTTTCGATTTAAAAATTCATCATATCCAATCTATTACGAGTACTTTTTGCTAAGGTGTTCATTGTAGAGTATTTCCTTTTAGCTATTGTAGGAATACGCCCGCTCAATAAGCATGCTACAAGTTACAACTGTCTCACAAGATAAAGACTAATAGAGTAACTGCTTCTCTTACCTATCACAACCTTCATTCGCTGATTGATATTGCCGGTAACTGAATTCTTCTTTGCTCCTCCCGTGTTTATTCTTCCTTTTCTCTTCCCATTTTGTAAAGCCAGTAACGAACTTATCATCCAGGTTTTGTAGATTTTCATAGATTAGGGTTATCGCTGACCATAAGGTGAGCCGTCCACGGTCAATCCATTTGCCGGACCTGCGCAATAAAAAACTGCAAAATCTTAGCATTTTGTATACATGACGTAAACATCAAATATAATTGTAAAGGGTAATGACCCTAATAAGTTATATAACTTTGTATTTAATACATTTTGTGAAGAATTCAAGTCAATTTTTGCTTCCAGGTCCATTTCCAGTGACAAAAAAACATGTTTTAACAGTTGGGCTACTATCGGTATACATCGAAGTAGGGAAAAACTATATAATCTTTATCACGAAAGAACATATAATCATAGTCAGGATTTCAAATCATATGTAAAAAAATATTCAAAAATATTTAAACAAGTTTGCCTTAAAGCGAAATCAATGTATGTAAGTAACAAAATAAAAAGCTCCAAAAATAAAATAAAAATGACTTGGAGTGTGATTAATAAAGAAACTGGTAGGGCTAAACCTCGGGACACAGAGTTTAGCTTAAATATTAATAATCAGAATATTACATCTAATGTAGAAGTAGCTAGGATTTTTGAGAATTTCTTCTCAGATGTACCAGTTTCTATAACAAAAAGTTTAAACTCATCCCCTGCCATAGCAGAAAAGTTACTACAAGAAAATGTGACTGGAGGCAGAGATTCATTTGAATTCCATTGCGTTGACAGTATGGATGTAATAAAAATATTTAAATGCATTAATATTAAAAACACTTGTGACCTCTGGGGAATTTCAACAAAAATATTAAACTCTGTAATACCAGTCTTGGCTCCCCAGTTAGCTGTAATTTTTAATGCTTGTATAAACAGTGGTCTATTTCCTGATAATATGAAGTTGAGTAAAGTTATACCTCTTTTAAAATCGGGTAGTTCAGAGGACCCCTCTAATTATAGACCTATTTCAGTACTACCTTCATTTAGTAAAATTTTTGAAAAACTAATGCTCTCACAACTTCAAACTTATTTTTCAAAAAATAGAATACTTCATGGTAAACAATTTGGCTTCACGCGGGGTCGCTCCACAACAGACGCTGGTGTGGAGCTAATAAGTAACGTATTTGATGCTTGGGAGAACTCACAGGATGCCTTGGGTGTATTCTGTGATCTATCCAAAGCGTTTGATTGTGTTCACCATGATATACTTATCAGGAAATTGAGCCACTACGGAATTAATGGTATTGCTCTTGAATTATGCAAATCGTATTTGAGTAATAGAGTCCAAAGTGTAGATGTCAACGGAATAAGATCTCCTGGGTCTGCCGTTACTATGGGAGTTCCGCAGGGCTCGATTCTTGGACCCTTTCTCTTTTTAATTTATATTAATGACTTACCTTTTTTTATAAGGGACAACTGTAAGGTAGTGTTGTTTGCCGACGATACTTCATTAATATTTAAAGTAAATCGACGTAATCCTCATATTGACGACGTAAACAACACCCTCTCAAAAATAGTACATTGGTTTAGCATTAACAATTTGTTATTAAATAGCCAAAAAACGAAATGTATAAGGTTTGTGACACCTAATGTCAAAAAAGTTAATGCTAACATTAATTTGAATGGGGATGAGTTGAGCCTTGTGGATACAACTAAGTTTTTAGGAATTACATTAGATCCCAAACTTCAATGGGGTTCTCACATCATCGCTCTAGCTAAAAAGCTGAGTGCCGCAGTCTTTGCGGTGGGTAAGATTCGCCAATTGACTGATGTTGATACAGCTCGATTGGTATATTTTGCCTACTTTCATAGTCTGATGAGTTATGGAATTTTACTGTGGGGTGGTGCTGCTGACATTAATACCATCTTTGTTCTCCAAAAGCGAGCTATAAGGTCAATTTATTCGCTTGGGTCCAGATATTCTCTTAGAGAAAAGTTTAAAGAGATAAATATAATGACAGTAGCATCACAATACATTTTTGAAAACTTAATTTATGTACATAGAAATAAAGAAAGTTTTCTTAAGATTAGCGATATCCACAACAAAAATACTAGGAATAAGAATAATCTAGCTACTCTTAAGACAAGACTCCACAAGATCAGCAAATCTTTTAAGGGTTACTGTATACACTTTTATAACAAAGTTCCCAGTCATATTAAAGCCTTATCTATTACAAAATTCAAAGCTATTATCAAGCAAAAATTATGCAATAAGGCATATTATAAAATTTCGGAATATTTAGACGATAACAAGGCTTGGGAATAGAATAAAATTAAATGAATGTGTAGTATCTCGGAGCGTAAGTCTTGGTGTGCTCTATAAATTACCATTTAAATTAAGTAACTTGTCAAATTTGCCATTGTTTTCCTATGTAAGTGATTGGGTATGTCATGCTCGCTAAAAGGTCTGTGCTTGCGGTGGCGTCGTGTGCCAGGTCGGTCACTTCCCTGCAACATGGTTGAGGAGGCCGATGGCTGGCACATGCGTCATACTCGTGAACGGGTGCTGCTTGCGTAGACTGGTCTATCCGATTTGCTTACATTGTAATGGATTGATTGATGGATTACATAAGACTCGCAATTATTCACTGCTTTGGCGAAAAAGAGTATACTGATTCTTCGTTCTGGGCGACTTCACTTCACTCAACCATAGTAATGGAAATATAATAATATTCATATCAAAAATATTTACTGTAAATTTTCAACATATTATTATTAAACTGCTCTGATTTAAACCAACTTGTAAATTTTTGTAATAATTCACTACATTGTAAACTGGTTTTGAAAAGAGCAACACTAGAGTTTCTTGCCCGTTCTTCTCTAGTGAAAACAGCTTTCCGAACCGGGTGGTAGATAAAAAAATGACTGAATCTAAATGATGTTGAACATTTTAATGGATTCAATAAATTATTTTCATTTTCATTTTCATTTCATTTTCATCATACGACGAAGATATGAATTTAAAGTAATGCTGGTAATTATAGCCACGATACGCATCGAGGGTGAGGTGTGGGTGGCGCTGTCACGCATAATTGTGAGAACTGATTGCGTAATTAGCGCGACGAGTCACAGAGGGCGCGGGAATGAGACACCCCCTGTCCCGGTGGCAAACCGAATCACTACACCCGTGGGACTTTTTAATTGCTGTTTATTTTATATTTTTTGGGTGTTTGGTTGCTAGTGATAATTGATAAAACAAACAAATTAAAGTAATTGTTGTGTAAAAAAATGGATTTTTATTTGGGGAGAGATATTGAGCGTGCCATGTAAACCGCAGAACGGATAACCAATGGAAAGCAATTGTATTTTACAGAAAACACGGTGCCTTGGTAAAATACTGACACCTTGTCAAACTAGATGGAGACGAACATGACAGATATATTGTTAAGACAAGCTGTCTTTGTTGTTCAGTGATTTTTATGTTGACTCCCTATATCATTGAAGATGTCATTTGGCCAATAGTCGCGGGATTCTATAAAAAAGCTCTAGATGTAGACTGAATAATATATGTATTACTGTCGCACTTTAGCGCAGCGCAATGATAAAAGATTTTTGTTTATAAAACATCTGCTTGAAATAAAGTATGTTTTTGTATTATGCACTTTAAACATCTTCTATAATGACCCGTGAAAGTCATTGTAAACCTAAACAATGTGTGTGCATCAATTTATTTCAATTTACACGACGGTATTGTTTCGGCGGGCGAGGGCGGCGTTCCCGCGCTTCCGGGCGTAGCTTCCGACACGAGCGGGACACGTGCCGCGCCATCTTTGAATTGCGCCCTACAACTATTGACGTTTCTCACTCAATACCAAAGGAACACAATTACCGGGTTGTTTAATCTATTTTGAACTTTATGCTACAGTGATTGTAGCTATTTTCGTGAGCATATTTTAGGTGATCTTTTCTTTTTTGAACTGTCAAAAAGTTCGTGATTGTTTTATCTGTCGCGTTAATGTTGTTTAATAATTATCTGGCACATGGTTTCGTGCAGTGAATGCATTATTGAACGACGATCACTTTGCGGATGACTATAATTTATAATAAGTCACGGGACTATTAATGTGGCGATAGGTGAGGTGTCATTAAATGTTTTTATGCTCTTACTTCTTCATATTATGCACACAAATTCAAAAAGTCGACTTATAATGTGAATATCAATATAATGAAAAATGATAGTTTTTATTCTAATAAGTTTGTTTTAAAATACACACTTGTGAGTTACATTTCCCAATATATAGTCACACAAATCGCTCTTTCACAAACATCACGCGCATGGAGTGTGACTATGGGAGTAAGTCAGACGCGTCAAACAATATTGACCTTTGGTGAATCAATTAAATCATCCATTACGGTAACAAATAAGTCAAATATGTGAGAAGGTAATGTTGGTGGGCAGCGGAGCGTGTGACGTCACGGCCCCACATTCACAACCACACCTTGTATGCTTTTCTTCGTCGTACTGTTTGCATTCGTACACATAATGTTTATATATTTGTTTATATTTATCAAATTAATTTAAATAAAGACTATTTAAAAAATTGAATTTGCGATAGTAATAAATTTATATTAGATTTATATGGATGTATTATGATGATCGCGCATAACAAACAAAAAACTATAACTTACCGTCTAAATTTTCCATTTTAGTTTCTTACCTACTACTACCAAATTTCAAAATAAAATTGTTATTATAATTACGCGAGAACTTGTTAAACAGACACCGAAGAAGAAAGATGTGTTTGTGCAAAAAACCTTAACTACATAATAATTACGATGAAACTTATAAATGTTTGCAATTGCTGAACTCATACAGTTTATTTAGGCAATATTGGCACAAAAATCATAAAAATCTTTGTATATATAATCGAGAATGCTTTAACACTCTTGTTAAGTGATTTGCAGTATCGGTACATTAGACGTTTGAGTAATTTTATTGATTGTCAGATTACCAGCGGCTCTACTCTTCTAATTTTGATACATAGTCAAAGCAACTTCAAGTTTACGTCTGCAATTAATTGAAAATTCTTTCACCACTATATGCCATCCATATAACATAATTCTTACTTGTTTAACGTCATAATATGTAAGTTTAGACAATACCATTTAGATCTTCTTATAACTAACAATTGTTTAACAACTAACAAAACTTGGTTTGATAAGAAGTGCCACATTTGACTAAACAAAAATTTGGTCTAGTGGTCCCTCGTACTAAAATATTACGAATAACTGTGCTAGATCTATAAAAAAATATGACTTGAACCAAAACACATCACATTTAATAGCTATTTCTCAAATATTTTTGTTTCATGCATTGTTTGTACTTAAAACCGAAAACGAATCCTAGCTTTTAATGTCCGTCCAATACATTTTGAAACTTTAAGTAGGACTCGCAAACTGTCGACAACTTACAAAAGAGCATCGCAACAATATTTGTATTTATCGAACTTGTAAAAGAGGAAACGTCTGAAAAATTACTACAGTGAAGTACGCGCGTAGTAGAGGGCATTACGCTAGAAAAGTTTTGTGTAACAATGTGTAATGCTGCCATTTCTATGCGCAAATCTCCCGGCCGGAAGTGGCGGAGCGCCCGCGTCTCTCGCGAGGGAATGCGCAACTTTCCTATTGTGGCGCCATCTACAACTGTCCGGTCCACTGACGTGTTTCCGGTTGCTTCTTCAAAAAGTCTCGAGCTGTCAACTGGTAAGGGGTCGTCTGGAATTTCCTTGAGGGGCTTTTTATTCATTCTATAAGAGAGATTTATTTGTTGTTCCCAATTGATGTCCACTGATTCGATGAGATCGCAATTATTTATTGTTGTAGGTGCTTCATTGTTTAGCACATCTTATAACTTTTTATTATTATTATTATTAGTCTGGTCACGTTTTGCATACCAGGAACAAAAATGGTAACAATCATCAGGCGTGTCATATTTAACTGTTATTTAAATGTTATTGAATCGTTTGATAATCTCTACAACATCAGGCGGTAGTTAAAAGAGATTTTTCCGTCATAAATATGCTTTCAATGGATATTGCGCATAAATCTTTACAAGTGATTCTGCAGTAATAAACGTCGCGTCGATCAGATAGCGTCCTCGGTAGCAAACACTTGAAAGCGCTCAGGCCACGGTCAACAGCGGCTAAACGCGATTCGACCTAATTTCCCCCGTTCGCTGCGCATGAATCATTGCATTTGCAAAATTCTTTACTAATCAAATGTTCCTAATTATGTAATTGTTATAAAAAGTTGTTTTTTTTTTCAAAGAATCTCGCCTTATGAATATTATTGAATACTGCAAAGTTTTGTTACTACACTACATTTTCCTAATTTATGTTTACTTTCAACCATTTATTTTTACTTTTTAACTAATTATACCAATCTATGATATTTTGCTACATTGGTTAAATGTTATCTTATTTAACATTCTATATAGCATGTACGTTCCACAATTGACCATAAGGGTTCTGTCGCTTTGGGTGAAATCGTACTCCAGTAAGCTGAAGATATCTACCGTGCCTTAAATTCAGTTACCATTATTAAATAGCAATCCTTACTATCTTTAAGATGTACATGAAATGACTTGATAGTTTAGCCACCGGATGTGGCCGCTTATATCTTAAACACTTAATCACTTCACCCCAGAAAAGTGATATCCCGAAAATATATTTTACCAACTGAATTTGGAGTCTCACCTACGATAATACGCTATGTAAACATAAAAAATATACGCATGGTTTCAAAAATACCACATCATGCAGAAATTGATGTGACTAAGCAGTTTGTGGTCAAAAGCCATTACTTCAGGAGCGTCGTTAAGGTGAAGACCAGATGAAACGTGTGAATTAATGTGAATGTGTTTGTGTGGTTATAAAATATCGAACTTCAAATTATTAACCGAGTGTTTATTTGTTATATTATATTATACCTCTAATCGTAGAAATTAAATTAATAACTCTGATCGCGTTTCTATTTCGTCGTGATAGCAGTGAAAACTTGGAAGAAATAGGCGGCTGCTGATTTGTGCCCGCAGAACCTATTAGTTCAACTGCTCACCTAGGTGGATCATCCGCTTGTCTGTCTACGCTGGCAATACTTAATAATAAAAGAGTTGACACTTGCTTTCTTAACGTAGTGAACAATGGACTCAGCCATCTAAATAATGGTAGATGAAGCCGTATGTAGCGGGACCGTATATACCGTACCATTATTTTACCTTCGGTCCCCATTCTGCCCTCGCTATCGTTAAATTCTCAGCCTCCACTTTTGTTGTCAATCCTGTCTCTACTCTTGGTCTACACAATATGAATGAAAATACTGTTGAATGCACTCAAATAGGCGGAATGTTGTAAACAATTTACTCCTTAAAACTACCACATTACTTTTCTTAGAATGTACGTATCAGACATGATAAACATTTTTATTTTCCACTAAATTAAAAAAAAAACACAAACACTTTAGAAACACATATTTTAACCAAACCGGAAACCACGCATCGCAACGTAAATACTAAAATATTATTCTCAAAGAAGCAGATTCACTTTAAGCATTACCTTTCAGGATTGAAGCCTATTAAGTCACTGACTATGAAACAAAGGATCGCGGGTTCGATCGTCACAAAGAAACATAGGATTAAATAAGCTAGATATTATAAATAACAATTCTAGTACTTAATTAAAGTAGAAAATTAAAAAGCTAAAAGTGAAAACCACTTAAATGCTCAACTACATAAAACATGAACGAGATTCTTTTTGAATCATAATTATAGTACGAGAGATGACAACCAAAATTTTTGTCTCATAGCAATACGGCCATAACCGCATCAAATTGATAGATTTGATTATTTCGGGCTCGAAAACACCAATTTCAGACATTTTTCGCGTAGCGTTTGACCGCACTGAATTTTCAAAAATGTCAACAAATTTTACCGGACTGTATCATAGCAATCTGTCTGATTTTCTGACTGTAGTTATATAATAGCTATAAGATACCGAAAATATATTTTTCAGAAGTTAATAGTGTAGCGCGAACCCAAAAAATAATTTAGAAAAATTAAAAATGAAACAAAAAAATATGATGATAGCAATCCGTCTGAAAATGTTCTTTACGGGTAAATTAGGATTAGTTAATACGAAAAAAAATATTTTCAGAAGAAAATTCGGATGCAACAAATCTTGAGACCATTCTAAATATGTTAAGGAATTTTATCGATCGGTATCATAGCAATCTGTCTGAAAATTGTTGAAATTGATGAAATGAATTAACCAGATGTAAAAAAAAATTATATCAGAAGAATTCAGTGTAGCACCTCCTTTATCAGACAACTTTTCGATATCGACCGTATTGAAGCGTGACTGATTGCAAGTTGGGCAATCACCTTGCTTTTGTCTTGCCAAAATAGAGCGTGGACAACGTATCTATGCTATAAAAACGTCTATTATAATTGATAATTTTGAATTCTTAAAATACTACTCTTCCATCCCCGAAAATTTCGTCAATGGGAGATGAGCAAACTATGCCTTATCATTGGGAATAGAAGAAAAAAAAACGTCCGCGAGCCCTCGGACAACCAGCGACACACCCACGTCCGCCTGAGCTACTTATAGTTTGTTGTCACTTTAAGTGAGCGTTATTTCAACGGTTAGGACAGCTGGTGAGTGACTATGTATAGTAAGAGAGTGGCAGGAGTATAATATGCAAAAAACCATTCCCACCGCAGCAGAAACGTTAGAAGCGCTCAGGCATCGGCCAAGCGACTCCAAAACGTTCTTTTCTCTTTTGGGAGTACATGCGACATCTAAAATGTCTGAAAACATTTTTTTTGAAATCTTGCCTTATTTACGAACGGTAGAAAAAAATTTCATTCGGATTGCTATGATACAGGTCGGCTAAATTTGTTGACATATTCAAAAATTCGCTTCAGCTATATACTACGCGCAAAATGTCTGAAAACCAACTTATTCGTCATAAAATTATAAAATCTATGTACATTTCCAATATCAGACGTATTGCTATGATACCGACTGCCTTTTTTTTTGGACACAGCAGAAATAGCCTGACATGCAATTGCTACACTTTTGACCGTTACTACCTACCTAGTCGGGTTTAGAATCACATAATCTAACGATTTTATACAGTTTCGACCGTATTGCTATGATACATGGTTTTGGTCGTCATTTCTGGGACTATTATTACTAACTATATTATGTAGACAATATAGAAAGAATTAACTCCAAATACAGTCGGTACTTATATGCCATAGCAGATAATGTGACATGCACGTCATAACTCATAGCACATCATTAAAATGACCTTGTAAGAGCCAAGACGTAGCTATGGCCGAGTGAAAGCTAATTTTGTACTTGATTCATTTTCACGTATAATGTACAGTCACACCATGCTCGTGATACGTCAGAGATGTTTTCATGTTGAATCGACGAAGTGACTTATATAAGTATTGTAAGTGTCATGTAATCCAAATAAAGCATATACAAGCCAAATATGGTAATAAGATGCCGGTCGACATAACTTTGCTGGCCTGTTCGTAACCTGATATACACAAGCTGATCTTGAATCGACACAATTCTGGTACTTAAAATGATAGATTTACCACCATCTCCACCATTTTACAACCAGCGTTGGGTCTTTGGCAATCACACGCACAAAACAAAATAACATAGCTATTATTTCACGTCAGTTTTCTATGGGACAGTGGTACCACCTCAATAGAGCACACCCATTAGTACTGTAGCTTTAACGGCCTACATAAGGACTCTACAACTTACAATTATGAAAAATACAGTAAGAAGCTATAAAGTCTATATCAAGACTGCTACCGAAAACGAAGCCGGGTGGTAGTTTTAGTAACTTCAGACACAATGCAACTTAAAAAAATTCTACCGTCGTAATTAGGTAGTAAATAGTTTTTTTTTTCTAAAATGATAGTGTACGCCCTTTTATTTTTTCTGGAACGCAAAGGCTTAAATTATTATTTTAATAAAAACTATTTTAATAAAAATATTTAAAAAACTACGAAAAAGAATTGTCACCTTTTTTTGCGAATTCTTTTAATAAATTTTATTTATTATGGTCAATCTTTGGGTATGAATCTTCTAATAATACAAATTCAATAAATTTAAATATGCCGTTATTAACAGTACATGTATTTTGTCGTTTCATTTCAGCTTTTTGTTAATAAACTGAACTTTTAGTCTAAATCAGGGTTAGTTAGTTTTAGTCTAAATCAACATTCAGAACATGCTCTAATTTTAAATTTACAAGTTGAAAATCTATTGCTTTCAGTTTTTAATGATATTAATTGGAACGCTAAAAAGTATGAACATAATATTCATACTTTCTGGATTTTTACCGAAGTTTTAATTTACCGAGAAATAACGGCATCAAACATAGCAGCTTTTTTATGGGTTCTATAAACAAAGATATTAGATACATGCGGGTCAAAGCCAGATTCTCTAAATCCTTAACAGTTGGCCTATTGAAATCCTTAAGAGGTGGCATATGTCCGAAATCATTTTCATATTGCATAGAATTTTGATGCGAGTCAATTTTCAGAGGTTTTGTGATCGGCGTCGTTTTGGTGTGTACCCCAGTCGATTCAAGTTCCTAAAAGTTTCAGCAGTAGGCGTAACGGCGTACTGGTTCTTATTATTAGATACCTACTTCTATTACAGTATTATTAACAACTTTCCCTAAACGTATTCAGCAAGTTGTTTGTAAATCAATAATGCGTGCAATGTGTAAACTGTTACAAACAACTATTTTATAGCCATTCCATTAATATTTCATTTTCATATCAAAATATTATTGTAGATGATAGATACTTTGACGTACATGTGGACGTACATTAAGAAACTATATATTTGGTAACTAGTAGCGCGCCCAGTTCTGCCCGGGTGCAGAAACATTTCAGTCAGTAGAAATCAGGAGTTCAGTCCACAGCAGTAACATAATATCACTGTACTGTTTCTGTCCCGTCCCGTGCTCTATCTTATTCTCAGTCAAGGCATGTAACCCAGTCCCTCCCGATACCTTTAGAGTTTAAAAATTAAACAAATATGTATATTTGAATTCATTGCAGCCTATGTGTTAATCCAAGGCGTCAGCTACTTCCACATACGAAACTTAAATGAAATTGTTTCAGGCGTTTCTGAGATTAGAGTGCACAAAGGCACAGATAAATAGACAAAATTTCTAACAATCAATAACAATTCTAACAATCATTGTTTGGGTTCTGTTACGTTACTACAAATATCGATCGGTTACAAAATTTCGTTAAAATCGATATTTTAAAACATAAGGTAAACCCTTAACGATCTCAGCTATGCGAGGAATTACATGAAGTATAAAAAAATTAGTAGAACATATAACAAATCCGCATCATCATAGTTTAAACGTAGGCGGGCACTATTCGCAGCAAGGTCAGGCCATATTATATTACAAATACACATCCATCTTTATCTGATCCTTATGCCACCTCATTTCGCCCCCTACGTGGTCTATTTTAAAGGCGTGATGAGGAGCAGGGCAGGTCAGGTTAGGATGGCGTTGTGAGGTGCTCTCCTCCGTGTGTACGCCAGCCCACGCATATCGACACCCGCGTCACTCGCCGGATAAACAGACGCGCCGCTGTTAGCTTTATTTTGTAATAAAACAGGAAATTATTTAATCTTACTACGTAAACAGAAATTACTTTCTCCATCAAAGTCGTGGGTATTCATTCAGATCTACAATAGACGCAGGATAATTAATTCATTGTATAAATAAAGGAAGATTACTTGATTTAGCAATTGATTTAATTGATTTAACAAACAACAGTTTTGCGAGCAGTTTGTACTCAAGATTTTTTTTATTACTATGAATGGCGAGATGAGGATACGATGCAACGATGAGGGTGTACTTTATGTTAAGCGTACCGATCGCTCATGGACAGAAGAGAAACCAAACAACACCATGAATTATAAAGCAATGCTTGACATTCTACTATGCTCGCCATCCCGAGACGTAAGACGTTAAGTCTCATTATGTTGAGGAGTTGGTTATGGTTTCAATAAAGATAATGTTGACCCTGATGATAAGCTAACAATTTTTAAGGTTACTATGAATGTTTGACTATAGAGAACAACAACAAAGAGACACCTGAAAGAAGTCTACTGGAATTTCTAACATAACCAACGAGACTGTTATCCGCAATCCGACATCGACCAGCCTAATGAAGAAAGACCAAAACTTTCTACTGTAGAATAGATACAGGACAGTGGCCACTACCCGGCAATGGAACGGACAAGGATTGGTAAAGAACAATCGTATAAGCCTTTAATTATAGCTTATCGTGGTCGTGAGCTCGCTTACATAATGCATATGTTATGAATATATTATCTACAATGTAAATTAATAAACGTCCACCCAGTGACATCACTGGCCACCAGATGGCTCTATAAGTCTTTAGAAGAGATCTATCGTCAAGTCCAGACGGATAAACAGTTTTCGTGATTAATCTTTCTTTTGGTGAGATAGAATGACTTTTGAGGTAGTTAGGTATCTTACTGATTCATAGAGTACGAAAATGTTGATTCTGAAACATGAGATTTGGCAATGGCACTTACCTCAAGCGATGATAACAACTTTATGTGAGGACTTGAATAAATTATAATAATTATAGAAAGTGAGGGTCACTACACTCAGCAATGAGGATCTCGCCTCAAAGTGATAAATACAACATCATTGCAATTATTTAAAATTCCGAGAATGTGGGAAATCAATTTAAAGAGTAGATTCTATAAAAGTAAAGTATATGGATGTAATGTAATGTACAGATATATGTAAGATGCCAAGTGCGATTTGTATTGGAGATTTATGGCCGTGATGCGGATTATGGAAGTTGGCTATGAAAAGCCTATAATTCAGACGACAAATATCGTTGTTCGCACTTTGTTCAGTATTGTTGGCTTTAACCCTTAACTACTACGTAAATTACGATGTCATGAATCTACTTTGAGCTATAGCGATCGTCACCGCTATTCTGATCCTCGGAACATTTTGGCAACATGTGGATATAACACACTACTTCATTGATCTTTCTTGTTTATGGATTAATTGCGGCTTGGACGGAGAGTCTGTAAACATTTCTATTTCAACAAATGACAAGCTCTTCGGCCATCTGTCCTGTGGCAACCCTATGGAAGGCAATTTTTGTATTCAGTTGATACTGAATTAATTAGGCAATTTTAATTAATTACGGGCCTTCATCATACAAATTGTTGTGTTTATACAAAGTCTTCTTTTTTCTCACTTAGATTAATAGACTTGTTGGGTATAGTTAACAGATTTGTTGGGTATAGCCTGTGTCAGCAGTTCGTCATCTATGTAAATTACTGGAAGGATATATTTAGAGAAATGAATCACAAGTATGGAATCAGCCACTTGAAATATACGTCAATGATTGAACAAAATCGTTATTACAGATCTGATGAATAACAGGCTTTGAATTTGTATAACGTTTTAAAATACGTTTCATGTGCTCAAAATAATTAATCAGCATTAAAATGTAGGTCACAAAATATTAAATGAACTTAAATGTGTAGACCTGAGTCTATTCATAGTACGCAGACGATGTCGCGGCAAATTGCTAGTCTAGTATACATATGAATCATACAGGTAATTTTCATGCACTTTATCACTATGTAGTTGATGTTTAGATAAACAGCAGGAAATGTACCATGCACACGCATGTGGCATTATCGCAAATCACGCCTTATGATGTTTTAAGTACCTGTGTCTGATAAAACTGATGAGTACCTACAGACCTCGTTGCTGATTTCCTGAAACATGCTTTTGCTTTTGATAATATAAATATAAGTAATTTAAATTGCACCATCTTTTTATAGCTTTGGTAAGACCTCAATCAACCATTGTCCCAAAAATGTTTGCGATCTTTATGTTTTATATGTTGCAATAACAGTAGAATAGCCGCTAAAATATTATTATATTGCTATATAATAATATATTATATTGCTATTAATTACCTATTTCAGCTTATCATCACCCACAATAAATTTTGGGAAATCCGTATATTCCGAAAGCCTAAACTTCTTTATATGATTCCATTTTTATTTAATAGTCAAGTTACATCTAAATATGACACAGAGGAATAAATACTTGAATCAGTTGTCAATATACATTATCTAATCTGTGGCTTAGATTATCTCGATCCTTGGAAAAAAGAATAATTCTAAACAAGATCCTCCCATCTAACACTGCTGCATATGCCACATAAGTAGCATTCCAGAGCTATTGCTTTAAATATGATTATATATAGATACGATCTTGTTGACATGTTCGGTAAAACTGTAAAACTTAACTGCGTAATCGTATTGCTTGTGATTTTTTAGCCAGCAGTTCATCTTATATCAATGACATCTCGACCTTTATAAGAAAAGGGATCTCTCCGGTGTTTCTGTGCAGATCTAAGAAGAATCACCACTTTCACTTTAAAAATATATAAAATATTCCAAGCGTAGGGATGAGTCAAATATTTGGGCGGTGTCCCTGTAAGAGTATCAGATTTACATCTTTTACATACTCGTCGCTTGTATTGTGGCGAAGTTCCTAAATTCTTGTCTTCAGAAAAAAAAGTATTACGTATATTCCATTGTAAATAACATTAATGAATGCTAATTTGTAAAGGATTCATTAGCTGATTCCGGCTGTAAAGCAACAATCTACGCTGTTATCTTGAAACTCAGTGGAATGGGCGAGGTTCCGCATAGCATCAATGATTTATTCGTCAGCGGAGCTGTAGCACGACGTTTATTGATCGTAAAGAGCAGTCTTGTCGTGTAAACAATGTATTTAGATGACTTTTAGTAATAATACTGAGCATATTATGTTTCTGTAATTCCCGGATATAGTAAGTTTATTTGCTGATGTAGTAATGCGTACTATAGCTGCTTCTGAATGCAAGAAATAACTTGCAATGAAATTATGTTGGGATCACAACAAATATCTATAAAGAAACACAGCGTAAGGTTAGAAATAAATCACCTGATGGTTATAGTTTGTAACAGAAAAGATAAGTCGAACTCCAATGGTTTATAAAAGTAATTTTACACTTTTATCATAGCCACATAAATATACAATACACACTTAATACTGTCTCATTAAAACTATCTGGGTGGATAAAGTTTAGTAAAAAAAGACATAAATTTAATTATATTTTACTATAAAAGTATATTTCTACGATTTTTTTTATATTATTTTTTGCAACGAATGACGAGTCCGTCATGCCGTTCACCCACTGGTAACGATATTAACGCTTAGGAACAGAAGTAAACCCAAATAACAACACGAATTACAAAGCGATACATGGCATTCAAATGTGATAGCCATCCTGATACATAAGGAGTCTCAATATGTCATTATTTCTCATTATGTACTCAGGCTACAATTTCCTTTAAACCGTAATCTAACAGTGCATTTACACTACTGTGAGATGACACCAAACACTAGCTGTTGATATATTTTATTTTATTTTTTATTTGATTTCTCTAAGGAAATCCATTGGTAATTACATTGTTTCCTATATCTTACAATTTGGTAACATGCTAAATGCACTACCTGCAGGCTGAGGGCAAAATTAATCAAAGAAAGAATAATCAAAATCGGGTAACCCAGTACAAAGTTACAAAGTTTATTAAAGTCTATAAAAAATACAAGGATATCAACTCTGAATCTATTACAAACATAATCGCAAACTTCTAAGTTTTGGCCACCGCAACTAATGTCAGATTTTCCAAGCCCGATTTTCAAGGTCACACAAAATGGATTGTGTGACCTTGAAAATCAACCCAGGATCTCAATGTCAACAATATATTGTTATTGTATCATATCTTACCATTTATCAATAATTTTCCACTGATATCACACATAGAATCTGTAAATTACAATAATTAACAAACAGCAATAAAAATAAATGTTCTCCGGGTGCCAATTCTTGTACTTGTCACCATTAAATATATGACTTATGATGATCCCTTCTGGCGTGTGCATAATTACTAATATATCTACAATAGTTTAATTTTTTCATTATGTGTGTGAGACACAGTAAATACACAACAAAAAGGGCTAGCTAAATAAAACCGTTTAAATACCTGCGATGCAAAACTAATATTTTCAGTGGCAATGGTCACTTGCTCTTAAAATAGGTCCTTGCTAGTTTACGAAAAAGAATACTCAGAAAATAACAATTAATAAGTTCAATCTTTAAATAACAATCGAAAATAAACGAAAACTTTGAGAGATAGGTGCAATTATTTCTTGCTCTATTATAAAAAATAAATAAAGAAAAACTTGATATGTATTGTAATTTGGAATACAAAAATGAAGAAATAATAAAATTACACTTTATGGCACATAAATAAAATAACGTTTAATGTTTAACTGTTTCCGTCATATTGTCCTAAATGATGCAAGTAATTAAGGCATATTAATAACATGATTTTACTGTTGTTCTAGGAAACTCAGGTTTGGTGCCAAAACAGTTTTGTTCTACGTTTTATATTACTTACATAAATATGATACAAAATAACTTGCCTCATTTTGCTTTGAAGCGGTAAGATACGGAGAAACAAAATAAATAGCAGACGCTGGAAAACTGGTAGAGCTACACTTCAGTTGCATTGGACTACTGTGGCGTAACAGTTTTGCTGTCTTATAGTTTGAGGCTAATCTAAGACCCCTTTCCAAGGTGGAAAGGCGTCCAGTTCCCTTCCAGTTTTCCCTTCCTATTTTAAAATGCTAGCAACACAGCTACGCTCCTAGTTTTGTAGATGTTAATGGGCGGTGGTTTACATTGTTCATCACGTCAGCCGTTTGCTTGACCTATGTAATAAAAAATAAATAAAAGAAACTCAGGTAGTAACAAAGAAAACTCATTTTATAAACCAGTTCACATACGGGTATATCAAGACTGCTACCGAAAACGATCTGGGTGGTAGTTTTAGTGACTTCAGACACAATGACAAAACTAAATTTTGTGCAAATATTTTGTGAAGTTTTTTTTGTATTTTTTTCCTATCGTCCTATTAGGATGGTCACAGTTTTTCTTAAATAATAGTGTACATACTTTTATTTTTAAAGATGCTATGGTATGCAAGGCCTTAAATTATTATTTTAGCAAAAACTATAGATTTACAACCCAAACTCGACGATATAATAAAATAATTAAAAAGAAATTGTCGCGTTTCTTTGCGAAATTTTTAGTTGTGTTTGTAGGCGCTAAAACTACCTCCCGGCTTCGTTTTCGGTAGCACTCTTGATATACCCGGTAAATACATACATAAATAAATGTATGTGTAAACAACTCGACACTAAGTTAATGGTATCTTATGCATCATCATAACTATTTGAACACCTCACATTGCCCAGAGAATATGAATATTGGACTTTATCCGGAACATACGCAGTATTTTCCACGTTGGCTCATAACACCTACACATACAAAATTATAGCCCATTAATTTCTTGCTTATTATTTATTAATCTTATCTCAAACACACGAAAATAACAGCTTTACACACGTACCGGATAATTGTCGTGTTACGATATTAATGAAGGGATTTAATGGTCAAAGTACAATGAATAATGAGGTGCTAATGGCAACAGAGTGTAATGTACACTTTTGGCTCCCAAACCGTCTGTGTTCAAGCTAATAATAAACGCAATTAATAATAAACAAACTATGTCACTGTCAATATGTTTCGTGTCTTTCCTATGGCAATAACAAATGCACGTGCAAATGCCAATAGAGGTAGATTTATTAGTAACAAAATTATTTTAGAATACAAATGTGTAGTAATTAACACTAGTAATTAATAAAGCCTTTATTCTGATTGTAATCATATGTACTTAATTGATATTTTTTACTTTATCGTCGACGGAAACCATGAATTACTTCGTATGATATAAAAATATCAATTCATCTACGTTGACCTCTGTGCAATGCCATCATGATCTACGTCGTGAGGATGAAAAACGTCATCAAAACAACAATAATAATATACCATCTAATATTTTCTAAAACAATTATTAATAACACAAATAAACGTAACATTTATTTAAAATACCATAGAACCAAAACATCTATCTTCTATAATTACAGATGATGGTAGACAACAAAAGAATGGAAACGATACATCGGAAGTCATTTTAGTCGGTGTTCTTCAACTGTTTATAGCTGAGATATTTATAAAGCAGTTGAATACGGGCCAAAATTCGATAAAACGTGATTTTCAGGGTAAGCACGTGGGATGAGTGACGTTATTCGGTCAGACAGCACCAATACCTAAATAAGTAGAGTTGTACAACGTAAACATATAAACAGTGATGACATGAAATATAAATGGCAAATGTTCGATCAATGAGCGCCTCTGCTACGTCAATATGACTTGGAAATTCCAGAGCGTGTTTACGTGTTAGTAAACAACTAATTTCTGAAGGCAATTTCTCAATGGCTTAGTTTGTTTGGACTTTTTAAACGTCTGAAAATATTGCAAATTGACAGATTTTTTTTTAAAGTTACTGCAGTTAAGCGTTATTATTTAACATAAATTCAAAAAGAATTCTACATTGGAGTTTTTGACCTACGTAAGATAACCTTTGTGTAGCTCTGTGGGGTATACCGAGGAGTCTTTAACTTCGCCTAAAACCTATTAAACATATTTTCGTCAAACAAATGTTTCGTCAAACAAAATTAAGTCTCGAGCTGCTAATTTCATGCTTTTCGAACTGAAAAACCTATACGAAATAAATCCCGCCAACCCAGGAACGGAAAATTACCTTAAGCTTAACCGTCTGTAGCCGTGGACATTATAATTATATTTAAAGGTGTTTCGAAACCTTGCACTAATATTATTAAGGTATATTTTAATCTTCAGAAGATAATTTCTTTTGATACTAAACACTGCAACTGAATAGCAATATTATAAAATTAAAATAAAATAAATACATGCCTTTAATTTCCGAGAAATAACATAGAATATTGTCCACTTCAAAGTATAGTCAGTAGTCACTTAGAAAACAATTTATAAAGCTGCTACGACTGCGAGTTACTGCTACGACAATTTTCACTTTGATGTAGCACTCGATTTATTATTACATTAACGGCAAATTATAATACAATTCACGATATTCTGCTGGTGGTAGGATATTTGAATCCAACTGGACAGCTAGAACTATATAATCTATGGCTAGTACCGTACATGTATGGTACTAGCTACTTCTGGTATGAACCGTCAGTTACCCGTCTTACTCTCGTAAGAGTGTTGCGTTTCAAATGTACATACCCTTAGTTTATATTATATTTCATTACAAGCTGGCATAACTATGATCGCCGCCGATATATAGTCCTGTCACGTCGGTAAATACGTTTTTTTATATATTTTTTATAGCATTTAATGGCAAGCCGTTTGCCTGATGGCAAGCGATACGACCGCTCATAAACAGTAGCCAAATTCCACTGCGCTCGCCATCCTGAGACATAAGATGTTAAGTCTCAATATGTCCAGTAGTTATTCTGGCTACAATGTCCTTCACTCCTAAACACAACATTTGTAATACAAGGTGTTGTTTGATTTTCCACTGTTGATGAGTAGTCGTAACACTTACCATCACTGCAACAAAAAAGGACAGGAAAATCATGAAGAATAACCGGAATTACGTTGAATATAAAAACATTTTAAGGAAACTAGATCGATATTGACTGTGACCGTTGAAGAAAATGTCATCTTAAAATGCGTTCGAAATACTTGACACCGAGGCCAGCGTAATCGATGGCGCCGACCTCGTCATCTCTTTCACACATATAAAAATAATAGCATCAAATACGCAAATGCGATATAAAAACATATTTTCCGTTTTATTATTAGATTATTCTAGTAAAAGACAGTTGTTGCATGTAGACCTGAATGTTGTTTCGATTGCAGGTTTGATTCCATAGCCGCCCAATTTTTTAAAAATTACAATGTCATTTATAATTTCCTAATTATCGCTACTTCAAAGAAGAAAAACTTTGTAATAATACTTGCCTTCTTTTAAGGAAAATTTACTTAAAAATAATGTAGCACCAACATCACGTACCCTATTTATAACGCAATTCGACTTATCGGATGTCAGATCCGACAAATGTAAGCTGCGCTGGAGCTTTAATAATTTCGGACACTATTCTGGCAGTTTTGTCCGGATTTTATACTACTAGTTACCCTATAAAAATCATGTCGGATCTCGCTTCCGAACTGAGATTCGAATACAAGACCTCGCAGCTCGCTCATAATTATCTATACGAGTACATGCATCTATACAGGGTATATCAAGACTGCTACCGAAAACGAAGCCGGGTGGTTGTTTAAGCGACTTCAGACACAATGCAATAGAAAATTTTGCAAAAAAAAAAAGAGAATTTTTTTGGAATTTTTTTCCTATGGCCATATTTAGGTGGTAAATACATTTTTTTCCTAAAATAATAGTGTATACCCATTTATTTATAAATACTCTAAGGTATAAAACAGTTTAAATTATTATTTTAGCAATAACTATGAATTTACCACCCAAAAATGACGATATTTAAAAAATCATTAAAAATTAATTTCGCGTTTCTTTGCGAAATTTTTAGTTGCATTATGTTTGTAGTCACTAAAACTACCACCCCGCTTCGTTTTCGGTAGCAGTCTTGATATACCCGGTATGAGTAAACTAATGAAGTCACCGATGTAATATTGCTTTCATTTCTGCGTGTGAGGCACAAAAAATAATACTATTTTCACCGCATATAAATTATCTTTTCGATAAACATACGCGTTTTATAAAATGTATAACGATGACTCCGAATGATGGTACCATTAATAATAGAACTACAAAGTAGCATGTGAACTTGAAATGTCATTTTGAGAATTTATTTCCAGCTGTAACAAGGTTGTAGGGTACAATCCCACTCATCACTGCATTGCACTTTGATGTGTCGACAGCATGAATATGTTTTGTTCTGGAAGTTTATGGGCAATCTGTCTTTCGTATATTCCACTACATAAACAAGTTTTGTTTTCTGGCGCGACAAAATTTACATTTGTGTGCACAATATCCAACAACCAAGACCCACCTTTGGGTCTTCAGCAATCGCACTTGCCAAACCAAACGCAACAACAAAGCTTTGAGTCGTTTTTTGTGACACTGCAGTACCTTCCTGGTCTGAAACCACGTTCACTTCACGCTAATCTTCTGTCAAATAATACCCTATGGTACCTTTGACTCTCGTCTAACCGGCCTATTTTTACTGCAGTTTGAATGCCCTAAAGCAAGCTCTATAACTTGAAAATGAAGAAAACAAACAGAACAAGAAGAAAAAGAACTACGTTGTACGAAAATTTTCAACAGGAAAAATCGATTCTTTTCCTGCCTATTCTGTCTTAGATCCCGATCGTTGCCATGGCACCCGACAGTAAATAAACACAAGTTTGGAATTCTAATCAATATTACCATTTTTACTGCAAATAGAATAATCCATCCACTACCGTAAAACTTTTAACATCGATATAAACAGTGTGCCAATAATACACTATGGTGTTGGCTATATTATTTTATATTTATACTGTAATTTCTTAGTTTACATCAAATACAAGCAATATAAATCATACAAAACGGTGCGAATTTTATTAGGGTATAAATAAAAACGTCACATCCTTCTGTCCATGTCTAAACTTTCCTTTCATTTGTAAGATTAACATGCATCCAAAGTGTTATATCTATTTATACACACAAGATGAATATCAAATGTATATTTATATGTAAACAAATGCCAGTCACCGGCGTGGAATCTAGCGACTGGCGGTGGCCGTTGAATCACCGGCGAACTTGGATAATCTCAGGTGAAGGCGCGATACCAAGCTATTTCAGTGCACCGCTGTTTCAGCTGTTTTACGTGCCACATCAATTTACCTTCAATACTCAGCTCATAGTCGCTCATATCACTCAACATAAGTCTCATAGTATACTGAAGTTCTGCCACTATAAATCTTGCCACAGTAATACCTAAAGTTTTGTTTAGGGCACTTTAAAAACCGTTAAATGAATGCTCTTGAGGATGACAGCAAAAACTACTCTATAAAATGACTCCTAGATTTATCGAGTATATTAATTTAGATGTAAACTGTGGAAACTATGGACGGTAATGTAATATTAAAGTTATTAAGTACCGATGTAGTTTATAATTTATGTAGTCATATTTAACCGACGTGTTTAAATAAGCTCTCATGCGTAACCAATGGAAGAGACTCAAATCTGGTTTGGGTAACAAAGTAAATTAGTAAAACTTCAGCAAAATAAAAAGTTGATTGAATAGTTTGGGCGGGCGGCGGGTGCGCGGCGCGGCGGGGGCCGGGGGCGGGCGGTGAAGGCGGCCGCCGCGCTGCCGCCCGCGACCAGTGCGCGCCCGCCCCGGTCCGACACTCGACGTCGGCTCGTCAACGAAACCACACAACCCTATTTATTTAACGACCATTATTTAATCGGTAAGATACTGCCCAGTGCTCTAACGCTATGTTTGTAAGGGCTGTGCCAACAGTGTGCCCGTCTGAGGTTGTTCGCCCTTCGCGCGTTAACACCACCACCAGTGCTTGTCATCTCGCTCTACAGTTGCGCAATTGTATGTCGCTCCCGTTCGCCTGAAGTTCAGCTTGCACTCTCGTTCATTAGTCGAGATAAGCGGGTAACATTGGTTCAGCTCAAACGTAAGTTTTTCACTGTTATTGATAGGCAAGCGGACAGTATTCAGAAGATTTAAAAAGTGTATATATTTTAATTACAATTAAATTATTATCAATCATTTAATTTATTAACTTATAAAAGCTTTGTTGTGCGACTACATTTCCGAAAAGTGAAGATTACATCCAAGAAGTAACTATGATTTAGCTAACTACTTATTAGTTAGATAGTTAACTTAATTTTATTTATTTTATATCCGACATCCGAACATAATATCACAACAAAACATTTTAAATTATGTGGTTAGTCAACGTTTAGTCATTGATTAACAAACTCAAATGATTTATGTAGTTTAAACTTGCGTTTCGTTCTTGCTCATCTACAAAATTAATTGATCGCCTTTATGCTTATCAGAATATAATTATTGAACCAAGTTGTAAGTAATTCTAGAGTCGTCATTTATTTCTTATCTATAAAAGCTCATTACAAGAATCTACGTTTCTGAAGCTTTCGTATATTTTTTTCCTGTGTAATGTGCACCTGTGTTTCTAACGTTCACTATGTGAAAGTGGCTTGTCCTTGCACCTAGTGCTAGATGTATATGGCCGCCGGCCCACCTGTCGTCGACAATGCTTGGGATCCGGGAATGCTGTGAATTCGATCCGCCCGCCCGCGCGCCTATTTTCGGCCGCTCTCAACGCGAGCCAAATTTGCAATCCCGCTAAATCGACGCGCCTTCGTATATTTTTGTATCCGTTTCACAACTAAATTGTTTTTTTGCTAGTGAATTCTGCTTTCTTCGAGTATTCGACCTTCGATTCTTTAAATAGCTCCTGCGTACGGCGCGATGGCATTTTGAATTGGAATATTTATCAAGTTTGACATTGACCTTGAATGTTGACCCTATTTACTTATAAGTAAAATGGATATCAATTAATATTTTCATATTTCTTTTTATAATATTGATCATATTTTTATTAAGTGTTTAGAATCTAAGAAGTGCCTTTTAATATTTAGAAAATCAATAATTTAAATTTTAAAATAATGACATGACTAAACTTTCATTGATTTATCTTATTAAATAATTAATAATAAATAAACTTTAAGGCAATACTAAATCTTAAGTATTCCAATTATTCATTGGAGAAGATAAATAATTAGTTGCTACCATTATTCACAATAAAGATTTAATATAATATTAATTTTTCTTATATATATTTCCGTTATAATTTGATACGGTCCGATAGGCTCATTAATTGAGTGGCATATTTAATATTCCGTGTCTCATTTCAAAATGGGTTCGCATCGTTTGGCACAGCGACAAACGCTCTTTGTTTTTCTAACTGACCTGCTATGATTTAGTTACATGTCTTTGATTTAATCACTTCACATTTCTTATAGGATATCTAACATGAGTGCACGAATATGTCTACAGCTAAATTGAATATTCGATTCCATTAAATTTATGCTCGTATGCGTTTTGATTCATTGGAGAATAAACAATTGTATAGCTTTCGCATAAACTAAATGTATGGCTGCTAAATAGCTTTATCTACTCAGACGCCAGTATCCGTTGCAAGACTACTCAATGGTTTTCTGTATGTCTAAATATACCATTGACGCAAATCAACAAGTAATCTGAAAATTGAATATCAACCGATCCGTTGCGTCATATCAAGAATAAGCGGATGGAAACGATAAAATCACAAAGCACAAAAATATTTATGATTTTAGACATATAAAGTAGCAAATAATGGTATGTAATAAAAAAAACAACAACCTTGCCTAACCAATTAGCTGGCAAATTGAGCGATAAACAATTCTCCACTTTTGGGCTACTATATTTAACAAGATATTTTTGTTAAATATTAAAGTATATATTATCTTCTACACGAAATAGATGTTTTTACATCGTTATCTGGAAACTGATAGAATCATTTCATTTACCGAGACGAATTATATAACTTTACGGTAAGCCGCTGACATATCGACGTGGTAACAAGGTCGGCAGAAACTCTAAAATAACCGAAGAGCGAGCAGACATTAGTAAAAACGGCCGTTTTCAAATTTCTCCACGATACCAGTGGGATTGGCGGGAGTCCAAGTACTCGCGCCATTCGACACGGCAGCCAGCGCCGTGACGGCTATTTGCGGCCGTGCTGCTAACTCTGCATACGTCATTGCTCTATTTACGAGGAACGAGCACGCTATTGTACTCAATTATGTCACCTGGACACAGCTTCAGAATATATGTATCGACAAACCCAAGGTTACCGTGTTGTGCTGACAGCATGTGTTGCCATTAAAATTGCAACGCTTTTCTTCTCGATTGTAAACGCGATGTTACTTTTGTTACAGAACACGAGCACGACATAAACCGCCAAAATGTTTAAAACCCATTTAGAAATGATTGGCAGAAATGAGACGCCATCGAAGAAAGCCAGATTTTGGCAATCCTTTGTGCGTTCTCTAAAAGGTGAGAATTTAACATCTCTTTTGACACAATTTCATAAACTTCAAATTACAAATATTTTTTTTTGCTACCGAAGAAAATATTGATGATTATATTGCCATGTAAGAATTACGATTAAGCTATTATAGTTATAAACAAACAAATAGTTGACGCAATACCATCATTTTAGGATCGGAAGACATCAGGGCAGAGGAGAGGTACAGGCCCACACGCCGCAGTGTGTTCCCCGAACTCCTGTCCACCTACCCCTACTCCAAGTCGATCTACGACGACCCCATCGGCGCCGCCGAGAGGATCACCGTCCCCGGCTACCGCTACTTGCCAGTCCACCGCGAGATCTACGGATACTCCCCACGCCCCATC
Organism: Hyles euphorbiae; assembly: GCA_023078785.2. Taxonomy (NCBI): domain Eukaryota; kingdom Metazoa; phylum Arthropoda; class Insecta; order Lepidoptera; family Sphingidae; genus Hyles; species Hyles euphorbiae. The sequence goes on from CM041046.1 coordinate 8,686,455, forward strand.
TATGCCCACAACTACCCCCGCTCTCTCGACTGGTACAGGCCAAGTAAGTAAACAAACAAAACCTTACATCGCCTACACTAATCGTCTTGCCAATCTCTGACTGACTTCGAAGACTTGCATCCAATGGCAGATCAATATTTATTAGAAACAAATATAATGTTGGACGATGAGCCTATTGAACGAGTCTGTAATTGATTGGCAAGAGCACAACATCACTCATTCGAAGACAAATTTTAATTTGGCAATCGCTGTACAATAACCTTTGACTGTTTGAAATTAGCACAATAAATTATGAACTTGGGTTGTGTGCTTTGTATTATATTCAGTCCTGCCATAAACCAAGATCAGAATTAAATACAATCATCTTGTAAATATCTACTGACACATTTTTATAAATATTGTAGATATTAAACCAATATAATGCAGTAGGAGAGATGCAGCAGCTTAGCGCTTTGTTACTAAACATTGTAATAATATAGATCTATTAGTCTAGCTCCTCCTATAGCATTTTATAATGCACAATCAAGAATTATTCACATATTGTTTCAGCGCAAAAGGCTTAAATGACTTCATGATTGTTTACTAATTAATATTTGAGACACACTTTCGTATTCTCTTAGTAAACGCCACAATTCACAAAAATATTATTATAGCTTCATTTAGAATACAGTTTATACAAATTATGAGATCGGGATAATTCACATTGTTCCATAGTTTATCATAGACGATAGTTGGAAGCAGCTGTATACTTACAATATTATTCTAGTTAAACGTCATCGAAACTAATAATGTTATGTAATATATGTTAAATTTGTAATAATGTTTTATAAATAATAAATATTTAAAATCTGTTCACTGAGACATAGCCTGTCATGAGCTTGAAGATTGGTCATCTTTCATGTAACAGCTGAATTCATTCAAAATTTTGACGGGTCGATTTAACATTACATGGAATCACACACATACAGACTAAACTTTAAATAAATTGTGTTCATATAAAGTAAAGTCATTGTTTACAAATGTGTGTCCAATGTTTCCATGTGCTGTCTAGGTATATAAATCTAGTTAAGATAATCACAGTTGTTCATGTCTACATATTTTCCTACAGATCTATGTATTTACTTTATGTTTGTAGTAGTATTTTGTTCAACTTTAGTCACGTTGGTTGGCACTATATGTTGCTTGTACACTTTACCATTTATGCAAATAATCGCATGCGCCATTTATTAGAAAGCACCTCTTAAACATGTCATCACATCACACATGTATATCCATGGATGTTACATCGACGTCATTGTTTATATTCTGTTCACCGATCTTCTAGCATTTGTCAGGTAATGCATTTATTATTTCACTCTCCCTGGTATTGCATATTGTACAAGTATTAATTGATTCTCAATAATCTTGTGTGTTATCAAGTCTTGCCGGGGATGTGATGAAGAGGTGAGTTCTATAATCAGCTTTCTTATCTCATTACACATTATTTTCTTGTACAAATACATATTTTTCAGACCTTCTTTCTTTGCAAACTAATAGCGTACTAACATGGTAGTTATACTTCAAAATTTTATAAAAAATATGTGTCTGTTTATTTCAAGTTGCGTTGTTTTTCGTATCACATACTATGGAGTGTTTGAGATTTACTATGAATATTCTTGTTAAAATCCTATTGGAAGGATGTTAAACTTATAATAAAGTTTGGTTCTATTTACTTTCCTCACGTACGCAAGGTTCCGTAAACGAATTGATTGCGTAAATTTAGTTTGTGTAAACCAACCATAATGACAATCTTTATAGGTATACTCGTAGGTGAAGTTCAGTCAGTGTATTGCCTGTGTGAGATTGATGTTCTTAATATTTGCGGATATATATGTATGATGATTATTGATGACAGTTTACCACGTACCGAGACGCGTGCGACGAGGCGTCGACCCCTTTGACGCTCACAAGGCGTGGCAAGAACATCTCGACAGGCTGGCGGCCATTGACCGGCTGTATCCTTCCCGTTACGGTCTCTACCTGAAGGACAGGGCATACCCCATCACCGACCTCAGCGCCCCCATCTCCGACCCCCTGCACCCTAAGAGCCTTAAAGGCATTGAATACGAGCCCGACAACAAGCCTCACTGGGGAACAGGTAAATTCTAAGTCTCTATGCACGATCACATCTAGGCTAAGCTAGGATAAGTGGAGTTCGTCGGCCTGTTATTTGCTTGAACTCACTAATGTCGTCTTCGTTGGTGTCTCAGAAAGACTGATCGTTTATGCAAATGACGTGCAGGCTGAACTCCTGTTTTCTGGTCCATGTTATAAGCTAAGTACGGGATATTCGACTATACAATAAATATATAGCTATTTTCTTGTTATTATTGGTATTTATTTATTGAATATACCGGACATAGCAGATCACGTGGATTCAGGCTAATGCCGTTAAGGACATCCTGCACCTTGAAAATTCAATTGATTGAATCTGATTTTGCGTGTCAGGGTTCTGTCGCAAAAAATGAATTACTGAAATTTAAGCTTCAATCAATAAAAATCAAATTATTATTTGTCGTAACAAGCACATAGTAAGTTTAAATTTATGTTTAATAGTCATTTTTTTCAATAATATTGTTGTCATAATTGTTAAAATTACAAAATTCAAAATTATTGTAATATAAAAATTGATTGGGTAGGCAATTGGTTTTAATATTTAAGCATTTTTTTCTCTATTGTAAATTTCATCAAACATATCTTCGACAAAGTCCAATGTTTAAACTTGTTACATATTGTGTAGATATAGTTGATAATATATTTCTATAATTTTGTTGAATAGTACAAAGTTTAAAACTTGAACTAACACTTCACCTACTATATATTTTATATTAAAACATAAAAAAGATCAATTCGTGTTTTGATTTAGTAGTTTAGTACCTTTATTATTATAGTGTTATAGAAATAATTGTAATACCTGCACTGCTTTGAAGGGTGTTCACGATGACGACATTTTACGAAATATTCAAAATGATGTCATTGTGAACTCCTTAAAATACATTAAATATATCTGGAACCAGTTCACGTGCATGGTCCGCATTGTAAATATGAGCAAGCCGACTTTCATTTCGGAATGTTCGCTGATGTAAATCTGTCATAAGAACACTACACTCCTCAGCTGATATAATGGTTCGCGCGTAGCCGTAATCGTCTCTGACACTAAATTCGATTCACGTTGAGCAATCCGCGGCAAATATATCGAGACCTCGACACACATTTGAGATTGGTATTGACTGTGAGACTTGCCGTGAAGGATCGTGGCCGGCGAGAGTATCGGACGTGTTCAAAAAGGATCCGTTTTTTGCTGAGGCTGAAAAATGGGCAGGTTTTGACCGCTCGCTCCGAGGGAAGTCCCCGACGCCTGTGAAGCCAAGAATAAGCCCGCCGCGTGATTGCGAGGTCGCTTTCGACGCCGACGGTAAGGGTAACAGACCCCTCTACCCACTGTCTTCGTCACGTCCTTCTATCTCAATTGAAACTGTCAACAATCTTAGGAGCCCCACTAAAATACCCACTTTCTATGGTTGAGTGAGATTAGAAAGTCCTTAGCTATCGTAACCTATCCCTTTATGTTTTTCAGTATACCTTTCCAAGTGAATAAGAAATCGGGACGTCTCTCTATTCACGAAATCTTTCCTGTTCTAGGTATTTGTAAATAACAGTGTACAATAAATACATCACCAAAACGAGTGTATGTGTTCTTTTTCATGAAACCATATTACAGCATCAAGAAGCATGTCGTATTAACACGCATCATTCATTAGTGATAACTATAAAAATTATAACTACTACTCCAATTTATATGTCATCAAGAAGTAATGTTCATATAACTTAAACATAGTTTGAATTGATTAATACAATTTATTATTTAATTACTAAGGAAATTCTAATTTCACATAAGGAGCCCGACGGAGATATAGCCCTTACAATTAAATTAAATTTATTTAAAAGCGATATCACCTACTAATGACGAAATGAGATTGAAATCGCGGCTCTGCAGGGCTCCTAATCAAAATAAAATATTAATAAGAGTGATCATAACCCATGAGTATGGAGTAGTGTAGCTAAACACAATAAGCTTGAGTTGTTAGTTTGTAACTGTGTGGGCGTTGACGAAGTACAAACGGGAAGCTGAGTCTGTTGTCCCGGCACTAAACTGGTAGTTGTGGTGTAGGTGCTCCGCTGTACAACGTGGGCGGTCTGCGGCGCAGGCCTTGGGCTGACATTTTCAACCCGAGCCCCTCTCTACCTATCTCGGCGATCACTCGGGACCCCTTCTGGTACGACTGGCCGTTGCTGAAGCCCCTCGCCAGATGGGACCGCAGCCCCTCCTACATCCGTGACTCGTACCTGTCGCCAGTCAAACGCACCTTCCTCTGGGATAAACATCCGATCAGGCCGTTAGGTTAGTGGAACGCTGTATATAACGCCATACAGCTTTATTGGTGTCAGCTGTAAAAATGGCCTTTGAACTGCTCTATCATTGACGGACTTTCTGAATACATTAATTATAATTCTAACAATATAATATGGAAGGATGGAAGACTGTTGTAACTGTTCCTTATCTGTAATTTCTGATTACGGCAGATTTAATGGTGGAAGATGCGCTCACCGTGGGCGATATAAGCAGGACTTTACCGTTCATTCGTAGTCTTTAAATGTGCAAACGTCAACAGGTATTTGGTTAATACTGTTCCCCGAATCATTTAGATAGAACTCCTTGTTCGTGAAAGTCTATTCCTATTTGTATGTGTTCCGTATTTGTCCGTCTTCATAGATCTCATCACATTTGTGCATTATCGTAGTGTATATGTTATGGGCCAAGTGATTAATCCGGCATTATTCATAGTGCCCGGGCAATATGAATAATGCCCAATAAGAGCGGGCAATGTGATTATAACCAATCAATTTATCACATTGTCCGGGCATTATGAATAATGCTAAGTGCCTGTTGGGCAGAGTGATATAAAGCGAATCAAAATCAAAACAATGAGCCGAAGTGGTAGAATTTAGAATAAGGCAGCACGATGGGGTGGGTTGGGAGGAGTGGAGGGGAAGGGGGAGTGTCGCACCTCTTCTGGTACCTCTCAAACACTTGTTGTCAATACAAATTAGCTTCTGCATCATCTCCGGCGCTACGGGAAGTTCAGCCCCTTCGCCCTTGCGTAACAAAAGATAGACACCCATGCTCACCTCCGCAGCTTCGGCTTGCTGGTCGCCTCCGGCGACCAGCCTCAGCCGCTACGGCTCGCACGGTTGCCTATCCTTCGTTACAGCGGGCGGGGGCTGCTCTCCCTCTGCGCCTCCGGCTTTTTATATACACTCTAGGGTCAGTACCCAAAAGACTACGTGAAGTCGGGGTGTTCCGAGTCGGTTTTGGGGCACAGTCGACCTAACTGATCCATAAAGTGGGTACACTAATTTTCTTCTGAAGATAATGTTTCGGTCGTTAAAAGTTAACTAAACATAAGCAGATCAATTCAACCTTTCTAATTTATAGGTCTATCGGAGATGCGACAATGCGAAAAAATCACCTATTAATCCCATTGCCCGATCATCATGTAGCCATGTTCATAATGCCCGGGCTATGTGATAAATAGGTGAGTTTGGATTGTAATTAATCACTTGGCCCGATATGGCTCGGCAATATTCATACTGCCCGGGCATTATAAATACTGCTCGCATTAATCACTTGGCCCATAACATATATATTGCACAATTGTTACTACAGTTAAAAAAATCAATCGAAACCAAAACCTGAACCGCGCTCTTACTTTCGGTCTTTTAAACATCAAATTCCATCGATTCAAATTATTTTAAACCCTCATTTTGTTTATCTTTAATTCATTTACTCTCTGTTATGCTTTGATCCTTCACGCATTGCCCTTTTTAAGCGCAAGTTTCACATTCATCAACAGTCGCACACTTGTTTAATCGTGGTCACTGATGTTTCAAACATTATTTGTACGATTTTCTTACCATCTGATATCATAAAAAACATAATTCATTGAATTATTTAACATATCCCTCTCTTGAACATATCATGTATTTTTGTAAACATATTCGTCTCTCTCTTCCACATAATTTTCATAAAATGTATATTTCTACTGCGCACAAAATATGACACCAAATGCACTATGCCGTGTGGATTAATAATTTAAACATGACCAACAGGATACCACATTTTACACAACACAGAAAATGAAACAACTTAAGATTTTAACTGCCTGTACTGTCTGAAAATAATTCAAAGAAATAAATAGTCATAGGCAAAAAAGTTATACTTTGGCAATACCACTAATATGTTTATATATTATCTAAATTACAATAACATCACACAATATTTTTACAGCTGCGTTTGTGAAAGCTACAGTGTTTACTGCGAATAAATTGTAATATTTATGATTTTAAGTATTCTTCTTAAAATCATAATTAATTATAATTACTACAACGAATAAGTTAATAATTAAAAACTGAATTAACTTATTCAATTGACAGTGCGGTCAACACTCAGCATTTATGACTCCGATAAAGCTTAGCCAGTAGGCTTTTAAACAAAAAAAAACACATTATGACAGATGTTTTTTTTTATATTGGCACTCGAAATGCAAAGATTCTTCGCACAAATTAGCAATGAGGACACATGCATGGTTAATTTTCAGCACGTCGAATTTTAGGTACCATGCGCACAGACATACACAAAGAACACAAAATATATCAATACTAATATTTCATCATAATTATTTTCTTTTTCAGCTGCTGCTTTCTAAGGGCCGGACATCGAACCCTATTTATTTTAAGTTATTTACATCATTTAATTAAACACAATGTTCAATAAGCTTTTCTGTTACAACTTTGACTATGTTAACCAATAACCTAAAACGATAAATTTAATTGATAAAAATATATTAAAATTATAAACAATAAAAGGATTTTCACGCAAGATCTCAAAGACTGTTATAACATAGTCACTGCCACGGAAATGAACTTGTTACCAAAGTTTTGTTTTTATTACCTTTAAATATTTTTTATTTATTCCAAAAAGTAAAAAAATCAATAAAATCTAAAAACATAATATGAGTTTTATTAATAACATCAACCTAAGAATGAATTCATTTTCATTTTTGGACTTTTGAGTAACTAAAGTAGATACTAGAAATCAACTTAAATATATAATTATATATGAAAATTATCTACACCACATTACGCAGTACACATAAAAATTATTCTGGACTAGAAGATGCGCATGTGCTTTATTTTATTTATTTATTAGGATCTCTAACAAAAAATCATATTGGAGGCTATTGTACGGACTTTTTATAAACGTAGCAGTTCTTTAATAAAAAGTGATCACAACGAAAAATCGTATAACAACAGGAAGGAACAATAGGTATTATCAACCAAATTATTTAAAATATCTTAGTTTTTAATGATAAAAATAACAAACCTATTAAACCTTAACATATACTTATTATGACTAATGTTTATCACAATATATACGCAAATGACCATTAGAACTCAAAATCGACGAAGGTAGAGCCCCTAGGAAACACTCAGCGCAGAGCTCAGTATTCTTTATGATTAATTCATTTTTGTGATTTTCAAACAAATAACAATTAATCAATTACTTGTATTGGTAATCGACATCTATATATGTATGCATGTATATCATCATCATCATCAGCCCATCCGCGTACACTGCTGGACATAGATTTCACTTATTGTACGCCACTGGGCTCGATCTTTAGCCCATCTTCTCCAACCGCTACCAGCCATATTTCGGATATCGTCACTGTAACTCATTGGAGGGCGTCCTACACTACGCTTGCCGAGGCGTGGTCTGTACTTGAAAACACAAAATATGTGACCAACCCACTGCCACTTCAACTTGCTTCTCCGTTGGCCCATGTCGATTACCTTAGTTCTCTGTCGGACAACCTCATTTTGGATGAATTTATTATTAATACGTAAAGGAACATCTCTGTACGCATTTTTACGAAAATTGCGCGGTCAAAGGCACATGAAATTTAGCACAGTTGAAGATTATATCGAGAAGAAGTGTATAAATTTTATATATGTTTAAAATATGTGCTGCAAAGTTATTAATTAAATTATTAAACAGTTCAAGCAGGGTGTGTCCAACCAATATAGGATGGTCTGTATCTACTATCTTGTTTTATAAAATGACGAAAATCTTGCGGCAACGGGTTCTTGATTTATAAAATATCTGTGCAAGTGGTAAGAAACGCAAGAAATGATTTTTTAGATTTACGCGAATGTTACTCATTGAAATAAAACTATTATTTACGGATTTTATCGCGGATTTGGTTTAATTTTTACATTTTTGACTTCCCGACGTTTCGATTACTTTACAGCTTTCGAGGTCACGGGGCGGACTGAGGTATTAGTCATCCGCTCTGTGACTGTTACAATCTAACTACCCTTATTTTACAATTATTATTAAATTAAAAAGTTAATTTAAATAGTTAGTCTGTATTAACGTCGGGAAGTCAGAAATGTAAAAATTAAACCGAATCCGCGATAAAATCCGTAAATAATAGTTTTAAACGCAAGAAAATAAAACCATAAGTTAACTCTAAAAAATATTGAGTATTTATGCCTAGGTATTATTAAATAAGTAGTAAAAGAAATGAAGGACTACACCGTGCAACACTCACACCCAAGCTCACACCCGTATTCTAAGACGTTTCCTCGAATCTTCCTCAACCTTATCTCCGTCGAGGTGACGTTTAAAATGAATTCGAGGAATCCTCGAAAATGGTATGCTTAGTTAAAAATATATCTTTCCTAGAGGATCTTCGAGTGAGGTTGAGTCGAGGAAATACGTCATTAATGTGTTATTAAAAGGTTATTAAGGTACAAATTTATCAAAAACGATTTGACATTTCAATACTGCTCTTCTCACTTGAAAAGTGACAATCAAAATTTGTCATGTAAATAATAAACACTGTTTCCATAGTGAAAATATTTCCTAAAGTATTCCATAAGGTAGGTCGCGACGTACCTTGAGTTCGATAGTTGATTCCTTTCCTTAAGAAAGGAAAAGTATTGAGTGACGTTGAGTGGAGGAGACTTTTTTCAAGTATGAATACAGGTTTCCTGCAGTAAGGCCGAGTGGAGTCGAGACATTTTCGAGGAACGTCTTAGAATATGGGTGTCAGAGTACAACAAGTCAAATCACATTTACTTGAGTAAAGCTCATCTACTGAAGATTCAACTATTCTTATATTTTAAATCAATGGCCATTAGGAACAGTTTTTCTCTATTTTACTTTACTCAATGTAGACAACAAGCATTTATACGCGTAATCTAATAGTATTATCGTGTCCATTATAATAAAATGTTAAAAGAGAAAAACTTTTCCGAATATTTGGACAACAGCAAGACAACTCCGCATTCGCACGCCAAAAGACTGTAGAGGGTCTATACCATAGTATATAATATAGTAGGTAGGTATAGACCTACCTATTGTCAGAGTATGAATTTTAAATTTCAACATGATCGGCGACAGAATGTACACTAGCTTACTATTATATAAGCTTCCTTCAAGTATTGGAAGTCTACTAAAGTTACAAACTTGTTATGACCTTTATGTAGTGTTGTAAAAAAGCTCGAGTCGGCGCTTAAACGCTCGAGTCGACGCTCAAGCAGATTGCTCGTGCTCGAGTCGGGACTCGACTGAAGCGCTCGACGCTCGAGCAGTGGCTTGAGCGCTCGGCTCGAGCTTGAGAGCGCGCTTAGTTTACATAGTTAGAGAAACTGTAAAAAAGATCTGTATCTGTATCAGCCCATATACGTCCCACTGCAAGGCACGGGCCTACTCTACAATCGAGAGTTCGATTGAGAGTGTTTAGGCCATATAGTCCACCACACTAGCCTAGTGCGGGTTGGCGGACTTACATACCATAGAATTTTTTATAAATCGCTATGGTATGCAGGTTTCCTCATGATGTTTTCCTTCACCGTTTTAGTGCATGGTGATTGACTATCAATACACACATGACTCCGAAAAGTCAGAGGTGTGCCCTGGGATTCGAACCCGCGACCACCGTAAAAAAGATAGTATAATTGAAATAAGACAATTTCAATTTTATTTTTAACGATATTTATCCTTACTAATATTATAAAGGTGAAAGTTTGTATGTATGTATGTATGTATGGATGTTTGTTACTCTTTCATGAAAAAACGGCTCAACAGATTTTGATGAAATTTGGTATAGTGATAGCTGACACCCTGGATTAACACATAGGCTACTTTTTATCCCGAAAAATGTAGTGTTCCCGTGGGATGAGTCAGGAAACCAAATATACATATTTTCTACTCTTTCAAATTCAAATTGTTGGCACGGGATGTCCTCTCCTACGGAAGGGAAATATAGTCGACGGCACGCGGGAAATATAGTTAGTAGACACGCGAAATAATATGTTCTTGATGTGGATTGGACTCAAAAACTATCTGCACCCGGGCGAAGCCGGGCCCGACAGCTATATTATAATAGTAGAAAAATACTCATTTATTATTAGTATACAATATGCCATATGATCTACGCCATAAGGCCCAAATTACATTACAAGTGTGGTTTAGCTTTTTGTTTGTTTTTGGTTTTTGTGTTTTACTGGTGGTAAGTCTCTAATATGTGAGAGGCTGTCTTGGTGGGTACCACCGCAATGTCTATTTCTCCCGTCAAACAGCAGTTTAAATGCACTGTTGTGATTCGGATTGAAGGACATTGTAGTCAGAGTAACTACTGGACATATTGAGACTTAACATCTTGTGTCTCAGGATGGCGAGCGCAGTGGAATGCCAAGCATTGCTTTGTAAATCAAGGTGTTGTTTGGTTTTGCTACTGTTCATGAGCGGTCGCATCGCTTACCATCAGGCGAACGGCGTGCTAATCTCGCCATTCAATGCAATAAAAAAAAAATAGCTGAAGTTTCTGTACAATTCCTGACTACCTACTGATTTTTCTTAGCAACTAAGTTAAATTAAATACCTACCTAAAATCATCACACACCTTTGCAACACTATATTTTTTTTAACCATGAGAAAAGTCACATACTGGCCTGTATATTTTCGTTACTAAGTCTGTTCCTTCTTTTAGTTATGACTAGCTGTGCCCGCGACTTCGTCCGCGTGAAGTTTAACAAAAAAGTTAATTAGGTCTTTTAGTTATTTTTAAAAAAAATGAAATTTTCTACAACAAATGTAGCCTAAGTTACTCCTTATTATATCAGCTACCTGACAAAAAAAGTCCCGTCAAAATCGGTCCAGCCATTTCAGAGATTAGCCGGAACAAACAGACAGACAGACAGACGGACAGACAGACAGACAAAAAAATCTAAGGTCATTTTCGTTATAGGTATCGTGTATACAACGATATGTACTTGGATATTTTTATTTATTTTCACTTTACAAACAGACACTTCAATTTTATTTATATGTATAGATGTATAGATAAGGCCAGCTTATACGACCAAAGTCAAAAGATAAGTAATACTCACCGTACCTACCGCCGCCCACAACTCTTAACATTTTTATTAATCACAATTTTTTCATCTATCCGTATTTAAAAACTACAACGCTTGAACGCTCGAGCGCATAACTCGAGCATGAAAGTCTAAACCCTCAACGCTCGCAAGCCTTAAACGCTCAAGCGTTTAACGCTCGAGTCTAAAACGCTCCAAAGCGTCGACTCAGCGCTCGACGCTCGACTCTCAGCGCTCATTTTTACAACACTACCTTTATGAGGTCGTCAAAATCGAAGTCATTTTGCAAATATTAGCAGAACGCTATTAGAAAACATACAAAAGGCCCGGCCTACTCAAGTCTTTCCAAATGATCTTAACCTGCAAATGTAAAAAAAATCCTTCCAACTGACGAATATGAAATTTAAAGTATTATTACATCTCTTAAAAATGATAGCGCAGTGGGTTTGGATGGTATATCCAATTCGATTAAAAATCATTCAAACATATACTGGTCCCACCAATAACATACCCATGTAATTTATCACTGCCCGTGAAAATATTTCCACTAGACTTCAATAAAGTGCTGATACAATCAATATATAATAATGGGCACCGAGACCGTGTTAATAACTATCATCCAATATCCATGCATGAATAGGTATTATCAGTAGTTATTGTCCAAAATACTAGAACGTTCAATCAACAATCGTCTTTTCGGTTACATAGAAAGTAACAATTTAACCATGTTATCGACAATTCGGTTTTAGGTGAAATAAAACCGGGCAGTATTCATAGATAGTTTTAAATTAAAACCTATTTAATTATAGAATATTTTGTCTTAGGTGGCGTAGCTGTGCTAAGGTACGATTACAAAGCTGAGTCCCGGGTTCGAATCCCGGGTTGGGCCAAGTGATACCTTCTGGATTTTTCTATTCATTATCAGCCCAGAGTCAGGAATTTGTGCCCGATATGGCGATGGGCTCGCCACCTATCACATCGTGGGACGAAACATACAAGGCGAAATATGGATGTCCTGGCACCACTGCCTACCCCTTCTGGGGAAAAGGTGTAAGTTTATGTATGTATTACGCCACCGTGATAGAACGCAAGCCTAAAGCCATTGACATAAATATATGGACAGAATTAAGTTAATTTAATACTTATTTTAGCACGAGTTTCACGGTCATCTTTTTATAACTCCAACTAAATTGAAGGGAAAATCCTTATTTTATAAATCAATGCCTAAAGCATTGATTGCCGGAAGACTAAAGATAAAGATAATAGGCAATCGGGTAGCCCGTGTGAGTAGTGGGATACTTAAGGGTTGATATATTATGAATAATCATTTACATATGATATTATTAATTACACTTTAAATAAAGTATATATTTTCAAACAAAAATAAATCAAACTTTTCACCAAGTTTGCGCAAATGAAAAGGTAAGTAGCGACATCTACCGCACACACACAAAAACTAAAACGAAATATATCACATGCTCCGTTCTCTAGATGTCTCTAAAGTTTAAATAAATATAAATAGGAATAAGTGGGAATAGGCTCAGTAGATATATGAAATTTGTTTAACATTGACATATAAGCGCAGCAGTAGAATACGCTAAAACGTTTGCGTGACGCGAACTTGACGCGAGCGTATTTGACAGCGGTTGTCAAAATTACGAGAATACGAAAAGGGCTGTTTTGATCGAAACTGAACCGCAACTGCACTGCAGCTGAACTTATTATAATACGTGAATCGCCCTACAGAACAATGACTGAAGCATAGAAGTAGCCAGGCCCGGATCAAGAAGGGGTCTGTGCAAGTTCAGAGGGCGGGATATTTAAACTTGGGAGACAAATATACAACTCATCAATAACGTAACACCATTTACACGGATATTGCAGAACTTTTTTTTTCGCGGGCGCGAATATTAATGAATATGCGATGGGGACGCGTGAAAAGAGTTGAAGCTATATTTGGAAATTCCGTCATCGATCTGAAAAACTATGTTTAGTTTCAAATATTCAATTTGTGTTTCCTAGTTAGTTTTAGTTAATTAATCGAACAAAGAAGAAAGAATCTTTAATGTGGTTGTGTTCTATCTATGTTCTATGTGGCTTAACAATGAGTGTTGCCTAGCAAGAACATATCAGTGATATGCAAAATAACAGGGTGGGCGGCATTATCGAGCCCTGAGGAACTCCGGCATTTTATGGAAACGAGCGCCGAAGCGTGTCTGTCGACGACGCCACGTATTCTACGCCCATGCAGAAAGCCAGAAACCAAAGATCACAGGTTGTAGGGCAGACCGTATGCCGGAAGTTTGGAAAGAAGACCACGGTACCAGACCCTATCAAAAGCCTTGGCTATGTCAAGGTCACAGCAAGAGCCTCGCCAAGCCGGTCAATTGCCTCACTCCAGCGATGCAGGACAAACGCTAGAAGATTACCTGTTGATCGATTTTGACGGAATCCGTATTGTCTGTCAGTGATCAACGAGTGATCCTCCAGGTAGCGGATGAATTAAGCTTTTATGATCCGCTCCATGACCATACACATCACAGAAGTGATAGCGATAGGGCGATAGTTAGTAGGGTCTGACCGATCTCCCTTTTTGGGGATCAGTTGCACATTGGCCTCCCTCCAAGATTCAGGCACAACTCTTGTGCGGTAGGACGCTCGGCAGAGGCGAGTCAGTAAAGGAGATAACTCGGCTGCACAATCTCTTAAAACTGGCTTTTCGCACATCGAGAGACCGTAGCTCATGCCGCACATCACAATGCCTACTGCGGATATCCGCCATTGAGAAACCGCAATCAGGCAGGCAGGCAACATGTAGGCCCAATGCCTTATATTAATTTAAATATCTATATATTTGGTACTGGGCGACCCGCCTTCAATATGTTATGCATATATTTTGATTTGTTGGCTAGTCAAATCATTAAGCAAATTAATCAACAAGCACAAGTTCCATGAAATAAATATTATTTTTTTGCTTTGCAGTGGTACTTATTATTATGTTATTTTTTGGTTTTTATTGAGAGAAACCAATGAAAATATGTTTTGATTTTCTGTACATTCTAAACTCAGTAGGTACTAATACATATACAAGTTTCATAATGCGCATGTTTTTATTTATCAAGCTGCTATCCTATAAAACCTTCTATGTATTCAACCACATGATGAGCATACTCGGTTAGTGAAAGAAATATATTTATAATCATCTGAATGCAGGTTTGTCGTGATATTATCAGGATTTTCAACGAGTCTGCTATTTTCAGTCGATACATTCATTACCGATGCATTGAGAAAGATCATTGATTACATTAGTAATCATCATTAAAAGACAAACAACTACCAGCAGCGCCATCCTCCTATTGGGCTTGTACCAATAATATCTTATAAGCCGCGCGGGACGTACGTGCTGATGGATTGTTTTTGAACCCACATTTTGCTCTGATAGGTCCAAAAAACAGTTCAATGTGGTCCTGACTAACCTTGTTAGTACAAGTTATACTCTTTCTATGCTACCAATTTATTATATAACGCAAAATGTGATTTTACGTACCAAAGTGCCATCAAGGAATTTCAAAATTTGTATGTATATTAATAAATCTATGTTTTTACCATCCTAATACAACGATAGAAAAATAGTTTCGTTGGTGGATTCGTTTATTACCATTACATATCCATACCATAATATCAATAGGAGTTCTATCACAGAATACTAAACTAATACAATACTCTAATTTAGTAATTACAAATATCGGTGCGTATGCGTTGCGAGCGCGGCGAAGGAGCTCGTCGGAAGAAAGAGGTGAGGTGCGGGAGCGGGATGGGAGCGCACACGGCTGCGTTCATTATATGGCGTATCGCCTTGGAAGCCGTCCCCGGGTAATGCGAACGTAGTTTGCTACAATAGCAAAAAAAATTCACCACTTGCACAAAATTTGGTTGTCGAGGTATACGATCTCGGCCCCCTAATCTACTGCTGTAACTACCAACTTTCCCCTCCGTGGCTGTAGTATCCATTCCTACATTCCATAATTTCCTTGAAACATGAACACAATGAACAAAAAGTCATTTTCATTCATTGTCACTCTAAAGAAAAGGATAGCAGGCAGTAGCAACGTCATTCAAGGTCAAATTTTTGTGCTTCACTTTTACTATATATACGGAATGCAATCTCCATTTGGGTATAAGCTTCTTGCTTGCTCTTTACCATAGTTTTGTACTCTTTACTCTATGCGTAAGACGAAAATCTATTGTGTGATTTCACCTTTACGGTAAAACTCGAATGCCGAATCCATTTGATTCTACGTCCATTGATGTTTGTCGTCGGCGTAAAAAAAAACAATTTTAGTCTATGGTCTAGTTGTAAGGCGTAGACGGAGAAACTAATAGACGGAGTCACATGTTCTATCCCTTTTCCACAAAACGAAAGAGATTTATACATAACATTAATGTAAGAAAGAGATGCAAGCTTTTGTAACCTGTCCTTATCGGCGTAACCGCTTGACTCCAGGAAATTTGACGTTTTGGAGGCAAATATTTACATTATTTGGGGTGGCCAGCGGTCCAAAGGTTGATATTCCCTAAAACAAACGATATTAATAGATTTAAATTACATATTAAAAAACAAACTTCAATAATTATCTTTTATTTTTTAAACTTTTTCCTTATATGTTTTGAACTGTATATGGATGCACAATAGATATTGTTTTTGAAATAAAACTATTTACGAATTTTATCGCGGATTTGGTTTAAGTTTTGCTTTTTTTAACTTCTCCCCGCGACGTTTCGTTTACATTACAACTTTCGTGGTCACGGGGCGGACTAGATGTTGTTTTGTTATTAGCTTTTATTACAATCGTTTTTATTTTCAGAACTAAATATTTACTTAAATTATGTTTATGTTATACAGTGTTTTTATTAGTTCTGGGTGATGGCTGACGACCCAGGTATGTAAGTGCATTGTAGTTCCCCTCAAAGTTAAAATATCGATATTTTAGCAATTATATTTTTTTAAAGAACGGTCAAAGTTTCCCGATACCTTAGGAAAAACGTGTCAACCTGGCCACACTCCCACAAATATCGCTATCTCATACTAGGTTACACGGTGGCTACCCCTGTGTTGTAAGGACATCGACAATAGAATTTCACATTAACGTTGGTCGTTGTCCAATGTCCGTTGACATTAAATTTTGAATTTATGTTGTGAAATGTTGTTGAAAATAATTCTGCACTTGATTTAAGAGAAAATGGGTGAAAACTTTGAAGATTGTGCTTACGACGTAAACAGAACTACCACAGAGATAACTTTTGATAATTTCGTAATATTAAAAGAATTTGGGAACATAGTTAACATTGTAAAGTAAGTAATGGTAAAAACTTTGAATCGTGTTTAGAATTAATGTAAATATTTAATAAATAATTGCTCTTGTTTTCTTACCTTTTAGAGATGAAGAATTTCTCGAAACAGTTCCAAAAGCGAAACTAAGACGAGTACAATGGGTCCCAGTGTTCAATTGCCTTAAGCAAGGAATATTTGATGAAATGATACAAGAACTCAGTGCTATGTGGGAATACGAAAATGTACCTGAAAAAGTTGAAGTACTAGAGAAGCAGAAAGAAAAGTATGCAGAAATTAATGAGAGCTCGATCTTATGGTATGAACATTTTTTTATTTATCTACACATGAAACTGAAGTACCCAACATCGCAGATAATCCGACATCCCTTATAATCTGACAAGCCTATAGCGAATAATGAGACTCAGTATCATACATTATGTTTCCTGCTATTTATATTTCAGACTAGCTGTACCCGTGACTTCGTCTGTGTGGAAATTAACAAAAAACTTTACTTCTCTGAAATAAAATATTTTTTCTAAATAAATGTAGCCTACGTTACTCCTTATTATATCAGCTACCTGACAATAAAAGTCCTGTCAAAACCATTCCAGACATTTCAGAGATTAGCCAGAACAAACAAACAGACAGACGGACAAAAAAAAAACTAAGATCAATTTCGTTATAGGTATAGTGTATATAATGATTTGTGGTTGGACATTTTCTTTAATTTTCACTATACAAACAGACACTTCAATTTTATTAATATGTTTTGATATCTCAGCATCTTATAGTCAGATTCAGATTACAACATGGTCTACCTTTAAATTGTCCAGACTATAGGGAGTCCACATAATCTGTAAATTTTATAGTTTGAGATCATCATGCAAAAGGTTTGTCAGATAACTGAGGGCCCACTTTAGTAATGTACATTCATAGCAATTTTATTTAATAATAATGTGCATCCCGGTTAATAATGTATTTGAAAACATGGAAGCTTGCTTCTACAGGTCTCAAGTATGTATTTGAGTGTCTAATTTACTCAGACTAAAGGGACACAGATATATCTAGTTATTTATTTATTTAAATCTTAATTTTATCCAAAAAAAAAAAAATACCAATATACAGATACAAAAAATCTAAATAAAAAGTACAAGTGGCAAATAGTTACAGCATGCTCTTACTCTTTTTTCTCCAAAAACTCACTCAACATCCATGCAGTTTCATAAACAACCACTGAAACTTGATATAGGATGTTACGTAAAATTAAATTGATATTAGCCCCTTCATTTTTTTCTGTTACAAAAATAATGTGTATTATATGAATTCAATAACTTACATTTAGCCAGAATAATAAACTATGTAACAATGTAGTTAGCTACACCTCAAAATGTTACCAAAAGGCTAAAAACTATTTCCAGAATTTTTTTGATTATTCAACATTCTGTTTAACTAATTTCATATACATGTGGAGTAAGTGCTGATACAAGACATAATTAGTGAAATAAGATGCTGATATAAAGTGTAGTGGACTATAATATGGTATAATCACTCTCAATCATACTCTTGATTGTAAAGGAGGCCTGTGCCCTATAGTACAGTCAACGAAGCATTTTTTCCTGCATAATTTGCCAGGAGTTTTTTCTTTTCATGAAGAGGTGGCATATGACTCCACTAAGTTAAAAACCCAAAATACTTACAAAAATGGCGTCCGCTAGAGCCGCCATTTTGGAAAACGCGTTTGAAGCCATATCTCCGGAACCGTCCACTTTAGGCCCATCAAGCTAAGGACTTTTTTTGTAGATAATTAAATTTCTAATCTTTTTTGTTCAATAATTTTTTTTGTACCATTTACCGTTCGCGATTTACAAGGTTGTTAATATTCGTTTCTTGCCTTTTTGCCCATATCTCTGTTAATAATTGTTTAAACAAAAAATTGTTAATGACTAAACTTTCAAATCAATAAATTCTTAACAACTTTTCACCCATACTTTTTTTCTCTAAAATCAATATTTTAGAAGTTATCGCGCGTTGAATGGTGTACTACCAAATCAAGGTCAATGGAAACGAAGGATGCATAGCGTAATTATGAAATCCAATGATTTCTCCATGATTATCACGTAATTAATTAAATACTGATGGCATAAGGGAACAAAGCAATGAGGAAATAGTAAATTTTGTTAAAAATCCATGTAAAATTTATTGTAAAAAAGGTATAAAATGAAAATTAATCATCTTCTTCAACTCTCGTCCGTTTCGCAGGTGGTGAAGATTCTATATCGATGACGTTGTCCTCTTCCTCTTCATCTTCTTCAATGTCATACAAAGATTTCAATGCTTCCATTAATTTTCCATTGGAGTGATTCATAACATCTTCATCGTCATCGCCCAATTCTGCATCGTTCACTAGGAACTCAGGTTGATTACTGCACGTTTCTTCAGAGCAGTTCTCACAAATTACAGTACAGTCCAAGCCTGCCTTTCGGCACCCACAGGCTCTACCACAACCTGTTCTGCATTTGCATGAAATGCATTCCAGTAAACTAGGTGGTGCAAATGGCATCTTATAGCTATTGGAATGGATGACGTGTTCAGGCGTGCAACTGGCGTCGACTGCCTAGGCATAGGATTTTCGAAATTAATGCGCGATAACTTTGAAAATACGGATTTTAGAAGAAAAAAGTATAGGTTAAAAGTTGTAGAGAATTTATCGTTTAAAAAGTTTAGTTATTAACAATTTTTTGTTTAAACAATTATTAACAAAGATATCGGCAAAAAGGCATGAAACGAATATTAATAACATTGTAAATCGCGAACGGTTAATGGTACAAAAAAAAATATTGAACAAAAAAGATGGGAAATTTAATTATCTACAAGAAAGGTCCTTAGCATGATGGGCTTAAAGTGGACGGTTCCGGAGATATGGCTTCAAACGCGTTTTCCAAAATGGCGGCTCTAGCGGACGCCATTTTTGTAAGTATTTTGGGTTTTTAACTTAGTGGGGTCATATGCCACCTCTTCATGAAAAGAAAAAACTCCTGGCAAATTATGCATTGCGGACAAGAGTAACCCGTTGCTTCGTTGCCTGTACTACTACAGTTGGACAGATATGAATTGATACAAAACATAAATACGACCTCATCTAATTAAGCGATTGGATTCTCTACCTATTAGTTGGCCTTTAATAACCCACAATAGATAACCTAGTAGAGATAAATGATTAGTTTCCACAGTATGTTCTGATCGCATTATGTTTATATTATTACTATTTGTCTATATCATAAAAACAATTCAGGGTTGCATTTAGTTATACCAAAGTTTTTTTTTATTATATGTAAATAGTTAGGTACTGCTAATCAACATGGGTCACATTCATTTTACTTACCAAGTTATAAGACAAAACAAAGTAATTTAAACAGAGAATACTGTGCATATAATACTAACTTAATGCTTTTCTTGAACATAATATTAGCTGTAGTTCATCCATATGTATGATTTTGATCTTAACACATGCAACTATCACATTCCTATATAAGATACAGTTGCACAGTAGAGAAGTGTGCATTATGTTGACTCCACCGTCAACAAGTTATTGTTTGTAGCTTTAATAGCCACATAACAAAAAAAAAACTTATTATACTATACAAGCAACTTCATTATGTCCAAACATTCTATTTGTAGCTTTACGGCATACATTTACTGGTGTATGTAATGAAAGACCCTTATATGTGTGTTTAATAAATACCTACTACAAATGTTTTTGATTTTTAGGCGGCCACAGCTTGGTGATGTTAAAGCCCAGTTGAGAGCCAGTGATGCTGCTAATTTAAGAAAACAAAAAGTATTACTTGAATCATTGGCTAAAAAATATGAAAGTAGAGTAGCCAGGTTAAAGAAAATTCTTACAGCTAAACGAGGCTACTTAAAGGCTATGCAAATGGATATTCAAAAATACCAAAAGAAAAATGAAGACTTTATCGTCAAAATGAATGACAAAATTGAAAATCATGGAAATTTACTTAAAACTATGGGTGTTGATAAGTTTGATATTGAAGATGTCTGCTGGACGGACAAAGATTTGGAAGAGAGTGAAATAAATTGATGAAATTTTATTTGAATAAAATTTATATTTCAGAAAAAATTGTACACACCTGAGAAAAAACAATACAACAAATTTTTAATAATGTTTGAACTTAATTGTTTCCAAAACATGTATGACTAACAGTAGATGAAAATAGAGCATAGAATTTTAAAGTGTAAAGTGATACCGATAATATATTCTAAATTTTGCTATTGTATTAGCTAAGTATTATACAGTTTACAAAATAAGAACATAGATTTAGTTTATAAAACACATTATCTATCAACAATTATTTCAATAAAGCAATAAGTGTATGATGAACAAATGTCATGTAAAATATATAAATAGCTATTTATCTTAGTAGATACATAAAATGTTAAAATTTCATGTAAAGGAAATTACAGTTATTGTAAATGCAAACCTATGTGAAAATGAAACAAAAATAAACCTCTTAGTTTAAATAGTAATATTTATTAATGAAAAATCATTTGACATTGTTAACATAGCTAAAAAATAAAATTGTACAATGCAAAATCTGCATATAATTTTATAATATAATATAGCAATTGCACTATTGTTGCGAGGACTACACTGTTTCTACCACACATCCAAAATTATACAAATTCATATGAGACTTAGCAGACTGTAACAAGCTGCAAGGGAAAGCCTCAGCAGGGAGATCATGTTAATTTGTTGCCAAATTTTGAAAAGTCTACTTACTTCGTAAGAATAATACTGAGTGCAAAATAACATTAATTTCACCAAGTATATATCACTCCCTAAACACGACATATGATTGCAATGAAGTCCTAGAACTGATAAGGAACACTTATTGCTATGACCAAGTGAAGGTTAATATCATGTCTTAGGCCAGCTCCACATTGGGACAATAAAATAAATACCATTAACTAGAAATAAACTAAATATGACGGGAAAGATATGGACGATGGTGCATGCCGATTTATTCCGCCTAATTCAACGAGAATTTTCAAATTAACCAATTATCGTCGCTTACGAGACCTATATATAATTTACGTTTATAGGCACATTAGTTACAGAATAAACAAAGCGAATGTGCTTTCGATCCACTACAACTTAATAAATAGATATCATGAAGATGTAACGACGCTTTCGTGTCCAATGCCCGCATCTTTAAGATCGCTTGCCACATCAAACTCTTTAGAATCAACGAAACAATTTACTACAACATCAACACGTTATGATAACACAACAAGGTATGATACCGGTAAAAAGGCTGCCATAGATCAGGGATCGAAAAAGCAATAGTCACCGAGGCATCGCCGAATACGTCATGTCTGTTCAACCCACAAAGACGGTAGAACTAAATTTATAAATTAATATCACTCACATCAATAATAAAAATTAAAAATAAGAAGGCACAAGCAAATCGATAAATTATTTTAACATTACTCGACACATTCGGCTCTGTCCAATGACCACACTAACATAATAATTATAATACATGATATAATTAATTATTTGTAGCATTCCTCTCACTGTGCAGCACACTGGATACCAAACGTCAGTTATTTCTTCTTAGGTGGTGACCGCTGGGGCGTGGCTGGCCTGCCGCTGTTGATTCCGTTGTACTGGTATTTCGCCTTCTTCTCAGATGGTTTTAGTATCTGCGAACACGCGCGCAAACTCGTGTATAATATAATAGTGTCTAAGAATTCAACTGTTATCAACCTTAACCATTGCACTGTTATCATTTGATTAATCGATATAATCATTAGGGTTTACTTTACTTACCTGGAAAGAACACATGAGTGTTTCGTCGACGGACATCATACCACCAGCGTTGTCAAATTCGCCGCAATAATTGGGGGCGGAAAACAGTGTGACAAGTTGTCGCTTTGCAAAGAACTCATAACCGTCTTCTACCACCTGAAAAAAATAACAATCAACTTGAAACTACTATGAGTGACTTTATAATGAAGGTCTAATACTAAATAGTAAGAACAATAAAGTAGGAAACTATGTTGATTGTAGGGGTTAAATACATGGCCTTGTTACTAAGTACTAAATATTACTTTTTTTCATTATTAAAGTTAACTACTTACTAGTAGGTATAGCACTGAATCAGGCACAGTTAGCGATCAAAACATCGCACATTGTTTATGCATTAGTTTTATCAAAAATTACAAACCTGATGAGCTCGACAAATCAAATCCAAGTCGTGTCTATTTAAGAATTTACTGACGACATCTGGTCCAAATGTGAAGGACACGCCGCGATCGTTCTCGCCCCAACCCTGCACGTCCTTGTCAGGGTCAGACCACAAAAGGTCACAAAGCAAACCTGAAAATAAAGTAAATTCCATTCATACATCGAATACAAGCAATCTTGCTCATTGGTATTGATTATACATTCTTAGAATAATTAGTGAGAAATTTCATCAACCAAAATTAAGTAGTTATTACCTACACATATCGACCTCCATCTGATTTTATCGCCTTTCAGTGCAGTACGGAACGATAAAATCTAGATCTAGAACCTGAATCGTGAAACCGTGCAGGCGCTCATTTCTTTTAAGTATATCAAATTATAAATTCAAAATGTTATATGATTTATGTGGAATATAATATTCGCCCGATATGACTAAGCGCTACTTTAGCGTGGGGCGGAAATACCTTTGGCGTTATGTGTTAATACTTGTTTAGCCTTTATATAGTCCCTCCAGGTCAAAACGCGACAGTATACTTTAATCCTGCATACCAACATTAACGTAGATACTAATATGAAGCTGTATCGCCCTGAACGTTTGATTTATGCAACAGTTGTTACGTTTCATTAGTTGCCGTCTTGGATTTTTGCCATACAAACTCATTAAATCACATAATCTCTCATCTTACGTGCGCTTTACTAATTTTATTTTAATCTCGACGTTGCAATCCTCAGTTATTTCAAGGGATACGAAAAGCCGAAGTTAAAAATAAAATCAGTATAACGTGCAATGAAATCCGAAATCTGTTTAAAGGTAGAACGTAAAATTGTTTAAGCGTTTACTTCAAAGCATCTTTCTATTAATAGTTACGCCGTATGGAAATGTATTTTTGTGTAAAGTGTTACGTCAGACATTGAAAAATACTAAGGCAGAATGACGACATAAGCTACCACTCTCTATTGTTACGAGATAAAAGATAACTGCATCAATCAATGAATCACTATCACAATAATAGAAATTCAGATGATGCTTATTTCTTGTAAAATATTTCATATTTCATGAAATATATTTTAGAACTATTTCATGCAAGGGACAGACTTATTGTTCAGGATCCTTTTTTTTTTTATTGCAGTGAATGGCGAGAAGAGCTTGCCGCTCGCATGATGGTAAGCGATGCGACCGCTCATGTACAGTAGCATAACCAAACAACACCTTGATTTACAAAGCAATGCATGGCATTCCACTGCGCTCGCCATCCTGAGACATAAGATGTTAAGTCTCATTATATCCAGTAGTTAATCCTCTTAAAGTTGCATATTTATATAAAGCTAAGTTGAAGATTAACATAGTTCGAACGAAATACATTCATACATACAGACGCCTTTTTGCGATATCGGACACAAATTCCTGACTCCGCATAGATAATGCATAGAAATATCCATCTCTGCCCGATTCTGGATTCGAACCCGAAACCTCAACTCGAAAAAAATATCACTCCCTATTTACTATAATTTTTTTTATATCATAATAAAATCCCATCTTCATCCTATTTATTTACTAGTTCTTACATGAATCAATAAAATCATAAATCATAATTACAGCAAAATATTACAGCCAATTTATATAATATGTTACAATGCATAGTTAGAGATAGTTACATACTATAATTGTATCCTTTTAGAATTTAATTTAAAGTAGTAATTCACCTGTGTCGGGAACATCAGTGGGTCTCATTATTCTTCTGATTTGCTCCATGCCTTGTAAATCTGGAGACAGACCACCGTGGCAGCAGAAAATCTTCTCATCAATGATAGCGGCTATGGGCAAGCAATTGAAGCAGTCCGTAAATGTCTTCCACAGCTTGATATTATAGCGACGTTTGCATTCATCATAGAAACCTGTAAATATGACACATTTAAAGGTCTCGCTAAAAAGAATGTTTTAAACTAATACAAATAATATTGCATTTGAAAGTTAAATACTATCCTATTATTAAATTGTATCATGAATGTAGCAATAAATCAAACTAATAATTTTCCTTGATTAATAATCATTTGCTAATTACTTATTATTCCTGTCTCAATACATATGCTTATAATAATAATAAACTTTATATTCACATAAACACAAAATACTAATAAAAACCTATGCACTATGAAGATCAAAATTTACATAATCATGTACCAGATAAAATGTTTAGCAGCACCGGTGCCCATGAAAAAATAAGGAGACTGTCCTGTCCTTCCACCCACCACCGTAACTCCTGTGAGCCAGGATCAACAGTGGCACGCAAAGTAATGACACCGAGCATTGAAGCATGGAGAGTCTCCAGGAATGTCTAATTTGTCTTTAACCCGCAACGAAATTAATCAAAAAGATAAATTAATAGGAGTTGGAAATAAATTATTGTCCACTTCCCTCCGTGCAAAGCGGGTGACAAAACATTGAACTAAGGAGGTAAATAACCTCGCAAAAAGACTTTTACAGCCAGAGAAGCCAGCTGTAAAGCACCACGGATCACATCATTATTACATTTTAATGGGATTATTATATGAACTGTTGTGCCCATGATAATTCTTAACTTGCGTTCTGGGCAACTGAGGTATTTCAAATACCTAATAGAATTGTCAAAGATACAGTTCATTGAGTCCAACAAAAGTTTGACCAAAAAAGTGCACATAGACTATTGATGAGTATGTGAGTCACGTAGGTGTTGTGTATATATGTGGGTATGAAAAAGTATATGTGTGATGAAAAAGTATGTGTAGGGTTGTGAATTTATTTACTTATTGTTTGTAATGTAAAATATTTCCTATAACAATAGCAAAATGTTGTTGCAATGTTAATAATTGAAATTAAACAATTAATGATATAAGAAACAACAAATTTGCATCAAGCCAACTCAAAATTGAGTTAATACACAGCCATTATATAAATTAAACACATTAATTAATGTAATCAATTTGTAAAAATAAATATAACTTACCATAGATGCGATTAATGCTAGCACACTCATGATTGCCTCTGAGTAAAAAGAAATTCTCTGGATACTTGATTTTGTAAGCAAGTAAAAGACATATAGTCTCTAAGGATTGCTTGCCGCGATCCACATAGTCACCAAGAAATAGGTAATTAGCTTCAGGTGGAAATCCTCCATATTCAAAAAGACGTAACAAATCTGTGTACTGTCCATGTATATCACCTGCAAGAAAAAGTCATGATCCAGATAAATGTATTATGAACAGTTCATTATGCTAAACTAATGCTACCAGTTCATAAAACTGGTTTGTTGGACAACAATTTTAAAGTAATAATTCTGTAACTGCTGCATGTAATTTGAACTACTCAATGAAGGAAAATCAATTGTGCTAAATATCAACTTCAATCTTTCTCACTTTAACATGTATTCTTATATAACCTGTAAAACTGCAGGGCAATTCTAACATTGAATTGGTTTATGTAGACATTAGCACCTACCTCCGAATCGAAAATGTCTTTACTTAGGCTGCATTATCAAGTTTTTTTAAATCTATTTGTATGGGCCTTAGTCATTTTATGACTAAGCCAGCCCCTTCAAGTTGAATCCATGTTATGTGCATCTTAGAAGAGTTGTACATGTAGACAATTCAACCCTATAATGCAGCCTAAATATTAAGATAACTAACTCCATATTATGAAAACAAATAAAACCCTAGATTTTTGTAAATATGTATACATATCCCATTTAATTTCATGTGTGGTCAGAGAAGTACAATATGAAAAATTTAAGCAGTAATTTTATTATTGTTAAAACTCGGGATTCATCTTATGATATGTGTTTTGTGCAAACACAATTTCTTGCCTTAGTCTAAATTGGTTTAACAATAAATACATTTTTTTCACACAAATATAAAAACTGCTTACCACAAATTTTGAGTGGTGCCTCCAATTCCAATAGTATAGGCTGCTGTAAGAATATTTCCCGGGATTTGGTGCAGAGGCCACGGACCTCTGACTCTGACATCTGCACTGTCTTTCCGGGCCTGCATCCTCGAACTGTGATCAATACCATGCATTGTTAAAGAAAATTCTAAATTTAGCATATAAAATAGAAAATGTATGCAATGTGGCATATATTCATGACAGGGCACAAAAAGGCAACAAACTCATGTGCAAGGCAGGTAACCAGTGTCTCTCAGTAACCCTCAGTTCCACCTTATCTCAGTCCATGACAATATGTCCAGGCAATACAATCTTTACAATAGAACCACACACACGACATGATATGCAACATTGATAATCAAATGTGTCAAATGTGCTCAAGCAATTATAGATAGTTAAAGTTTATGATGACAAACAATAAGCAATGTAGTGTTGTCATAAGAACATTTTGCACTTTATAATACAAGCTGCCTATTGACGCAATGTAAAAATAAATGGGTCTAAAACATGCTAAATGATTTAACATAGCATTATAAATACTTAAAAAATTTCAAAATGTTGATAAAGTATTGTATTAAATAATTAAACACAAATAAACAAATTTAATGATATAAGTTACATGGTAAAATACTTTTTTTAGCAATTTGGGAAGGTAACAAAATGATTCAAATAAGTGTAAAGAATAAACATATGTTTTTTGATAGTAACAGTTTACATAAAGTGTTTCATAGTATGCAAATATATTTTCATAAAAATGTTCAAGAGCATAGTTTAATAATGTGTGTTGTAAAATCGAACATATGTATATACATGGCAAGACCCTCCCATTCCATAGTTGTTTGCCTTTCTTTGTATAGACTTCAGTGGCTATTTTTAGTTCCTACCTATGAAGAATCAAACATGTAAAAAGGTTAAATTAAAACCAAGAATATATGTTTTCAATGAGCACAAATTATTTGACAGGTCTGATTACTAAGGGAGAAAGAAAATAAACAATCTAGCTCAATACTCTGGCAAGAATTCTGTATGGAACCATACATTCTCCTGAAAAGATGTCTTTCAATTTCCCTTTTCTCCTTGCGTTTTCCTGCTGCAGTCTGTACACTGTGGTAACCCATCAAAAAGCAGCACAATAAAGTGAAATAAACATATTAAAGTTAAGTAAATCAATACAAAACGCGAATAAAACATAACAATAGGCCTATGGCGGTGTTCCATGCTACGAAAGCTGACATCATTGATACTAGTGAGATCGTCTATATTGTTCAAAGATTTATGTTCCCTGTGAAACTGCAAATATCATTCCCACCCCGTGACCAAAATAGACCTCTGGGAATCATATAAAGATCCCACTAAAAGTAGAATCAGATAAGAATTGAGGATAATCGATTTATTTATGAGTTTGACGTTTCTATACCTACATACTCAGTGATAATTACGCAACAAGAGCATACTGAGCGTGAACCCATTATGATGAGACATTAAATATGGACTCGAAAAATTAGTTGACGCACATATAAATGCAAAAAATTGTACTTTACCTTCTAAAAGTCTGTGAATTAGACTGTCAACATTGAGTTCGTCAGCCATATTTACTACACGAATAATTTACGTCAAAAAGTCAAATCTTTCGACACAACTTCGGTGCCGATGCTTGTTTTTGGTCCATAAATGTCATACCATTTTACGCAGTTTCTAGCCGTGCCATGGCTCTTCACATATTATAATAAATATTATTCATTGATATATTTAAATAATACCTTTATTATTTTTAAAGTTGAGCTATTTTATTCATTAAAATATATTTATTCTTTACGAGATCTATCCTCATAAATGATTCTATCCTAATTTACTTTAGATTATTTAAATAATATAATATAATTTGTTATTTGAGTTTAATTTTCAGCAATTTTCAAATTTTATTAAACATAACATTGAGCAAGTTTAAATCATATATAATCTCACTAATCTCAGAACAATGAGTAACATAGAAGGAGCGCTATTGATATTTCAACGTACACTCTAATTTTGACAACAAGAAATAATTGTGCTGTGATCTCTTTATGCGTTGTCTACATAACAAACGGTAACCTGATGCCCTTTCCTAAGGTCTAATCTATCTCTGTATCCATCATGATCGTAGCCAGCCGTGGGATCAGGGTGGGGCAGCAGCCTTAAATCATATGTAATTAGCAAATTGTACCCACGGTATTCTTCTATAACACCCTGTTTCTGTGTTTATAATTCGAATTATCCTAAATACTTTGTTATTGCTCACCTGCCTAGTACTTTACCTAGATAATTTATTTTTTTAGAGTTGGTTAGGTAACTTACAGGTCAAAGCCAGGGTGGGGCAAGCGCCCCACTCTGCCCCACCCTGGCTACGCCCATGGTATCCATTCAAATCGGTTCAGTGGCTTAAGCTGAAAACACATTATAGGTTTTCGTCTTACGCATAGAGTAAAGAGCAGTAAGTACGGGGTCAACTGACCAATCAGGACAATGGAACGTACAAGGTTCTTTCTATGTAGTCTGTGGTCACGTCTTAAGTGTATGACCTACAATGTGCACACAACAAAAGAATCCATTGTTCAGATCGCTCTAAGACGCGTTGCTCTAGTATTTATGGCCGCTTCTTTACTCTATGCGTAAGACGAAAATCTACAATGTGTTTTCAGCTTTAGGCGTAAAAATGTAGCAGACAGTGGACCTGTTAGTGTAATACGTCCGTGCCGAATTCTTACATCTCTCAGTAAACAAAACTATTGCAAGAAATAAGTTTTTAGTTAGACTTCATTCATGAACAATTGTATTAGTAAACCTTTTATCATGTTTATTTTCACTTAAAACACAGTTGCATGCAAAATTAACGTGTATAAATTAAACATTACTTCAAGAACAATATTGTAAATAAAATAGAACTGCTTTTAATATTTAAGTAGATTAAAAGTGATTCAATATTTCGGCTGAACTTTTAATTGTCGATCGAAAAAAGTTCTAACACTGGTTTTATTATGGTCACCGTAGTGAATGTTTTTAAACAAAAATGGTAAATGAAACCACTCACCTATGAATCGATATACATCAACACTATGTAATTCACTTATGCAAATCATTTTGCAACACATTTTAACCATTTTCCGTTAATAAATATCGAATTTGAAACTGTACACCTGTGACATTTCGTATAAAGGTGAAATCAAACTATAGGTTTTCATCTTAGAACAATGAATAGCTTTAGTTATTCTGAGTCTGAGGGTACCTATAAGCTTCTTGCACACTTAAGCTGAAAATACATTATAGGTTTTCGTCTTAAGCATAGAGTAAAGAAGCGACCATAAATACTAGAGCAACGCGTCTTATAGCGATTAGTAGTGCGATTCACGTAAATTTTAGACGCTCTGTAGTGCGATTCACGTAACTTTTTGACGCGCCGATCAAGTTGCGGTGCTGTTACAATCAAGTTTACGCTTTGGTACAAAATGGTATTCTTGTAAGTGTTTAGCTGCGCGTGAACTGCTCGTCAACTGTACGTCAGACGTATGAAATTTGTTTGACATTGACATATACGCGCAGCAGTAGAATATGCTAAAACGTTTTCGTGACGCGAACTTGACGCGAGCGTATTTGACCGCGGTTGTCAAAATTACGAGAATACGAAAAGGGCTGTTTTGATCGAAACCTAACCGCAATTGCACTGCAGCTGAACTTATTATACTACATGAATCCGCCCTACTGATCAAGTTGCGGTGCGGTTACAATTAAGTTTACGCTTTGGTACAAAATGGTATTCTTGTAAATGTTTAGCTGCGCGTGAACTGCGCGTCAACTGTACGTCAGATATATGAAATTTGTTTAACATTGACATATACGCACAGCAGTAGAATACGCTAAAACGTTTGCGTGATGCGAGCGTATTTCGAGAATACGAAAAGGGCTGTTTTGATCGAAACTTAACCGCAACTGCATTATAGCTTATTTTATTACGTGAATCGCACTACTTAACAATGGATCCTTTTGTTATGTGCACATTATAGGTCATACGCTTAAGACGTGACCACAGACTACATAGAAAGAACCTTGTACGTTCCGTTGTCCTGATTGGTCAGTTGGCCCCGTACTTACCGCTCTTTACTCTATGCGTAAGACGAAAACCTATAATGTGTTTTCAGCTTTAAGCTGAGCATATAATCAATCATTTCATTTTAAAAAAATAGTATTTATTTGTTTATGAAGAAATGAGATAAAGAGTACATAAAAATCGACTCTTCCATCCCTAAAAGCTTAATCATTGGCAGAAGAGAAAACTGTCCTTTGTCAATGGAAATAAAAGAAATAAAAACGGCCCTCTGACGACCCATGCGACCCATATCAGTCGCGCTCTTTACCAAAGTTTTGTACTCTTTACTCTATGCGTAAGACGAAAACCTCAGAACAAGAACTAAGCATAGAAGGAGTCTGAAACATACTACAGTTTTTTTCCAATGGGCCAAATCATAGGAGAGAATGAGACAAATAGTATGTACTAAGACGGCTCATGTTCACTCATGAAACGTCAAATTGCTATGTTGGGAATTATTACGCGACCGAATTAAAAAGTGCAGTTATGTCAAATGTTACAAACGGCCAAAGCGCCAAAACAATTTAGCTACGACATATTCAGTAGTAATGTGCTGCACATTTTATCGATAATATAAATAATGTATATTTTAGTTTACTACCCATGTTACATAAATTGGCTTGTAGTTTAAAATACCTACCCAGTAATGTAGTGGTAAAAAGCGCTCGGCCACTGCGCAAGGGCTGTGGTCTAGGATGCTCTTCATAATTTTCGATATTATCATGTCCATGGCAAAAAAAATCTCTTTAGAGGCTTTACGTACTAGCAGAGTAACGCAATCATACATGTTATGTTTTTTTCACATTTACATGCGGAAGCTTCAACTGCTAATTCAAAATTGGTTTTCATGGGAGTAATCTTATATTTTTGTTAGTTTTTTTTTTATTAGTAACAACTGAAGATATCAAAGAACACCTTTTCAAATAAGTAGATCATCGTATCATATTTTTTGTTCTGTAGCTACAAAGTTATGATACAAGTTTTTAATAAATAAAAAAATGACTATGGATTGGAAATAAATAATACTGATTCATGTATGGATATCTACCACTGTGTCTACGAATTTGCTATAAATAAAGTTCATGTATCGATATCGATAAACTATCAGAAGAGATCATAGCACAATTATTTCTTGTTGTCAAAATTAGAGTGTACGTTGAAATGTCAATAACGCTACTTCTATGTTACTCATTGTTCTGAGACGAAAACCTACAATGTGTTTTCAGCTTTAAAGAATGAATACATTGTCTATGATTTGCTGCTATGTCAAATGTCATTGACCTGACGAATAGACAATATTGGAGTTTGGCCAAAGACAAACTCTGTTTTATTTTTAAATTCCATTTTGCGGACAAAATGTCGCTCTTCTTGATTGTCAAGCTATTTTCTCGTCGCAATGTTCCGTTCTGGCGCATAGTATGTATGAAACATCGCGGTTTGGCGTGTGCGCTCTATTTTATTTTAGACAAGACTTGACGGCTGTTTAAAAAAACTTCATGGCTCTTTGTTCGACTTCATTAAACCATTCCTCGGGTTTTTCGTAAACAACGCGCTCTAAACAACGTGAAAATCCAATGAATTGGACGGAAAATCTATAACGAAGCGAGTGAAACATCTAGCTATTGCATCACTGGTGCCTGAAAGCTTATATTATTTGCCTTGGGATGGAAGAAAAGATGGACAGTGATCAGAGCTACAGTGACGAGAGCAGCAGCTCTTCAGATTCCTCAAGCGGGAGTTCGGAGGGCGACGATGAGGTCATGGAATCTATCCATCTCCTTGGAGATACATTAGAGCTACCGCGAGGATTGTGCGAAGACTATTCTGTGTTCAAAGAGTTCTTTTCCATGAAGACCTGGGATTCACTTGAGGAGAAACATAAGGAAGAACTTTTAAGTTTGCTGCCAACTTTTCCTGAAAATGATGAGGAAGAGAAAGAGGAGACTATCAAGATGCTGTTTAACCATGAACCCTTTTATTTCACTTCTCCAGTTGGAGATTTTTTTAATCATCTTAAACATGGGAACTTTGGAGAGGACTATGTTAAGATGAGAAAGGTTTTGATTAGAGCTGCCAACAAACAACAGAAAATGAAGGTGTGGTGTAATTCATTGTTTTGCATAATATGTTTACAGTATGCATGTATGTTAGTATTTGCCCCTGACATGCTAAAACCAATTCCTACACTGAAACATCCAATGTAAACAAAATCTATGGCAAACAGTTGACACTGTTTTTGTAAACAATTAGTACCTTTCATACATTAAATGAAGTTCTTATCTCTTCCCACACATTGGATCCTGCAACTGACAAGTTTTTGTTATAAAGTATTAGTATAGGTTTCGCTATAGCTTAAGGTATCCATATGATTTATTACTTCTGAACAATAGTCACATTATCTGCATCTTTTGCTTTTTATACTTTATGTAAAAAGTCTAAAAACTAGCATTATTTTCAGTTTTAATTCCAATAGCTATGTGAACTTAAACTTATTATCTGATAAATAATTCTTATAAGAGAATTAACAGGGTATTGTATCTTTTAGCTTTATCCTGGTTAAACTTATATTTTTTTCTTATTCGGTTACAGAGAAAAGCCTATTACAGTAAACTAGTGCCTGATATGATAGTATCAAGAGACAGATTGTTGGCATCAGTGATAGCTGCCCCACCAGGCCCACCACCATGTGTGTTCCCCTTGCCACCAAAACCTTCCGAAAAGACTAGATTTAAACCAGTATATTTAAGAGCTAGGCAAAGATATTTTGAAGAGCTTGCGGCTATCAGAAGTGAAGTGGGAGGCGTTGAATCTGATGACGATAACTACCCAGGTGGACCACCAGAAAGGTATATAAAGAAAAGGAAACATATGATGCCAGCACAGGTAATTATTTTTTGTGGCACTACTATTAAATCTATATGTTTTCTTTTGTAATACTTTTGTTGCCATGTTAACTATGGCTCACACAAATAATAAATTCATTCTATCACAATAGATTTTTGGGTTTTATGCTATTGCAGCTATCTGACACTAAGCTGGTTATATCTAAACATAATATCCTTGAATCACATTGTTGGATAGTTTGTTGATTTCGCATTGCATTCTTTTTCTTCTATATGTTATTCATAGCACACCCCCGCTGCAATACTGTCACTTATGGGACATTTGTAAAGGTTGGAAGCTTAAAAATATTCTTATACTATATGTATTATGATATTATGTGGTCATATTTTTTTAACAGTAAGTTAAAAGTTGATATGTTAGTATAAGATATCTTGGAATATCATATATTTAAATGATATCAGACTTTAAAATCTTCTCTTTAAGTGACAGTATAGCATTGGGGGTGGGATTAAATACATTTGCAACTGATTGATGTCTATACATGGAAGGTATTTGAGAAAGACTTTTGTGGGGGGTTTGTACAAATGTAATAGAACCCAAAACAATTATGGTTACAATTTTTGGTTGTTTGTCTGCACTTTTGTGTATGTATGTATGATGATCTCATTTGTATGATGATCTAAAATAAGCATTAACCAATTTCGATGAAATTTGATATGAAGGTAGTTGACATCCTGGATAGTACAAAATGTAGGCTACTTTTTATGCTGAAAAATGAGACCCGAGACCCAAGAATGAGACCGACAGGAAAACCAATATTGATTAGTGCATTTAGTTTGAATATAAATAAATCAGTACTAGATATAATATGTTGCTAATGTGACTCAAAAAATATTTGCACCCTAGCAGAGCTTGGGCTGGCTCCTAATGTTAAAGAATGCTAGTGTCATTTATTATGATACTTGAGTGCTCTGCATCATTTGCCAGTCAGTGATAATCCTGACTTACACGATTTCAAGTGATGGAAGAGTGGGTGAAGTCATTTCTATCTTAATTGTGCCATTAAATTTAGTTAAGTATGTTTTATAACATGTGGATAATATTGCGGTCCCTGGATAGTAATTATTTTTCTGTATATTTTTGTTGACATTTTTTTTGGAGAGATACTACAATCACATTATTTATTTTCAAAGTGGAAACCAATTGTATACTGCGCAATTTTATGTCAATTACAGCATCATCCATAGTTTGCAATGTGTAGTTATGTTTTATTGGGAAGTCAAACATATTTATTTATAACTCAGGGTAATATTACTAACTGCTTACTATCACTAAAGTGCATTATAAAAATTGCCTTTCCAGAATGTAGACAGTGTGTCGGGCACATTAGGTGGTTCAGAACAATCCTTTCCCACTTCATTAGAGTGTTTAAAGAAAGTTCTCAGTGCTCACAGAGCTAGGAGACTACGCGATGAGGTAAGGTATATTCATGTAAGAAGGCTTTATCCTTCTGTGCATTGTTTAATTATAATAATGCTTTTAGAATGATCCAGTTTTGAATGTAAATGGTATCACTCTGGAAGATATCAAACAAAGGGTAGCTGTGGTAAATGGTACCAAAAAGCTCATGTTTGGTGGTCAGAAATCAGGAATGCCTATACAGAAATTAAAAAGAGGGCCCAAGAAAGATTCTGGTGGGAAGCAGACAAAAGCACAAGAAGCTAAGGCATTGAAGAAGTTAAAAGAAGAACAAATGGACTGCACAGACAATAAACCATTGCTGCCAAATATAAAAATAAAATGTGAACAAGAAGAGTCTGATTCAGAGAGTTCCTCTAATGTAGATCCAGTGACAAGTCCTAAAATAGCCAAAAAGTCAATTGACAGTGCCAACATTAAGCGGGAAAGTGTTGACGCTAAATATTCTAGCAATTTATCCAAGTATGTATTCTTACTAAAATTAAAATATAAAGTATCATTGTTATCAGCAATTTTTTTTTATTTGTTAATTTTATTTCAGTTTGAGTTATAGTGATACAGAAATAAAAATAAAACAAGAACCACCTGATTCTATGATGCCAATGCAAAACTCATGTAGAAACAATCAACCAGTTCCAATTAAATTGGAAGACTTGGATGGACTAGGTAAGATAAGAATTTGTAAAATATTGTTTTCTTCTGTATAATATGATAATATGCGTCTTTAGAATTATATTGTTCTTACAATTATTGAGTCATTTGAAAATTATAATTACATTTTTAACTTTAATATATTTGAAATCACATAAGTAGTGTCATTGGCAGTATATTTGTATCAAGCAATAGTAGCAATAGTTGAATGTAGTGTGACATAAAGTGTGATATAATGTTTGTAAAAAGTAATTAGTACTTCAAACTATTTAATAATAATTTAATCTTAATATATATTTATTAACTATCATAAAACAAATCTGGATCTGAGTGGTGATTGAGCATGGAGTTAACGAAATTGACGTGGCTGGTTGCTGTAGAACGACGTGCAGACGGTATACTTACTCCTGTGATCGTATTATACCGGGTATCTCAAGACTGCTACCGAAAACGAAGCCGGGTGGTAGTTTTAGTGACTACAAACACACTGCAAACAAAACAGCACGGAGTAGGGATGAGAACGAAACCGGTCTCCTGTTTCTCTCACACAATAAGACTTCTCTCACTCCCTACACAGTTGTCGGCCATCATTATTGTTTATGCATCAAGTGTAGTAGTAACGTTGACAATTATTATTTTGCTATATCAGTGTAACTCTCATATTAACTATTAATCATTCCTATTTTATATATAAGATGTATATGGATAATGGATGTTTATGGAGAGAAGGGACATAAAGTAAAATAGAATCGAAGGTACGGGAGAAGGCTGGGATAGATGACAGATTTGTTAGGACGAAATGTAAATGCACGTTATAAAACGGGATGGATAATAAAGAGAAGGGACGGGACGGATTGGGAAGAGACTGAACAGGCGGATTTGAGACGGGATTGAGCCGGACAGTAGGATAGCTACGTCAAGTTTAGGCATACAAGAGTTTATACGAAAAACAACATGTATTTGGTGTGGAGTGGAATCAAAAAATATATGCACCCAGGCGAAGCTGGGTCGGGCCGCTAGTATATGTATAGATATAAATTATAATGATGGTGACATTGCAGACATGATGGCATTACCCGTGGAGTTAGCAGACGAGTGCGGCGGTGTGAGCGATGTTCCGGAGCGCGTGGAGGCGGAGGAGTCGCTGACGGAGAGCGTGCACGCGAGCTTCCTGTCGCTGGTGCGCGCGCTGTTCCCGGCGCGGGCGGCGCACCGCGCGTCCAAGGCGCAGCTGCACGCGCGCGCCGCCGCCGTGCTCGCCTCGCCCATCGCGCCGCTCAACACCTGGTACCACCGTCAGTACGACACCACTACTGCTCACCTGTATTACACACGCAGACACAACACACATGTCAGATTCAGCAGGCTCAGCAGAAATATATAATAATGTTACCACCGGATCTAACTCACTCCAGTCTAAAAAGACCCAACGAAATAAACTTAGTGGGATTACATTACAACTGGTACCACCGTCAGTACGACCGACCATTACTGCTCATATCTTAGGCTGATTTTTAGTCTCACGCTGACCGCGCGCTTACTGTCAGCGCTGACAGTGAAATGTATGAGCTTCTAAGGAACGTTTTAGAATAATGCGTAGTTGTCAGCGCTGACTCCCGACCGTGGGCCCCCTACTATATTCAT
The DNA here is from genome assembly GCA_023078785.2 of Hyles euphorbiae. NCBI lineage: Eukaryota > Metazoa > Arthropoda > Insecta > Lepidoptera > Sphingidae > Hyles > Hyles euphorbiae. The sequence continues at coordinate 8,724,256 of CM041046.1, forward strand.
TCGAAACGAAGTTCGAAACTTCAGATGATCGAAGTTTATATACGATACGAATGCACCTACATATATATGTATTTATGGTCGTTATTGACTTATGGTCGTAACCATAGACTTATGGTTACGATGTACGTTATACAAATTCGAACTTTTACAGAGTAGATAGATACATTAGTATCGTATAAAAAACTTCGATCGTCCGAAGTTTCGAACTACGCGCTGAGCTGTCAGCGCTGACGGTCAACGCGCGGTCAGCGTGACTCTAAAAGCAGCCTTACATTACACACGCAGACACAATACATATCGGCCCACAAATATTATTTTCGGGTCTGGGTGTTTGTGAGACCGAAAAGTCTCTCGTAATTCCTGATACCTGCAACACAAGACTCGATCTTATTGTAGGGTCAGGACTATGTATGTGGCTGTTGGGTGTTATTTATAATTTTATTTTATTATATCGCACCTTTAGAATTAAAGAGACGTAACTAAAAATCTTATTTCTTGGGAAATGTTCCTTAAAGATTTGTAACATAAGAAATTTTGACCTTATGGAAGATACACCTAGAAGACCAATTTATACATCTTTCTGCCTTTCACGCGTCAGTAGTTTTTTAATAACGGGTCCATGGAGATAGTCATTTTGACTGCCGTCCGATGCCAATGGATACTCTGCCTGGGCGGCATTAGCACTTACCATCAGGTGCAATGCCGCCACTATGCCGGGCCATTATAAAAAAAAAGCCAATGTTTGATTAAAAGCCAAATCTATTTTTTGGATTAGGTCACTTTAATTCTAAAGGTGCGAAACGCCAGATTAAGCAGGCTTAGCAGAAATACATAATATTTTACATTGCAACATTTTTACATTGCGTCTGCACGTCATCCAAGGTGATCACCGAAAATCAGCGTTGTGCTACGGCCTGCACCGCAGCGCAACATAATTGCTGAGTGATCACCTACTTGTCACAGCCACGACGTGCGAACTTCTTCTTTATTTCTTATTGTTTTATTTTTTTTTTTATATATAAACCTCTGTATATCTGTTTTTGTACGTCGTTTTAATGCTCGTGGCAAATAAATCTATTTTTCTTTCTTCTTTTCTTTCTTTCAACAGCATTTCTCATAGAAAAATACTATGACCATAATATTATGGCAAATAAAACCACTTTTAAATTATTTTGTGGTTTAAAAATGTTTTCTTACTATCAAAGTAACTATTTATTTTGAAATCTCCTAAGTCTTTGGTAAACCTATTTTATATTTTCAGTGTGTGACGACTGGTGTGGGGAATTGGATTCCGCCTTAGACTTTTTAGCTGGAGAAAGAGGTCCACATCCAGATGATTTTGTACCATATTTACAATATATGCCAGAAACGCAGGTAAAACCCCACAATATACAACAATTTCACATTATCTATTATACTTACAAAATTATTAACTAACCTAAATTAAATCAGCCCATAATCGTTTAATTTGTGGGAGAAACCTTATTTTATCCATATGGGTTAATTATATGAGGTTTATGCATGTGCAAAATATTTTTTATTAATTTTGAGGGATGTCATTCTATTCTATATACCATTTGATAATATTTTAAAAAACAAAAACAATCTATATTTTGAGTTACCAATATTTGAACACTTTTTTAGTATAATGCAACAATGTGTCTGGTGTCCATTTTTTAATAGTAATGAAAATATGAAAGACTATAAAGGTGTTTATAATTCGTTTTATTATTGTTTGTTTACAGATGTATCAATGGATCGGCGCCGGTCGGGATTGTGATGCAATACTGGGACGTTTATGTGAACGATGGTTGAGAGCAGCATCGCCTGTAGCGCAGTCATGCGAACCCCCACCCCCCAGGTAACTTTTAAACAGCATCAAAAATATTTTAATTACATTTATATTTAAGTCCGCCAATCCGCACTAGGCCAGCGTGGTAGACTATATGGCCTAACAACCCTCAATCATACTCTCGATTGTAGAGTAGGCCCGTGCCCTGCTATGGGACATAGATAGGCTGATACATATATTTACATAAATATACAAACAATAGACTTCTCTATTATTGTCACTATTTGTCTCATGTGTCCCTATCTCTTTTTTTATGATTCCCTATTTTTTCCTAACCATTTGATTATGAGATTATCAATATAATAGTTCTACAGGAATTTTTCTTCATTTTCATTTTCCAGACAGTTTGCTTGATTAGTATTTTACTGTATGTCCATAGGTTGTTATCTTAGATATAATAAGTCACCAAATAAATAATAATAAATAATGTTATCATCAATTATGTTATCACGTTCTTGATCTTGTATATACTTTGTAAATACCAGTTTAAATTATTTTTGATATACCTATCAAACTAAGGTATTCTTTGTTTAATAGATATCCAACTATGTGGGTGGTGCGGACGCCTACAAGTTCTGAAATTGCGGAATTCCGAGCACAAGAGCGTCGAAGATTTTCTTCTGCAGCTAAACCCTTCACTTATATACAACATGGGTATGCTAGTTGTTGATTAGTTCACCTGCTTTTAATACTACTTATACGAAGGTTGTCTGGAATAATTCGCTCTTAGCCATGAGAACGCCCATTGTAATGCCTTAACCCCTTACCGCATACGAAGCCATTAATGGCTCCTACAGTTTGTAATTTTTTTACAGTTTAACTAATCATTAAATTAATGTTAAATAAGTGTTATAATATGAAGTGGTCTTTCGTAAGACGACGAGTATTTTTTTTTCGTTCATTATGCAATTGTTTTCAAAACTATTTGAATTTATTTCAAAACGCGGCCGCCGAGAGTGGTGCACGATTTTAGTGAAACTTTTATTAGTCTAAAAAACTGGTAAATCATTGACTGAGATCCTCAATTAAAATTGTACTTACTCTTAAAACCATCAAATACAATAAGAGTACGTTGTTTTTGTCTTTCTTTTTATTTTTGTTTGGTTTTTGATATGATTTTTGCAAACTCCATATATGGCTTCGTATGCAATCCCGTCAATATTGAGTCTGCCAAATATTTGAAAAAAAAAATGAAAAATATTTATTTCAATACCAAGTTATACACATAGTGAAACAGTATTTGGAGATTCCTTTTAAGCATATAATATACTTGTGTTAGGAGACTCCGATTCCTCCTTAAATTATATAATATGTGTACGAATGCATAAATTATAGAATACAATGCTTTCGATTTTCCTTAAATATAGGTATTAATTAGTGACATTACATTCCTTTTTTTTATGATAGTTAAGTAGGTACATTTATTTAAAATATCTATTTATAGCAATGTGTGTGTGTGTGTGTGTGTGTGTGTGTGTGTGTGTGTGTGTGTGCGCGCGTGTGTGTGTATGCGTGTGTGTACATATCTATGATTTTCTTGTTACATTATATTTTTTATAAGGTTTTCAATGTCATTGTATGTTTTAGTATTTAGCCATTTAATTAATGATGTTTGCAAATTTTTATTACTCATATAGTAAATGTTTAAATGTTTATTTATAAGATTATACAAAACGGCAGATTGTCTATTAAATTGCCTTTTAGCAAAGACTGATTTTACTTTCTCAACGGGAGCGACATCAGTTTTTCTTCGTTTATTTATAATGCGAGCGTCATATTTTAGAGTCTTGTGCACTTTGCATATTGATTGCAGAATATATAATTTTCTTACAGTGAAAAGGCCACAGAGTGAATATAATTCTTCAGTTGGGTACCTATATGGTTTGAAGTACATAACTTTCAAAAGTAAACGCTGCGTTCTTTCTAGCTCTAGAAATTTAGTTTTGGTTGCCCCACCCCACACTGGTAAACAGTACGTTAGAACTGACTGAGCTATGGACACATATAATTGTTTTATTAGACTTTTTGAAGTTATATGTCGCAAGGTCTTAAAAGTCCACATAAGTTTTCTAATTCTATTCATTAGTAAGTCTATGTGTTCGTGCCAAGTCAGCCGTTGATCAAGTACTATTCCTAAATATTTCGTGTTTGTGACTTTGGTAGTGGTGGCACAAAGACAATTTGTATTTAAATAGTTATTGCACTTATGAATTTTGATTTCAAAATTACCGCTTGGCTGGGTCACATTATATTTGGTAAAAGTCATATAATTTGTTTTCGATATATTTAGTGTTAGTAGATTTTCTTTCAACCAGCGAGAAATCCTTATTAGACCCATTTCTGTAGATTTTCGTACAGCATCCCATGTATCACCAGTGAAGACGATAGCGGTATCATCCGCATATGAATAAATTTGACCTTTAATATCTCCCATATCACAGAGAGTGTTTATATAAATTAAAAACAACGTGGGGCCCAGAACACTTCCTTGTGGCACACCATAGGAGACATTTAATTCTTCGCTGATGTAACTGTCAATTTTAACTTGCTGTTTGCGTCCTTGAAGATAATCTTTAAAGAGTTCCAATGGCACGCCACGTATACCTATATGTTCAAGTCTTTGGACAAGAATTGGGATTGAAACGGTATCAAAGGCTTTTTTCAAATCCAGGAATACAGTGAGACATTTTTTATTGTTATCTACTTCTCTAATAATATAAGAAGTTAATGAGGTGACAGCGTCCTCTGTAGATAGCCCATGTCTAAAACCAAATTGTGATTTAGAGAGTAAGTCATATTTGTTTAAAAAGGAAATGAGTCGTGTATTTATTAGTTTTTCAATAATTTTCGATATAGCAGGTAAAACAGAAATAGGCCTATAGTTGCAGACATCACTTTTATCTCCACTCTTATACACTGGTGTAATAATTGCTTGTTTAAGAGCCTTTGGGAAGATACCCTGTCTGAAGCACAAGTTTGCTAAGTGTGTAATGACAGGAATAACATAATTGTGTGCGAGTTTTAACAGTTTAGTTGTTATTTTATCCCAACCAGCAGCGCTCTCAGATTTAAGATGCATTAGAGTAACATATACTTCTTTGCAATCAGTTTCATTAAGTACAAACGAAGAAATATGAGATGTAACCGTGCCATTTATAATGTAATTATGTGGTCCCGAATGTATGTTTTCTGCTAAAGATTTTCCTATATTGGCAAAATATTTATTTACTCGATTTATAGAGTCCCGTGGTGATGGTTCGATATCCAATAACGCTAAACAATGAGTAGCACTTTTATTTTTACGATACGTAATACTATTTATGATGTTCCATAGTCGTTTAGGATTTTTTCGGGCTTTCGATAATTCTTCTCTGTCATGTGTCCGTTTTAGCTTCTTAATTAGTTTGTTGCAATAATTCCGGTATCTTCTATAAGTAATCTTTAAGATTTCGTTATGCGGCTCATCTCGTAGCCTTCTTTGCATATTATTTCCATTTCGAATACAGCGTAAAATACCTGCGGTCATCCAAGGCTTAATAAGGCGAAATTTGCTTGGCACCAAAGTTGTAACGGTGTTCTGCATAATGCAATCCGCAATACTCTGTATAAGTGAAATAGACATGAGATTAGCGTCACTACATATTAAAAGATCGGAAAGATTTTTATTCTTAATATCATGAAGTATAGTTATTAAAGTCAGTTTTGGAAGTAATTTTAGATATTTTGTTTGTATTTATTACTTTAGATAATTTAAGAATGATCATGTAATGGTCTGTTATGGTAGTAGTGAGAACAGTGACGGAAGGAGTTATATTGTTTACTTTTAGGATTATGTGATCGAGACAATTTTCATCTCGGGTAGGGAGCAAGTGACCTGGAAGCAAGCCATGTAATGCCAGCATATTAAGATATCCCAGTCTGTTTGTGCGTTCATATGTTGTTTCATTACTTTTGGGTATAATATTTATATTAATATCACCAGTTATTATAATATTGCTAGACGATTTAATAGTTTCCAAGTGATTATTTAAAGAGTCGATAAAGTCTGTAGCATTTTTGTTTGAGGGCGAACGGTAAATACCTAAAATGATGAAGTTTAATATGGAGACTTGCAGACACGAGGCATGGACCAATTTTATTTGCTTTATGTACGTCTTTTACGTAAATGGTAACCCCATCGCAGCGATTAATATGATTGGTTGTATAATGTGCCAGATAGTTATTTATCAAAGGTATAGGTTTATTAGGGTTAATTCCACATTCACTAAGAATCATCAGATCGACGCAAAAGTTAAAATTACTAAGACAGATTTGCAAATCATCTATGTTTTTGTAAATACTTCGTATATTTTGTGTGATTATCATAAAATCATCACTTTGAGTAATTATTTCTTTACTAAGATCGTTTAAATGACACATCCTAGACTTTGCCACTTGCAGTTGATCTATACTCAGTATATTTTTAAGAGAACTATCCATTTGTGTGTATCCAATTAGATGAATATTTTATCCACAGAGGAGTCATGTACAGTAACATATTTTGAGGAAAATTACGATAATGTAGACGAAGTTTAACAATTTTTAATAATTGAGTATGTGCGTAAATTGTAAGTGTAGGTGCTATTGTTTGTGTAGAGTGTGTGTGTAAAAGCTCTGTATTGTTAAAAAGTATCAGTAGTTTAATGTAAAGATCAGATTTCTTAAAGTTACAATTCCAAACGAAACAAAAGTAAATCTTATTTTTTATGTAGAAAGTTCGAGCGTTAATACTCGTATGACTGGATAGTCATGCTTCCTGTTGCATGCGATGTACTTGCGATTCATTTATTATAACGATTACCGGCGAATTCTCATCCCTTCTTACACAAATACGACCAAACGACGTCCAGCAAAACTTGTATTTCTTAGATTTTGTAAGATCCCTTGCCAGGAAGAAAAGCCGAGCACCTTTGGCAGTCAATTGCTCCGACACGAAGACAGGCGTTTCTTCATTAGCCGTGAATCCCAAATGTTTTGCCTGGAGTTTATGTTTGTTTTTTATATTAAACATTTTACACTTTTGCATAATGTCCCTCTTCAACAAAGTAGAACTTAATTCAACAATAACAGATGTATTTTTGCTTTGTTCCTTTTTATCGATTCTCGTACGTAATCTATAGATGTCCTTTATATCAGACTTATTCATGCCGCAATTTATTTGTTTAGAAAGCGATAAAACCATTCCGATCAGTTCTTCTTGTGACTCATTTGGTTTTATTGGTACGTTCTTTATCTCAATGTTTGATTTTCGTGTTTGTCTTTGCATATCTTCAACTTTTTCCTCTAAAAGAGTGATGTATTCTCTATCCTTTTTAGCTTGAGTCTCTAAATGGCCTATTTTTTTCTTGAATTCCTCATTTTGGCTTAATAAAATTGCGATAGTTTTTTCTATATTGTGGTTGGATTCTTGAATCTCTTTTATATTAAAGGATATTACTTCTAGTTCTTTCTGTTGTGTTGTCATAAAGGCTCCAATCATGTCCCTTATGTCCTCCTTAAAGTTACTTAACTCAGATGATACGTCTTCCTCTTTTCCTCTTTTAAATCTCTTTACAGAATAGTTTGGAGGCGTATTTTCCATAAGGTCATTCAAATTGGAATCAGAAAAAGATTTATCCCCGACATTTAGAGCAATTTGAGGTGTTGTGATCGGCTTCTTAATGGGTGGGCTGCGCTTGAGAGGCATGACGCTCTGCTTCAATTTATTTATTAATTATTAATATTCGTATGTAAGTCACCACAACAGTTGTTATGATTGAGCTATCTGTTTGATAATTTCGAAGGGCGCGTCACAATCTATGATAGCCCCACAGCAAAATGGCTCGCCCGTCACGCAGCGGACACCCGGTTCGAAACCAGTACAAAAAATATTATATTTTCTTACTTGCAATTTCACCACGTCAATCCCAGACGTTCCTCAGGCAAAGACAGCTATCTCTCTCAGGCCCCTCCCAGTAGGCGTAGACCACCCGTACAAACTCCACAAGAGTAAGCAGGAACCGAAAAACAGCAGCGTCCACCAATGAGCAGCAAGAAAAGCAACCAACACAAAACAGCACCAGAAAAGCAACGCACACGTCCGCTCGGGTCGACGGCGAGTGGAGGAATCCCCAAAAAATATTTATCTTGCAGGCTTTTATTATTCTTTCAAACAAGTAAATCTAGTATTGGGTGATGATTCTAAGAGTAAAGATGAGCTTGCTTTGGATTCTGGACTTGCAATACGAATGTTTCTCTTCCCGTTCACCAAAAAAAGCATGTTCTCATACCCGAGTTTGTCTCGAAGAGTTCAGATTCGGACAATGATGAACCCTTGACATTACTGGCATGCTGCAAAATCCGGGGTTAAAAATGTAAAAATTTCCCGATTGTATGGAAGAAAGGAATAACGGAGCCTTATGTCGAAGAAAAGTTCAAGTTTACAGGCAACGAAGATTTGCCGTAAAAAATAAAACAATAAAGCGCACTACACATAAAAGCCGCCGGCCATCCGACTTATGCCAGTAATTTTTTGTCAGCGGGGTAGTTGCACATCGGAAAATTTTGTCGGCAGCATGTCGGGAGCTCGAAATGAACATCGTTTTAGTGAACTTATTGCATGTTTCTGATCAAAATAGCTAAGCAATTGTGTAGGCGACATACCAGCAATGTGTCGGCGGGCAAAACGTGCGGGTACTTGTTGCCGAAATTATTCTTTTTTTATAAGCCGCTGTGTTGTGTGGGCGGGTCAGCAGCTTTGGTATGTAGTACAGTGGTATGTAGCTATAGATTCACCAGTCCAATTTTCAGTTTTGTTCCATAGTTTGAAGATTTTGATTGCAAATTTGTCAAAAGAATCGTAAAATGTATCAAAATTCCTCTAAGTTAGGTAGTTACACAAAATATAAAAACTGCGAGGTGTTTATAAGCTATAATGGTTAATATACAAACGAAATCTGATATATTATAATTCACAAAATGTAATTGCAATGCATACAAAGCCAGATATAGCTATACTTGTTTTTCACTAGAATGCATACGAATCCATATATGGCTCTTATGGGTAACTTCATAAATAATTAATGATAATTTTTTTTTGAGTTGATTTATGTTCAATACACACAAATAAACCCTTTTTTGCCAAAAAATATTTTTTTATCCGCATCCTTCATAATTCATGCAGTAAGGGGTTAAATTGTTGTATTTGTTTTATTTTCTTTGCTGTTTGGGTTGTATTGTATTCATGTTTATCTAAACGTTTTTTTAAAATATTTTTATATTAATTAATTTATCCTTCATTGAAAACATTTGAACATTCGACCGCCTTACTTGTGTGTGTAGATACCGATACAGCTTAAAACAAGAAAGAAATCCGAGATGTTTTTTGTCAAAAATCGTGATTTTAGTTTCCACGATTTTTGAGCACCCATATAGATTCGAGTATTTTACTGATTAGCTGAACATCAATTCGTTTCTGGAACTTACCTGAGCCATAAAAAAACTCGTACTTGTATGGGTTGATCAAAAGCCTTGAAAACTAAAATTGCGATTTTGGACAAAACTACCCGTCAGAATTTTTTCAAACTTGGTACAACATCACCTTGGATTATAAGGAACATGTGGTTTACATTAAATACTCCATGTCAATATCACCCTGTATTCGATGGTTGGTGTATATATGTGGCAGATACCGCGCGGTGGTTGGTCCGTGCGTGCGCGCGGGGTACGTGGGCGGCGGCGCGGGGGGTGCGGGCGGCGCGGGGGGCGCGGGCGCGGCGCTGCTGGTGCCGGAGCGGCCGCGCCACGCCATCTTCGCCACGCTACTGCGCGACGCACTGGCGCGCCTGCCCAACGGAGAGGGCACGCGACACGACCTGCTTATATTACTCAAGTATGTAATAATGATTTTATCCGTGGTGCTTTACAGCTGACTAGTAATGGAAATTATTGCTTTTTCAAATTAACATCACCACCTTGTTATTTTTGAAGCCTTAGCATGCTCTACGTATATATTTCTGCTATTGCTAATTGCCCCCACAGAATATGTAAACAATAAACCTTAGCTTATATTATAATAACCATTTGTCACATCTAAAATTACACACACATAATTGACTGTTCTGTTATTATTTTTAAATGGGTTCGTAAAAAAAACAAACGTAAAAACTCACTGCTTCACAGCCTACACAGAATCGTAGAAAAATATTAACCGGTCGGATTATTGAATCACAATAGCACATCGCAAAGTTTAGCGTATTAATATAATTTGTGAAATGTTATTATCGACTTTACACGCTATTTGTGATTGTTATTGCTATTTCTTCCAATACTACAGCTGATTCTCCGGCTATAAAAGTCTTTTTGCGAGGTTATTTACCTCTTTAGTTCAATGTTTTGTTACCCGCTTTGCACGGAGGAAAGTGGACAATAATTTATTTCCAACTCCTATTAATTTAACTTTCTGATTAATTTAGTTGCGGGTTAAAGACAGGTTAGACATTCCCGGAGACTCGCCGAGCTTTAATGCTCGGTGTCATTACATTGCATGCCACTGTTGATTCTGGCTGACAGGAGTTACAGTGGGTAGGTGTGAGGGTGGACAGTCTTCATTACTGAAGTATGTATCATTTGATGGGTTATGGACAAAAACACCAGATGCATGTGAAAAAATTAGATACAATCCTTACTAATATTATAAAGGTGAAAGTTTGTATGTATGTATGGATGTTTGTTACTCTTTCATGAAAAAACGGCTCAACAGATTTTGATGAAATTTGGTATAGTGATAGCTGACACCCTGGATTAACACATAGGCTACTTTTTATCCCGAAAAATGTAGTGTTCCCGTGGGATGAGTCAGGAAACCAAATATACATATTTTCTACTCTTTCAAATTCAAATTGTTGGCACGGGATGTCCTCTCCTACGGAAGGGAAATATAGTCGACGGCACGCGGGAAATATAGTTAGTAGACACGCGAAATAATATGTTCTTGATGTGGATTGGACTCAAAAACTATCTGCACCCGGGCGAAGCCGGGCCCGACAGCTAGTTTATAATAAAATAACAAACAATCGCTACCACAGTTACAGACACAACAAGAAGGAATGTGTCAGTGTTCTGTACATTATTCTTAAAAGAAAATATTTCATAGATATAAACGTCAAACACTTATACCTTTATTGTTTGTTTACATTTCCTTCATTATTTTCAACTGATTTATAACGAGAAGGCTCTATGTTTGGCTGTATGTGTATTTTGTATGTTCACCGAATTTGGCGTCATTTCTAGATTAGTTTTAAGGATTGTTTTCGGGTGTTATTCAGTTTAGGTATCAATTGGCCCCATTTCCCATTAAGGATTTCTATATATGTATTATATAGCGATTATTTGGAACCGGTATTCAACTACTTCCTGCAACCTTATTTTAAAACATCTATCTGCTCACAAATACTAGGATTTAGAAAAATCCAATGTCTGCAATTCCGATCGCTAATCTAAGTAACATTACATCTATTAAAAACTGATTAGAAAAAAATATGTGTTTGATGCAGAAGTTAAGTTCTATTTGATGTAATAATTCTTTGATATCCACAGGATGTCACAGTGGATAGCGCCGTGCAGCGATCAAGCGCTACTCAGCGCGATATCGTCCACCTTAGACAAACTTCACTCCGTCAAGCGGGATCCTATCGTCAGATACGATCTGCGAACAGCCGTGTGGACCTATTTACACAGAAACAGGTAATTATTACTGATTGCATGTCCATATAACATTAAACAAAGGACTTATTTAAACACGCGGTATAATCTTAGACTTGAGACGGTTTTAAAACCTATATAAGTTCTCAAATGTTTTCAACCTTTCTAACGACTTTTGAATTCAATTTGAGCGAAGAATACAAAGCATTAGATACCTATACTGGGTTTTAAAACTGTTTATGAATAAAGTTCGGTAATATAATGTTGTGTTCCAGGTCGGAGGAGGACTGGTTGAAGTTGTCTGGTCGCGGGCGCGGCGGCAAGGCGGCGCTGCCCCCCGCTCCCCCCGCGCCTGCCCCGCCCCCCGCGCGCGCCGCCACCCCGCCGCGCTCGCCCTCCCCGCGCGCCGCCTCCCCCGCACACCACGCGCCCGCACACGCCGCGCGTACTCCGCCGCACACGGTAATTGAGATTTTCCTAATTGATCTCCCTACTTACTGTTCTTTTTTTTATATATTTATTTATGTATGTAGACGATTGCGACCACATATGTCGCTTAGGTGCTACTTGTCATTTTGTACCGCTGCCTTCTTAAAAGTAGAGTGGAAAAATAAATTACATAATAGAAATAGGACAGCAGGAACTGTTGTGGGGTCTCCTGCGATCTAATATGAGAACATTCTCATTTACTACTAATAAATTTTATTGTAATACTTATCTTTCTGGGGCGTTTTCGAATTTTGCTAATTATAAAACAGCAAGTTTATTTGCATTTATCAAAATATTTCTTATATAAATTCCTAGATGGAGATTGAAGTGGGCAATGTAGAGGAGATCGTTGAAGCGTCGGACAGTGATGTGGACGTCGACGATAGCAATGTTCCATCATTAGGACCACAACTCTCATCTGCACAGCTACTCATGCAGGCCACTCAGCAAACTAAACAAACGTCAGTGCATCTCCCACCCAAAGCAAAAGGAAAGCTCGTCGCAACGCCGACACAGAAACCAAAGCCCGCAGTCAAACAAGGAATATCAAAACTCGGACTGAAAGGAACATTAATGACACAGTCGGTAAAGCAAGCAAACTTGATGGCACAGTCCATTAAACAAGCCACGCTAATGACGCAAGCAAAATCTGCAGCTCAAGTGAAAACGGTGCTACACGCAGCCAAGTCGACTTTACCTTCACAAAGTGGGAAGCAGGAGGCGACCCAAGGGAAACAAATAACACCTCAGGTTGCCAAGCAATTGGCGCCGCAGGCACGACCGACCAGTGTTGCCAAGCCTACGCCCTCCCCCAAACAGTGCACTGTGACCACTATACCGAAGAGCGTGACTCAACCGCAGATAACTCTGAATGTGGCGGCGTCTGTGAGTCAAGCTAGCGCGCAGATGGCGAAGGCGTTGCCGTCGTTGGTGACCACTCCGCAGAAGTCACCGCTGCTGAAACAGAGGCCTTTGCAGAAGTCTGAGACACAGGTAAATACTTGTTTCTGTTTTTCAGTGATATTTCTAATTTACTTTCGATGGGGTTGGTATAACATGCGTTTGCATTATTATATCTGATGGTTTATGATTTTAAGAATGGTCCTTAATTTATATTTTTTTATATTTATTCAAAATTTAGGAAGTCACATGCCCTTGCATACTCCCTTGTATACTCAAGCTAAGGAAATTTTTCCACCTAATAATCGTACCTAAGGTTTCATTCTTCCATCGAGATAAACTGAAAAAAACATAAATTAAAATGTTTTGCAATTGTGTAGGTTGTGCTACCAAATACAGCACAATTGCAACCCACTGCGGTGATACATCCACCAGTCACGACGCCGACCGCCGCTCAAAACATTAACAAGGTGGGCTAATAAAAATGGAAGGAAATCTTAGTTTTTTCATATATCATTTTTGTAATTAAAAGCTGAAATCACTTGCTTTTTTGATTAACATTGTGTTTAATAGTGATACATTAGGTGTGTAAAATGAAAATGAAAATATTGATATTGTAGGTGGTGCAAGGCACGCGGTCTTTGTTGATAAGACCACCCACAGTACAAACTACATCTTCTGCTTCCAGCAACAATACCACCCCACAGGTATGTCTGAAATCTTTCCTCCATTATACATAACCTATATTTAAATAATAATGCAATTTGCAATTGGCTTACAGGGCCAAATTTCTGTTGCAATTCCAGAAGCGAAATATTCAGTGAATATTTATTATTTTCCAGGTGACTCCAACATCGCGTCGTGGGGTAGTCAGAGTGTTAAGTCCAGCGACGCCGTCTTCAGGGAAATCTCTAATATCGCCACGTGCACTTATGCAGTCAAGTGTGTATAGATCAATTTGTTAAATATTTTATTTTATTTGAGATAGGTACAAAAACGTTTATTATACATATTATGTTGTATGGCTTTGTTCTTTTTGTAAAGACTTTTATTATATTTAAAGCGATTTAATGATACTTATTAGTGCGTGGTGGCCTGTTGGTAAACGGACTAGACGCGGCTGCCAACATGTCCACGGTGGTCGAGGGTTTCGAATCCCAGGGCACACCTCTGACTTTTCGGAGTCATGTGTGTATTGATAATCAATCACCACGCACTATCTATTTATTTCTCCCGTGAAACAACACTGCTTAAATGCGCTGTTGTGTTTCGGATTGAAGGACATTGTAGCCAGAGCAACTACTGGACATATTGAGACTTAACATCTTATGTCTCAGGATGGCGAGCGCAGTGGAATGTTGCTACTGTTCATGAGCGGTCGTATCGCTTACCATCAGGCGAACGGCATGCTCGTCTCGCCATTCACTGCAATAAAAAAAAAAAAAGAAAACTAAAACGGTGAAGGAAAACATCGTGAGCAAATCTGCATACCATAGCGATTTATAAAAAAAATTCTATGGTATGTAAGTCTGCCAACCCGCACTAGGCCAGGGTGGTGGACTATATGGCCTAACCACTTTCAATCGTACTTACGATTGTAGAGTAGGCCCATGCCCTGCAGTGGGACGTATTATATATGGGCTGATACAGTAGTGTATAATATTTAATTAATATTCATACATTACATTCATATGTAGTCTACAATTATGTAAATCTTTCAGGTACCCCAGCACCAAAAAAACGCACTGCAACACCAACCACCACTTCTGTTACAACTATTGCTCAGGTATAATCAAAAACCATTTAGGAATTCCTGAATAATTTAAATATGTGGTAATATATTAAAATTCGTTATTTTCAGAATGTTCCAAGTGTGACCACAGTAGTGAGCAGTGTGCCGACTGCTGTGACGTCATCGGTGGCAACGCGCACCGTGCAGTTGGCGGGAGGACGAACAGTGCAGCTTGCAGCCAACCAGACGGTCCATCTGCCTGGAGGACAGGCCGTGCAGCTCTCCTCAGGACACACTCTACAGCTATCCTCGTTGCAACTCCCCACACATAGTGTTCGGCTACCCAGCGGACAAACAGTGCAACTGGCTTCCTCACAAACAGTGCAAGCTGTCAAAATGTCCACTACCGCCGTCAAGAGTCCGAGTCCACGCGCCTTGCAGACCTCAGCCACTGTGAAAAACATACAAGCCAGCAGTCAACCCACTGTTCAAATACCAGTGTCTACTGTGCAGTTAGCGGGGCAAACGGTTCACATTGGAGGGCAAACTGTGCAATTGGCTGGGCAAAGTGTACAATTAACTGGCCATACTGTCAAATTACCTAGCGGGCAAAGTGTTCAGGTAGCAAGTCAAAGTGTGTTGCCTTCGCAAAGTGTGCAACTACCCAGTGGGCAAACAGTGCAGTTGTCCAGTGGCAATGTACAGACTGTGCAGTTAGGTGGAACTAATGTGCAATTATCAGGTCAAAGTGTTCAAATGTCGGGCGGCCAAAGTGTGCAATTGGGGTCACAAACGGTTCAATTGGGCGGCCAAACAGTTCAGTTAGCTGGTGGACAGACGGTTCAACTGCCCAGTGGGCAAACGCTACAGTTATCGAGTGGGCAAACAGTGCAGTTGTCTAGTGGGCAAACTTTGCAGCTTGCAAGTGGCCAAACTGTGCATTTAGCCAACCAAGGAGCCAAATCTATATCGCAAGTCATCAGAAGTCAAACGCCAAGTGAAAAGTCATCTTCCCAGCCGATCGTGGCCAAATTGCTAACGAATTCACAGGTAACAAAACTTAGATTTTTGCATTAGTTAGACTTTTTCATTAATTGGTTAGAAATAGTGATAATGCTATTTTTTTATCATATGGACTTTTGACGCATTAAAGGGATATGTCTCCTAGTAAATTTTAATAGACTCATACCGCCTTATTACAAAACGTGGTTTATCTAAAAACTTTAGTTTAAATCGCAATAAACTATGGTTTATATGAAATTCATATTACAAAAAGTGGTTTAATGATAAACCATGGCCTTTTTTATGGTTTATCGCTAAACCTGACCGCCCCCTAGTTTAACGGTGGTCTAAATCGTAAACTTCAAACTATTTCTTTTGGATTTAGTGTCTATGTCATCGTATTATGTTACTTTTGCTCTAAAATTGATATTAATATGATGAATTCGTTCGTTATTAAGGATTTTGAAGCCTTTGAGCGATTAAGAACGTCATGTCGGCCCAACAAAATACGTCTACGCGTCAAACCCTGTTTAAATTTTTTCCGATAAAAATATACGCATAAGGATAGGTTTACCAAACATTTTGCAATGTCGTCAATCGTCATCCATATAATAATATTGGTTTACTCACTTTTTTCTCACTACTCAAATTCATAGACCATTTTTCATTTTGTAGGTCCACCACAACACGATATTATTAAATTAGATTACTATGTAATTACCTAAGCGACAATTATTTTATATCACTTCACTTCACATACTTCGTTGACTAAATAGTAAATACTAAATGCATTCCAATGCTAAATGAACTTATTTTAACTCGCGATAGTTTTGTTTATTGTTATGGTTTCTTGTAACGCGCCAGAATGTTACGTTCCATCACACGTGTTTGGATGTGTGACTAGCTAATATAACATGAACCAAATGAAAAAAAAATTAAATTATAATCGATATACCAACCAATATTTTAATAATAACCATTATTATTATTATTTATTTATTCTGTGGATATGGAACGTTGCGATGGAATGATATCATGTTGAACGAATATTATTTGTATTAATCTGTGGTTGGTGTATAAACTACGGGTCAAAAGAATGAACCAAGGGAACCATGGTTTATTTATGTTTTGTAATACAAGTAAATTTAAACCATGGTTCTGCAGATTAGACTGGTTTTGCTAGACTAGGTTTAAACCAAGGTTTATTTCGCTTTTTGTAATAAGACCGATAGTCTCGTTACACAACGGGTGGGATGGGACGGCGAAGAGACGCTGATGGTTCGTTTGGAGATGTAATGTGTAGTTAAGTTTTGTAGTCCCGACCCATTTCTGGCGGGACCTTTATGCGTAGTGAGGAATTATGGGGCCGATACACAAAGTCATTTTATAATTGAATTCTCTTAATGGTTTAGTAATATTCTTTATGTCCTTTCGATGTTAGAAATTGATTTCAGACGTAACTGACGGATTTGGAAAAAAAAGACGGTTAATTGTTTGAAGAGGTAACATGAATTTAATTATGTGCAGGGTCAAATGATATCCTTGGAGGGCATGGTGAGCGGGACAGCGGGCGCGAGTGGAGCGGGCGTGTCTAACGTGTCGGGCGTGTCTGGCGTGTCCGGCGTGTCCGGCGTGACTGGCGTGTCCGGCGTATCCGGCGTGTCGGGCGTGTGCGGCGGCGTGCGTGCGCGCGGCGCCGTGCGCGTGCTGGCGCCCTCGCGACTGTCGCGCCCTCTACTGCTCACTGCTGCCAAGCCGCTGCACAACATTATACTGCAGGTCTCTACTCACTACTCACTACTGCACACGTTACTTTATAACCTCTGTGGCGCAGTTGGTCAGACGCCTGTGTAACGAGAGGCTGCGGATTCGATCCCCGCAGTGAGACAAATATTTCTGTGATCCAAAAGTATTTGTTTTGGGTCACGTTGTTTGAAAAATACGTTCGTATTTATCAATTTAAATTGAATATTGTGATAAGTATATGTTACTATAATAATACTACTAAATAATGACTACCATCTAGATCCACTCTGTAGTGGGTCTTCTTCGTTTTGCACAATTTTTTTGTAAAATAAAAATACATTTTGAATGGTTACAGCAAAGTGACGGCAGTGCAATTAGAGTAACGTCAAGTGGTGGAGCATCCTCCTCACAAACGTTAGTTCTTAGCAATATCGGTGAGTAAAATAATACTTTATATTGTTGTCAGGTCCTATTAAATGTAATGTTGAAGCATCCAAGGTCCCGAAATCATTTGAAGGAATTATGTTATTAATGATTTGTTCTCGCTGTCAAAATTCGAGTCCAACAGAATTCTATTACAAACATGTTAGTTGTCGGTTTTTATAGAAATATCTAATCAAATTGTAAATACATGATTGATAACAAAACTAAAAAGTAAATAATCAATTTAAAATGTTTTTCAGGTGGGCAAGCGATCACAACGTCTTCCTCGTCAGCGCCAATTTTGAAACTGCAACAGGTAATTTAAACTTCACTTATCAACCAAATTTCAACTTCTGACTCCATCTTATACATTTTGCAACATTATGTGTGTGAGAGAAGGATTTGGCGTATGATTTATGACTATCCGCTTAACGGTTATCCTCTGTAAATGAAAATCTTAGGAAAATATTAGTTTTAAAAGGGAACTTAGGAGAGAGGTTTGACGAACATACCCAGTTCGTCGTAACGCTTTAAAGTTCCCTCTCCTCATTCTGATACTCAAAAGTAATTAAAACCATGGATGTAAACATGTATTAATTAAAACATGTTGTAAAGTACGACAGTGATTATTAAAATAATTAGTAGAAGTGAGAGTGCGGATGATCTGGTATCTCTGGCACACCCGCACTGCAATATCGATGACGTCACAATTTATGTTGTTTTTATTTCTAAATGGACGTGTAAGATTGTAGTATCTATCACATTTATGACAAAAAAACATCATCACAAACGCTTTCCGATGCGTTATGGTGACATTATGACAAAACTAATGGTGAATCCAATACATTTTAGGTGAACCCAATACAACAAGTAAAACTCGCACAGGGAATTAAAATTCAACAGGTGAATTATGCCAGCTTGCATGTTTTGACAGAGTACCATTTCTGATTGCATGTGATACTAGATTTGGTTGCACGGTCGGTAATGAGAATGGAAAACACTTAACATAATTATAACACACGAGAATAACACATAGACGTTTTATAGTATCCTTTGAGATATTATGGGGATGGAGTACGCTTTTCATACTTGCCTTTATAATATTTTTGTTTACTTGCAGCGGCGTTTTAGCTTGGCTATTTTGTCTCTATCAATCTCATAGTATTTTATAATAAGTAACAGTGATTAAGTATTCAATAACCTAGTCTGAGGACTAATAATATTAAAACAAAATTAATTTAAAATAGTGTTGTGGTGGAAGTTTAACATATTATGTATTATTGGATTGTGTTATGCAATATGTGAAGTGTATCAACCCGTACTAGGTTGGTGTGGTAGTTCAAGGCCTAAACCCTTGCAGATGAAGCCTATGGTATTGCCAATATAATGAATTGGTTTTCGTTGATCATGGCTCTATTTATAGTTAGTTTGATAACCAACTGACCTTGGATATAAAGCTGTATCATTTAAATAAATTACAATGGTAAACTTTTTGTATCAGCTGTACAGAAAGCGGTTGTACATTGTAATGAAGTAAGGCTTTTATGCCTTGTGTTAAAATATTAATTCATATAAAAACATCATATCCATGTTTTTATGACCTACGTAATCATTATACAGGATGATATTCACATATGGTATTTGTTTTTAATCACATATCTCTAACTGCTTTTGGTACCATTGTACCAAGTTTGAAAAAGACCTGCCTTATAGTTATGTAAAAATTCTAGATTTTAGTTCCAAGGCTTCAGATCTACCCGTATAGTTATGAAATATGAATGTGTTTACCGCTCAGGTAAGTTCCCGAACTGAAGTTCAATTGCTAAGCAATTAATACTCGTAACTATACGGGCTGGCCAAAAATCGTCATAACTATTTTTTTTTATAAATATTCACGCATAATTTATTTTTTATGTGAAATAGTTTTTATTTTCATATTATGTACAATGTCACCTGGGTTGTATGAAAAACATCTGGTTTAAATTAAATACCATATGCTAATATCACCCGGCATAACGTTTTGTGGACTTAGTCATACTTGTGAAACACGTAGCAAAAATAGATTCCGCGTTTTCATGCGTGCTGATTGATTAATTAATTTAAAAAATATCGGCGCTGGTAAATCATTGTAACTTATTTAAATTATACTGAAAAATAGTTTTAAAGAGTGTATATTGCATCGGGTGTATTTTGGAGTGAAGGTAGCTTTAGAGTAATACATTAGGAATATGTGTGAGAATAGATAATGTTGTGTGTGCAGAGCGGGTCAGGCGTGGGCGGAGTGGGGGGTGTGGGGGGCGCGGGGGTGCGCAGCGTGCTGATGGAGGGGCAGCAGCTGAAGCTGGTGGGGGGGCGCCACGTGCTCGCGCGCATACTGCGGCCCGCGCACCCGCCGCAGTAACATCACTAGTGGGAGCCACACTAGCGAGGACCCCGCCCACTATACTACGCATGCGTACTCCGCGCCGGTGAATCTGAGCGCGGACGAAATTGGAACTAATGTTGCCGTTTTACAGTGTTGCCCACTTAGTCGATTTACCCATAGATTTACCATTGAGGATTAATTGGTTACACAGATTTTCAAAAAGTTGAAAAATTCGATATTACTGATCTGATGATATTATGATACTTATGATATTATTAGTGATCCAAAAACTTTGATTCCAGATATTTTTGGCTCTATTTTGGGAATATTAATGTGATTGGAATTTGCTTAAAACTGGGTGAACATGTTAAATTCCAACATCTTTTGTTAATCCTTTAATAAGAAAATAAAATTACAAGCAGTAAAATTATATCGCACACTGCCTACTGGGTGAAAACAAAGTTATCCGAATTAACTGTAGGTAAAACAATTTAGGTTTCTAATTTTCGTATAGTTTCGCTTAGACTTATCTGGCGCGGAGTCAACCTTCCATGCGGGCACGCAGTGGAGCGAGAAGGAGCACTATGTAACTGCGTAGGAATGCGTAGTATAATGTCTAAATGACGTTTACATACTTTTTTACATTTACCGACTAGGTCATGGACGTAGTTTAGGGTTTATACGAAACGAGTCGACTGTACGCTTACCTCATCGAGTCGATTATACGAGCATTTCGTGTGCTGTAACAGTATTTGTAATATTTGATATTCAAGAAGATGTGTAAGATTTTGTTCTCTACAAAATTACTAATCTTTAGGTAATTTTGTTGTGTAAAACCCATATTATTTTTGTGTTTTATTATTGTGACATTGATTAAATTTTGTATGTATCGTTCCGAAGGTTATTTATTGTGATTCTTTGAAAAGAAATTGTGGAATAAGTCGAGACCGGCAATAAGATATCTCTATAAGAGACGTGTTAAAGAAAGAGCAATGTAAATATAAATTGAGTGTAGATAACGAAGAGGATATATGTGTGCTTGGATAGTAAACGAATAGGTTATAATTCATTTCTTCTACTTATAATGTTTTACTTTGTAGTAAATAATAATTTATTTTGTCTATTTATCTCATTGAGTATATTTTGAAAGGTATGTAAAGATAGTATTTTTTTAAGGAATTACATCTAGTTCCTCATATCAAGTTATATCTTCGGAATTAGTTATTGAATGTGGTTATTAATGAAATGTACAGAGTGACTTGACCTAATAGAGAAGGGATTGTCTCCACAGCAGGTTGATGACAATGAGTTCTGTCATTAACACGTTTATTTTGTTATGAGTGATGGTAATTTTATTACTGATGTATATTTTTTCTTTTATATGTAAAAAGTATTTCTGTTATTAGGCCTGATTAACTTGTAAAATCATTCGAAGAATAAGTCAATTGCTTATAATATTTTTTGTTTTATTTTCAAACCCAGTGTCCTTTGAAGGCAAAGAATTTATGTAGCTCTTATACAAACAACCATCCTACCACCCAGAAGCGTATACCTAATATATTTTTTGTATTTCGACAATTCTCTTATTTTGCACAATTTTATTTTTCTTAATAATTTCAATTATAATAAATAAGAGTATACTTTTTTAAAACTTTGGTGAAAAAGTTAATAAATAATGTGCCTTTTAAAGACTTTAATTTCATGTTGCTTCAAATAAAATAGCATAATATTAATATTGTACCTCAAAACTCCTTATGTAGCCAAGCTATAAAAAATGACATATTGTCTTTCAATAGATTAACAACTATTGAGTAACTTTGTAGACGCGAGTTACAAATAAGTATTCATTGCCTATTTAATATCTTCTACCTGGCGTTATCCCGGCCGGTGCTAGGGTGCGCCTTCCGACCGATTCTCTTCCTTTTCGTCAGATCTTCGGCATCCTCAATAGGAAGTCCTCACATCTTCTTTGACGACATCTAGTCAGCGCTTCTTTGGGCTACCCCTCAGTCGATCACTACATATTTAATATGTCATTTTTTAATTAGGTCTTAATTTTTGTGGTTTACACTTAGACTTGGTTTATTTGACACTTAGTTTATTTTTTAGTATATTGTCGTCTGGTACATCGATGTAATAACACAGTTATCGAGTGGGAAAACATAATTTATTTCACTTTTGTACATGGTGTGTTCAGCAAATGTAAATAATGACTATGCTTAATACTTGTGTACCAGCGATTATGAACTGCAGGCGACTTGGAACTTAACGTCTAATATAATGTGAGAGGTGTCATGATATAAAATGTTAGCACGATTTTTATAATGATTCATGTACAATATTCAATTGGATACAGCAGCTTATACATGGAACGATGATAAATACAAAATATGTGTGTAAGTGACCTTACAATTCCTTCTACAGGGGAACAATCAACACCTACCACGGAAGCGCAATAGAACCAATGTATCAGTACGACAGCTTTACAATAATCAACAGATATACACAAATGGCCATTAATACTTGGAATGATTTAGTTCGCTTGAGGGACACTACTTCTAAAGTTGTCATACCGTACAGTCATTCTATCACGACAAATATCACATTTCAATTTTATCTACCGAATATATCCCCTACACTTCGTTAGGGTGTTTTTGTGTCAATTTGCGAAGTGAATAAAATCTAAAATTTTTCGATATACATATTGTGGTTAGTCTTTGGGTAAGCTTACAAAATCTTTAAAAACTTGATGACAAAAACACCCTCACACTAGTACAGTCATGACGCCTAACATCGAATTTCATACTTACAATACCAAAGACACTCAAATGAAAGAATAGTGCCGTTGTAAAATGTAAAGCTACTAATTGCGATAGTAGAAGTATGTATTTTCGCATACATCGCTCGAGTGGAGTGAAGAGAACCATGAAGTTGGCCACCTGACATGAACCAGAAGTTTGTGGTAACTGGCAGCATAGCTGTTTACACGTATACGCAACGGAAAATAAAACATTACCTTCTTTCAACTCTCGGGTAAAAATAGTTATGACATGTCAGATTTTCGCAATGTTTAGTGTTTTGGAGCGTGATATGTTACGGTGTACGTAAGTTTTCAGGTTTTTGTTCGTATATGCCAGGGCTCGAACCCTCGCCAATAACAGCGCAATGCAACGGCTCAAACCAACTAAGCTACGACAGCGCTTATATTTATAATAAATGAGAAGCCACACTAATCCTACACAACTCAATCGTATATCAGTCTTATAAACTAGTTTTTTTAAATTATGAAATGTTAAAGTAGGTAAGTAATTGAAACATTAATCAAATAGCGACGTCAAAACACATATAATATTACACCACGATTGATATTTCATCTTATCCTATCGCACTACATAAAAAATAAATATGCTTATTACATACATTTATACCACAGGGTTTTGTTAATACTGACGAGACATACAATCGACACTTTCAGAGATATGATATACATAGCATGAAGTTACCGATGGATCATGGTATAACACCAACTACCACTGTGAATATGTTGCTTGTACAATTGTAAAAGCCAACATTGTGCGGCGCACACCCGTGCCTCATCTAACAGACTATTTATTTATAAAATGAGTGATGATTTACTGCGCCCTCAGTGTACACGCTACGAAGCTCATGAATACGTTATTAATATCTAATCATTATTATTATGCTCCATTACGATGTTGAATGACATTAATAAATACATTGTAGATTATATTTTTGTAACAAAAATAAATTTTAGCAACTTTGGCATTTGACACGTACGTACCTAATATACATTCGAATATCTAGTGCGTTTACAAAATATACTTACATATTATATCGTATCTCTGAACATAGAACCCACATTTCGACCTTCTTTGGCGCGGAGTGCGGACACCAGCCAAACCGTACATTATATACAAACAATAGGCACTGAAAGTTTGAAATATGATCGGCGTGTTAAAAGACGAACGCAGTTAGGTCTATCCATTGCGTTCTAGAATCTCAAGGAACTACACTATGGCGGCTAAATCATTACAAAGTGCGTGGAATGCCTAATGTACAATTGAATTACATGTTACCGAGTGTTACAAGTACAATTTCTGCGCTATTGTTGTCTCTACAAAGTCTATTCTTGCTCTTTAATTACAACGCTTGTTTTGCACGTCTCAGATTTTAATTTGAAATCGAACCTCTAATGCTGAACCAGTTTGCGAACCCTTTCTTATTAGTCGTCATATTGTTTTGTCTAATACGTTTTAATGTCTACGATATGAAGTTAAATTGTACTCGAGGCATTCCGAGATGGAGATTTTAAATAAGCAAGAAGCGTGGTTGACCGACCACTTCACTCTTCAGCGTCGTCGGCATTCTCCGCCGTCAGAAGGTTGGTGTTGTCGTCAGCTTGAAGGTCGGCGGTCAACTTCTGGAACAAGGGCGCTATTGTAGCTATTTGGGAAATTGTGACAGCTATCATATCGCTGGAACTCACAAAAGACTAACTTCAGAATAGTTTAAATCGGATAAAAAGAGTAAACACCTACAAATTGCATGCTGTATAGTGAGTATCATTTTATACTGCGTGTACTCGTTGGTGTCTTTATTCATGAAGCCGATTGTCAAGAATTTATCGCAGTTGTAACTACTTATGAAAATGTCCGAATATTGTGCGGAATTGTTCTTGCCACAGTGATTCCTATTGAAATGAATTATGATTTATTTAAGTAATTTATGTTGAAAAATAAAGATTGATAATAATTGCAGTAGATCCGTTATTGAAGCTGGTCATTAATTTGTATCTGCCTGGATAATGACCAACGCCGAACTCAATAGTAAAAACGAATGAAAAGTGAAAACAATCAGTACATAAATACATATTTACGGTAATACATGGAAAAATAATATTGTTCAGGTACTTAAAGTTACGGTTATTCAGTGACAGTTTTAAAACCTATTTATGTTAACGAATGTTAGTTATCGAATTGTGCCTTTCGAACGACTCTTGAATTCAGCTTGTGGGAAGAAGACAAAAGATTCGATCACTAAAATAGATTGTAAAACTATCTTTGAATAAGATCGTTAGTATTAACTAAGAAATCTTATAAATCCTGTTTGTATCAAACCATAATCCCCTACTGTTGAGCACGGATTCCTCTACAACCGAGAGATCGATTTAAACGGGTTAGGCAATTGTCCGTCACGCCAGCTTAGTGCGAGCTATCTTATTTAAATTGACACGTTACAATAAAACCTGTACTATAGTTTGGAACAATCCGCAAATAAGTAATGGATGGCAGCTTAGGTCCATTTTCTTATAGATTGCTAGAAACAAAAAAAAAATATTTGTGTAACAACTCTTACCCCAATCTGTGCCGTTGCCGCATGAGTACGCTTGCGACGCTTCACTGCCAATGCAAGTAGTAGCACCAAGACGACCGATGATAGAGCGGCCACCAGAAGAGGAAGCAACAAGTTATCTCCGGGGGAGTAACCCTATACAATAAATTAAATATAAATAAAACGTGTAAAGAAAAATCTTTGTTTTCTGTGCAGATGGATTATGTTATTACAACAAGAAATTGTCGTAAGTTTAGTCGTAAGTCGGTCGTAAGGACACGTGATATTTGCATGTTCATGTAGGTCGTACGGGAAGAAAACTTACGTAAGTTACCAATGAGTGTCATTTAAATCGTCTTTCGACATTTACGCCGTGGTACAGGTTAAAGGTGACATGCCTCCTTGGCCCCCCGCGCTTTACAAATTCATAGTTTGTAAACGGCCTAACGGGATAGTAATTTAATATTTTCTTGAAATGGCTTAAGGCAAATGCTTTATAAGTCTATGTAGCGCTCATAACTTAGTCTGTTGGCAAGCTCTAATGTGGAAAGTACGTAGGGAATAAATTGCCACGTACTGCTTTTATATAGCCTATAAAACATAACTGGATGTTATTTGATCCAAATAGATCCTACAGCGATTGTCTTTAAATTAAATAAGTACTTTTATTACGTACAGTCGGCGGCTCGTTTAAAAGTTATGACATAATGTAAATGCTTGTTCGTAATAGTTAACGTCAGAAACTAATGAAACTATGTAGCGGTGAATAAACCATACATGCTATTTTGTAGATTTCTCTATAACCGGACGTTTATTACGTTTTGTAGGTTTGTGGTTTTAATGTTGTTATCATTTTAGAAATTTGTAGCGTGTCATCAACTCGACGTGTAAAAAGTTGCGTTTTCGTACGAGTGCCAATAATGTCGCAATGAACAGCCCAGTAAGGGAAACGTTAGCGCAAGTAACTATTAAATCAAAATCACGTTACATAAGTTCGCTGTTCGTAACAGATTTCATAAACAAACTAAATTTTCTATTTCCCCTGTCATTATCTACTTTACAAAGAAATACTACTAGCTATGTTATTTTGATTATTAAATATGTGGATCACTGAAATGCAACTTGGTTCTGGTAACTATATTTTGTAGGTAAACATTACATAACAAGAACAACGCGGCTATACTCACTGTCCATTGGAAATAGGACGAAGTATCCACAAATGGCCATCTAGCCCCGTACCATCCGTTATCGTTAGCTTTAGACACCGTCACTTCATCCGAATCCGAACTGATGTCTGACGAATCCGGCTGCAAGGAAGGCAAAGGGAAAACGTCGTCCACTTCTATGGAATCCTTGAATTCTTCATCATTGTCCGCAGACAGCATTGCCTCTTTCAAATACTTTAACTTAAATTGATCATTTGACGTAGTAGATTCAGTCATCGTAGTGGCCGTGGTCGTAGTTTTTGTTACTATAAGATCATCTTCAAATGTTTTCGTAATAACAATCGATTTCGGCGATGGAGAATTAGTTTGAGAGTAATAGTTAATTATATTGCCTAGTGTGATCGGCGCCGTTGTAACAGTCGGGCGAATTATATTATCCTTATCCCATGGTTTCATCGATATATCGTTGTCGGCTAAGTTGTCGCTGTTAACGGTACCAAGAATCGGCATATTTACACTGTCTTCAGTCGAAAAAGGTTGGGTGGTGGTGGCTGAAGAGGAACTTTTCCAAGACCTCAACGCAGGCATTGTCCACGGCGGTGTAGTTGACTTTTCAATCAATATTGTTGATGCCACAGTAGGTGCAGTAATAGACGAGAGCTTCACGCTGCTTGTTTCTATTCTGGATATTAAAGTTGAGACGATCTCTGGTGAAATTTTCAGTTCTTTCTTCCGGGATTTTATAATATCCCGGCTCGGAGATGAAAAAGGTGCTAGAGTAATCGTGTCATGATAGTCTTGTTGGGATCTACGAGCGTATAGCGCTCCATTCATTACATACAGAGGAACAGATGCAAGAGCTAATGCAAATATCACTCCGAAAATTATGAGTAAAACATATTTGACGGTCGATTTTCTTCGAGTTCGTCGCACGTGAATCGAAGGGCTGTAATCGCGTCCCTTCCCTTTCAAACCGCTGTTATTTAACACCTCTTCCGTCTGTGGAAGAATGGTGTACTGCAGGCTATTTTCGCCATGTCGCACCGTCTTGTACATTTTGGTCACTGCTATAAATCACTACAAAACACTACTATTACGTTGTGTGTCCACGCGTGATCCTATCACATAGTCGTGTTTTCACTACGGTGCGTCGTGATGTCGCGTTGATGTGTATGTGTATCAGTATAGTGATTCATCAACGTCGAGAACGGTCGGTGCGAGACATCGCGGTGGCTCGCGCTTTGTGCAGCGTGGTGCTCCGGTGGCGGAAGGCCGGGGCTGGCGCATGCGCGACAACATTGAGCGGCTGCGCGTCCCCTATCGTCAGGCGGCTCGTTGGCCCCGAGCTTTTGAGGTTATATGACTTAGAAGCCGGCTTCTATTCTACATCGTTCTGTCGGCAATAACAATAACATCACGGACTCATTAACTGCCTCGCCTCGTTAGCGCGGTGGAGATTCAACTTCTTTTCTTTTTTTCATGCTTTTAATCCTTTTATTTGCGTTATGAGAATGGGGCGCTTAAAACTTTAGAATTTCTTCGAAAACGTTGAAGTAATTTACTTGTAAATGGGAAGCAATTATTTATAGACTTAGATACATATCAGTGATATGGTTTAGTTTATGTTTATTACGTATTTATCAAGTTTTCTAAATGATTATTAAAGTCAAACTATATCGACGATTAAGTACAGATTGATGTTGTAAAACTTCGCTGTGTTTTTATTCTTATAGGGCCATTATGATTCAGTATTAAAGACGTTGTCTGTATAAGACTCAGAATGTGAGTCACATTTCCTGTAACTTTTACCGGAACTTTTTTCTAGGCATTGATCAAATGCAATGACGGGTAATTTATTTGAAGGATGAGGCTGTTACTGCCCACTGACTTGCCTACCGAAACGACCACAAAAAATATCAAGTTCCGTTTGGGATGCGTATTATAATATAGGTAATATACCTACCTACAATATTACAACGCGGAACAGTCTTGCCCTGTATATTAAAACAACAAAAGATACTATTTTGCAAGTACTTATATTAAAAAAACCTTATTGTTAAGCAAATATATCACCGAAAAACTTGTCTTTCATTTTCAGAATGGGTTAATCTTGCCCAATGTTTTGATAACGCTCATTTTTTAGTTCATAAAATAATACAATGTAAGAAAAAGATGAAAGAGCCTTTTACCATTATTAAAAAAACCATTTGGAATTTTAAAAAAACCGTTGACATTAATTATGTACAGCTTAGCGTGTTTGGACGCAAGTGTAACAGTAGTAATCCTCGTTTACAAAATGTAATTTACGCAGTTTCTTAATCAGTTCGCGAGATTGTAATTCTTCAAAATATATAATATCTAACGAATCGCATGTTTTGTAAACCATAAATACAAATATAACTGCGACGTGGCATTTATATCGCATCTACCAACCCAATGATGAAAACTATAAATCTGCTGCACGTTTGTGTCAGTCCACCCCTTCTTAAATTTATGGCATCAGGACATAACCGTAAGTCGTACACACGACTACAGAGCTCAGACATTTGGGCTCAATCCAGTGTCTTCAACGAGAATGTATTTTCTCTAGCTCAATACTAGATCTTTACTACGGCGAGTAGATAATTTGCCACACAGAATAAAAGCAATAATGAAAACCTAATAACGTCGAGACCATCAAATAACTTCATTCTCCTTCACATCTGCAACTTATAATTACTTAAATAACTTAGCTCGAAAATGTTGATCAGACGGGCTATGTAGATTTTGTAAATAATAAAAAAATCTTTACTGGCACATTATTTAAATTTGGAATTATATAAGCTCACGGCGCAAACTTGAGTATTATCATGGACAGTTCTAATCAAGCTTAGAAAAAAGTCTACGAACAATCCACATTAGCATTTTTTGTAGGCGGTCAAACGGCGAACACACCATACGAATACTAATTCACTTGACCTTGGACAGAATCACGTTTCCTTTCGAAATTGGTTCGTGAATGCGATATTTTTAGAATAAAACTAAAAAGAAGAACGAAAGAAATAAAAGGGTTGGACGGCCGAATCGTCCCACTTTTTGTTGGTCGGCCATATTTTTCTACTTTTAATTTGGAGAGCGTCGTGTTAGACAAAGATTTTAGATATGTCTTTTACAACCAGTTCTGTGCGTCTTCTTGTTTGCTATCGAATAGAATGTTTTTGTTTTTTTCTTATGTAAGTTTGGTTGCTTAAATGCGTAATTTTATTACGTTTGAATAGTAATCAACATTCGAAACATAATTTATGTAACAGATTTTAAATTAGAGTAAGTATAAAGTTTATGGAATGCTCGGAATATTACCTAATTGTGCTTGTAAGCTGTATTTAAGTGTGTAATTTGGAAGTAAATTGTGGTTATAATAGGCCAAATTACGCGAATCAAAGCGATTGTAAAAAGCTATGATTTGATACTTTCATTGGTAGAGATACAGTGGACCCCCGTTGATAAACCGTAGGGCGTCGTTTGCTCTAGTACAATGACATCTACAAAGCGGCTATTTTCGTTGGCTCCTGGAACACGGCCAGCTCCGCGGGGCATCGCGTAAATAAACGTGCATGACAAACGCACGTTACGCTCTCCTCGGACCGATTTCGACAAATTTAGTAATGCCCTGCAGGGCCTGGTAGGAAACGGTCCGCGGAAAATATGAATCCGACAACACGCACCGCAAGCTGGCGAGAAGGGAGGGGCAACCTTCACCAACCGGTGCCATAATAAGTGGAATATGTTAAGTGAAGTCGTGAAAATGTCGATGTTAATTAACTTAATCGAGTTTTACTGGTAGTTGTAGGCCGATTTTAGACGCACCGAGCGCGAGCGTTAGTTGCGAATTTACATTAACACACTTCGTCATAATTGTCAATAATAAAACGGCTATTTAAAGTGAGCTGCACAACCTTGAGGGTTCAAAGCACATCCTGCCAGTGAGTTTTACGAGGTTTGCCTAAATAAACATTTTCACGAACACGTGTTTGTTCGCTAATGTTGGCTGTTGCTCGGCTCTCGCTCGGCGCAGCGTCCCTACAACTCCTTTGTCATAAATACACTGCCAGTATTTATTGCCACACGAATATTGTTCCTTCATCCACTTAAACAATTCCAGAGAAAAAAAAATTGTTACTTTACTACCTGCTATAAAGGGCTCGAAATATTTTTATTTTGAACCTTTTTGGCCAACGCTTTCTAAATATTATTCCGTTTCGACGATCCCTAAGGGCTTAAGATAAGTGTATTTCTTATCTTATCCACGACTGAGGCACTTTAATCTTGTGATAATATTTAAAATTCAATCTTGCACAAAGTCCCTTATTTACGAATCCACATAACGTAGTTAAGTTTACGTCTTCGTTACAGAAATGTTCAACCTACATATTTAAGTTAAATTTTGAGTTGTTTACAAACAAAAATGTATTCGTCTTTTTTTAAAAGAGACCAATCATTGTTGTTGTGGTACAAAGAAAAAAGCTATAGGTTTGTTTTTATCTTCCAATTATTGTACCTGTAAGATTGGTCGTGTTTCAAAGCTCGCTGAACAATGAGTATGAGGTGTGCGTGAGGTGATGAGCCGGTGGTCGAGGAGTGCATCGGCCGCTCCTGACCCTGGCTGGCCCAATGCCACGATATATCTGCCCGACCGTACCATGCTGGGCACCACGCCAACACCAAACCCTTCCGCATCGTTAGCAAATCATCATTTCGCGCAAATTATAAGTGATAATTTTGATGGCTTTTTATCGGTAATGCGAGCAAACTGATATATTTTTATTAGTTTATATATAATTTGATTTTAAGTCAGCGGTTAACAAGCAATTATTAAAGATGGAACCGTAGGTCAGTTTCGCTGTGCAATATTTGGTGTAAGATCCGGATTTCGAGATTGATGTGAAATGTACATTAGCCATAGCTGGGCTAAGGTCTCTGGGTATACCGGACAAATAGCGAAGAGTGAGAATGAAACGTAGAAAAATATAATCATAATTGCTGTATCTATCCCTCCAGAGATAAGTAACCCGCCTTAGAGTCTGGAGAATGTTTGTGACTGTTTCGTCTGTATATTAAGCAAGAGCAGCCGATATGCTAACTACAGTTTAACTACCACCATATAAGTTGGTGTTTATATTACGTTTATGTTTATCTCACGAACATGTGGACAGCTACAAACGTCGATAGACTTTGCTATTTAATATGATATATGGCGGCGGCGAAAAATTATTTATGGCTGTAAGGAATCTGTTCAACGAACTTATTGGTTGATACTTGTAAGGGATAAAGTCTATAGTTTGTTTTAGTAAAGTATGTTACCTCGACAAGTCACGTAATTAGCGTATGTTTTCTTATCTTAAGTATTGAATTCAGTGATGTTTCGTCTTATGTAGGACAAGCAACGCATATAGAAAGAAGGAAAGAAAGAAGAATTTATTTTTGGACAGTGACATAGAAATACATATCGCATGAATCTATATGCTTATCTCTGTTGGAAATAATTCTAGAGAGATCGTATAGTTTTCGACGATTGGCTTGAGATAGTTAAACCGCAATGGACTAGTGACTAGAAGTCGAACTCAGTTGTTTTATCCATTAGTCCGTATTCGTCATTCATCATCACATTCGTCGTATTCGGCATTTCCGGGCGGTAATCACAAAATATTTTACCATACCCCATACGCTAGCTAGTTAGGTTGGTTAGAGAAGTATCACTTATCAGAGCTTTATCACTAATTCCTTCAGTAATTCATACTCATTAATACCATTAATATTCATCGACTCAATTTCAATGTGGCAGATCTCAGGTCCAACTGGTAATATTACATACATACATAAACTCACGCCTTTTTCCCAGAAGGGGTAGGCAGAGGTGCCAGGCCACCCACATTTCGCCTTGTATGTTCCGTCCCATGATGTGATAGGTGGCGAGCCTATCGCCATATCGGGCACAAATTCCTGACTCTGGGCTGATAATGAATAGAAAAATCCAATATCACTTTGCCCAACCCGGGATTCGAACCCGAGACCTCAGCTTTGTAACCGTACCGGAGTACAACTACGCCACCGAGGCAGTCGCCCTATATTGCCCTCTTATTATCTCCCGAATGACTTGTTAGTGGGGGAGGAGGGGGTTTACTACGGGTAAGATGATGGTACTCCCTATAGATCAGTCCGGCTTCGACTCTACCACTAGACATATTTCTTAATTTCAGATGTTCGACTAATCTGCATGGCAGATGTTAAAAGAAAACACTTAAACTACAGTGTAACTTCGATGTTTTAACCTAAAATTACCTTTACAAATCCGTATAATATGAATAAAGTTGCGGAGAATAACAGGATCCCCGTAACTGCGTTCTGTATATAGACGAATTAACTGGACGTTTACTGGCAGCAAGGAGTGTTGGCATTGGCATAGGTTCAGGGCATTGAACCGAACTAAACACGTGTGTTACACGTCTAGTGCATGAGACCGAAAGTGCAAGTGCATTGTCCGATTTTGCAACCACTGTCTATTGGCATTCTCATAACTAACAATGTAAGACCCGGTATTAACTAGTAACTAGTAGTGTACGAAACTCAGGATGTTTCTCTTGCGTTCGACTTCAATGAAAATACGTTCATACTACCACATTCTAATCCAAATAACTTCTTCAATTGAATTTGTGTCTTGTTATGTTTCGCATAAGATTCAAAACTATAGGTTTTAGTTTTGTTACTCATTTTTATAATTTCATTCAATCTTCGTTAATCTCGTGATATAAGAAAGACATATTAAAATCTATTAAATAATAAGAAATATATTTGGATAAGTGATAATGAAAGTTTCCACGGTTTCCGTCCTTAATGTGTGGAATGTAGTAATTTTGTAGTTTTGGAAATCAGCCAAATTGTTACATGATAAATCAAAATATCGCGACTCGGTAGTGACATTGTCCGATGACGTAACGTCTGGCCAGGTAGAAGAAATGTTTGGCTAAAACCAAGAGCTAAAACTAATTATCTGCATGTGACATAATATCTAAACTTGTCATTGACAGTAATAAATGTTTATTTTTTTATGAATGATTTGTTCTTGTTTTAATTAGGCCACCAGCGAGCCAAGTGATGTCATGTCCGATGCTCAGATAAGTAGAGTAGGCTACACACTCGATTTTATTGAGTATTTAACACATACCCATAGTTTGAACTAACAATAAGGCAATTCATTATTATCTTTGTCTCAATATACGTTTGTTTATTCTGTACAATTCGTTTTAAAATATTTTTTGAAACGTAAGATAGTAGTTATTTTCTTTATAAAATATAGAATTTAAAAAATGAGTGAAACTTGAACAGGTTTAAAATTTGTAGTGTTACTCCCCAAGAGTAAAATTTAAAAATATTTAACAATCTGTGATATAAAAGCGAAATGCCACATCCGGTTTAATCCAAAATCTTGGAAGTTTTTTTTTTTTTCTATTTATTTTGGGGGGTTTTTTCAATATTGAAAATGTCACCCCTATCTTGGAAGTTATTAAACCAAGATATGAAATTGTACACATGAGATGGTTGATATTGTACACATTTAAGGCACTAATTAGGAAAAGCTTTACGTAAAAACGATCTCATTGGTACCAAAAAGGTAGTTTAAAAATTGATGAAGAATTTATTAATAAATGCGACGTATTTATTAAAAACAAAAAATAAGAATAACATAAATATACTTCGTCTAACAGGCATCAATTGCGTAACACTTAAATATAAATCTCAGAATATTTCGGTGTGGAAATATCAGTTAGTGTAAGGTGCTTATTAATAAAATTATTATGGATAACAACTACACAAAATATGCAGATATAATGCGCAATCTAATGAGGTTGCTCGCGAAACCTGTTATGCTATACAATTGTTATTATGTTGTTTTATGTACATTAAAGCTATCAAATGAATTGCTTAGAATTTAAACAGCGACTTGATTAGTGATCGGATTATTCATATCCTTTTAGATTAATATTAAAAACAGTGAGCGAACACATTCTTGAATAGTTGCTACAGCTTCGAAGCGTCCATATATGAGTTTATGGTTTCCCCAAAATATTTAATTATAATTAAGGTTTTTGAAATTTCATATGATTTTTTATTTGCCATGTTACAAAGATTAACAAAGCTGAAAATATTCGAGAACGATAACAGATACGTTCAAACGCACAAATGAGTCCAATTCCCTTATTACATGAACCACCGACCTGATAAATATCGCAGGCTACCATACAATACGTTAAATTTAACCGTGATGCAGTGCAGAGCTTGTCATAACATCGAATTGTAAACACAAGCGCCTAACGACGTCGAACAGTTTATAATGTTATCTAAATGTGCAAGTTCGGTCATTATGAAGTCGGTGTAGATCGTGTTAACTAAACGTTTTTATTATTATACACGTCTCGTAATATTGAGATAAAGCTGCGGTCCATATGTGCGCTGACGTTCCCACGCTTCGTCCCCTTTGCCCCCACCGTGATACACCATGTGGCTGCGTCCAGTGTTAGCGGATCCATCGCACCAAGCTCGACGCGCGGCCGACGCATGTTGCCGGGGCTCTAATTAAGTTGGAAGATTTTTACCTCCCGGGTTTTCTTTGCATGTTCGCGCCTAGGGCTTCAGGAGTGATGAACCGACGTTAATTGATCGATGGATAATTGATTAATGAAATATCTAAAGTAGTGAGTCGAGTAATGCGCCGTCCGGGGGTAAGGCGGTGGTGTCGACATGGCGGCGGTACAAAAAGTGCATGTGGATAAGTACAGTGCGTGTGACAACTTGATGGCTTGATGATGGATTACATTTGTATGGGAGTGAAGATAACATGAGATTGTCACTACTTATATACATAGTTGCTTAGGCAGACAAAATTAGGCTCGGTTAAATGTACGACGTTACGTCAGGCGATCTTCGTTTCGTTGCGTGCAGTTTCTGCACGCTTTTATTTTACCTTATATTTTTGCTGTGTTGTTGAGTCGAATTACTTGACACGCAGTGAATGTCTATTCTCAGTAATATTAAGCAACTAAATAGTAATGATGAACAAATCAGTACATTGAATGATGTAAAAACATATGTCTACAACATGATTCAGCCAACAAAATTCCGGTCACTGACATGTGGCATTGCCAAAAATTTGTTGCCGATCTATTTGATAATGTTGGAGAACGGTGAAATCACATAATAAAGTGAATTTATATACCGCCACTATTCGCCAAAAGCTTCGTGAGAATGGAATCATGAATTAAATAACAATAAAGTGAATGTGAAGAAAACACTGATTGTAGTATCGGGAAGATCGTCTTGGCAGACAATACAATAGTCGGGCGTGGCATTTAAATTCAGCCAATTAATTTGGTTCAATAATTTAAATATGTATCGTGACGCTTATATGAAATTATACGTCATTTGTGTGAATATGACGTAGATGTGATCTACTGTAAACTGTAGGTGTTCGTCATAACTACGACGAATTAGTAACGTCAGAAGATGACGTTTTTGTATCAAGATGAAAAAAATGATGAATCCGCTCTAGAATTTTGCAGTAATATTGCAAGGTTTTCACCATACACGTATTGCTATTTTATAATGCTAAAATAAATTCCAATTAAGGCAGTTTTTGCATAGCATGGTTATTTTTAAAGAGCCTAAAACCTTGAGATCGTTTGGGAATCGGTTTTTCGTGAATATGATGTTTAGCTGTGGTCATAAAACGTTTAATGTAGCTGCATGACATTTTTTATTGTATCGGTTTTGTGTGGCCGATGTTTACGCATAACATCGGGTTTCCTCATTATCTTTTCAAGTTTAACTTTCACAGTTTCCTTGCACATAAATGTTTTTATGTAGGCAAATAAAAATGCACATGCACAAAATCTTGCATGTGATCGATCGAATAACTGATGCATGCATCCTCGTTCACGCACTAGATTTGCAGATGGTAGGACATAAAAATCCCTTTTAATTTTTATGGCTTCCGCGGTGCAGATTACATTTGCGAACACTTGTCTCTTGTAACGGGATATAGGGGTATATCGTCTACTACATTGTAATACACATTAGAATCGCATTTGCATTTACATGCCTGGCCATATCATTTATTTAGTTTATCAAAAAAAAAATGGTGTTACAAGCTTTAAGGTTAGAAACAAGCTTCAAAATTCTGACAATGGACTGGCCGGATCTGTCCGGATCTGAATTCAACAACTAGTCAATGATTTAGGAAATAGAACAAGGACTCAACACTCTTATACCTATACTATTCAGAAATATTCAACATCATACAGAAAATATGTTTTTAAAGTTATAAAAGGCGTATTGTTTTTATGCAATGATTGCATTATGTCAAAAGCATTGTCATGTTTTAGAAAATTTGCTAGATCCGTATTTGTTTAGTATTTAACAACGTTCCTAATATTAGGTACATTTATTGTTTTAAAAAAGTCAGACGTGTATACTTTCAGAAATATTTTGCATTTTCTTTTGTTATTTGTATTCTGAAATCAACAACAATCTTATGAGATGGCATGGCTACGTGGAACATATACAGGGAGCGCAAAAAAATGGCGCACTTGCTCAGATGGGTACAAGGGCATAATATTAATATCGTAATAAAAAAATAATATTTGGAAAATACCTATCCGTTTTGAAGTTATGACCGTTTAAAGTTTTAAGTTTAATCACCACTTTTTCGCATAAAACCAGTTGGAATGGATGAAGAACAAGATTTAAACACATACGTATTTTTTCGTTTCGTCGTTAATTGAACGGTTAACGAATTATACCACGAAAACCATTTTTAACAGCATCAAAACTTCCTTAGACTTCGCTTTAACCGTTGTTTACACATGGGTAAGGTCATGAACTCTTAGCTGTATAATTTATCCTTCTCTAATTTCAAAACAGGATATTTTTGTTTCATTTCAAATAAATAAATCGGTTCAACAGGGACGTACTTAGATTTAAGCGTCAATAAATTAACAACATAATAACTTTAGGTGCAGTTGCATCGTGTATGGATTGACTATTTTGTTTGTCATTATTTTCCTTAGTGTCACAAATCCAAACTGAAAGACACCAAGAAATCACACTGGTCATCGCTTAAATCATGTAAGATTGCGAATTTAATTATAATTAGAAAAGTTTTGGTAATACCTACATAACATTTAAATTTTCTAAATAATTAATATTCATTGAAAAAATAATCTGATGACACTGATTAATAAAAAATAAGATTTTTAAAATGATGGCCCAATTCGGCCCTATTAGTCAAAGGAAGCCGCCGGTCATAGTGTACTTCGTCGGATCCAACGCGGCTCGATTATTCTTCCTTTGAGGTTGCCGCCGCCCTTTGTGAGCGCGAGCCGAAAGGCGGCAATTTCTTTGTCGGTAACTTTTAGCATTTTGCAAAAGAAGACCGACATCTTGAGGTGTGTTCACACTACACACTTGATATAACTTAATTTGATTAAGTACCTACTCCGATATAAAAGTTACGTTAAAAAAAAGATCTTATTGGACTGATAGAATGGTCCTTACTTGCTCAAGAGCTTATAATATTATTTAAATATGTCATCAACCGATCCAGTCAGTTACAAATTGCCTATTTACTTTTGCTTATTATTGTATTTAACATTACTTTAATTTGTTTTGAAAATAATATTACTTTAAAGTGATAAAATTTCTTCTAAATTCTTATACCTAGAGAAATGTCGTCTACCATTATAGCATAGAATTTGCATATGAGACTTCTGTGAGATAAAATTAGTGAAATCAATAAACACTAAGCACTAATTTACTGCACTGGAGACCCCGTGCCCTGCAGTGGCACGTATATGAACTGATACAGTACTAATACTAATTGTTCACATGAATTATTATGAACTCAAATAGGAAAGCTTTGTATCTAATGTGAACAGGCCTTTATCTTTCAAAAATCAAAATAATAATTTATTTTTTATTAGTTGAATTCGGATTGCGATCGCGTGCGCATGTATTAGTCGTGTGCATATTATTGTAAATTCGTTTTCAGTTATTTTGAGTAAATTTTATTAATTTCATTATGCTTTGAACATTACCCAATTTGATAGCTTTTGATGTAACTTGTGTTATGTGAAATGTAAAAGAAAAAGTGATTTGTGCTACCAAACTGTGACAGTGTTTTCGTGCGGGTTTTGGCGGATCCTGCGCTTCCATCCTTGCCTATCAAGGTCATTACGGTTTACATTACAAGGTCAGTTAACTATTTTAGTGGTCATTAATGACAACTAACCAGCCCATGGGTCACCGACGGCCTCCGTGGCGCAGTTGGTAAGAACTGCCTGTGAAATGAGAGACCCGCGGTCTTCGGTTTCTGCCCCGAGACAATTTCCATGAACCATAATTATTTTTCTAATACCCGCGACACAAGATTTTGTATCTTAGTGTGGGGTTAGTACCCATGTATGTGACTGTTGACACTTGACAGTATTAATTTAATATCTTTTTTATGTACCTACCCTGAGCGTTATGTATACAATCGCACGACTTATAAGTAAATAATGAGCTCTGCTTATTTATT
Organism: Hyles euphorbiae; assembly: GCA_023078785.2. Classification (NCBI taxonomy): domain Eukaryota; kingdom Metazoa; phylum Arthropoda; class Insecta; order Lepidoptera; family Sphingidae; genus Hyles; species Hyles euphorbiae. The sequence continues at coordinate 8,763,610 of CM041046.1, forward strand.
GTTGAGTGTCTACCGTTCAGTTGCAAGGTTCAATCACTTTAGCCGCTTAGCGTAATGTGTTAAGGGTTAGCATATGTAACGTTAGTTTTTTTTTTCTCGGCATCTTTCTTAATATTCGCTAGCGCCATGCAAATCCGTCTTAATTAAGATGCCTTCACCATATACTATAATGTATATTGGCAGGTGCGCCGTTTTCTTGTCCACCCTGTATATGTATCAACCACTTATTTAGCCAATCCAACATAGCTTGGTAGTCCCAAGGATTTCATTAGTACTTTCTCGAAACAACTGATTTCCATGTTTCAAATAAAAGTTGGTATGTGTAAAGTATGTTGTAAGTAGGGTCATGTGGCAGAGCATTGTTTGTTAGACAGCAGCGGCATTTTGAAGAACAAAAAAATTTTGAAGCAAATACATGTGCAGTGGAGTGTGTCACCTGACCTAACCCAACCCTACACTTGTGGCTCCCGCAGGCGATAGTTCCGAGACATGATGAGTATCGATGTAGTTTTTCTATGACTAATGCTGTGATTTATTAGTTTTTTTGTGTGTTTGAATTTTGAAGTTTGATCTACTGTTGTGTCCTTACAAGTTCTGTATTATACGTATTTTTTTCATATTATTGATACGATTATAATATTATGTACTCGTAGTTATATTTTTCTGGAATTCAATTTCTGGAATTCAAATTCCGGAAAAATGTGGTAGGATTTTTGTTTCCACATGCATTGGGGCTATGGTCTATGACGACGGAAAACTAGTCACAATGACTTTCTTTTAGAAACAGTATTTGTTATTGCAATGCACTACACACACACATGTCCGTTTGCCAATTGGCATAGGCCTCCTCCAACCTACTCCATTCTTTCCTCTCTTAAAAATACCAAATATATGAACAATTTTAAGAAAATAAGTAAAATATATATTTATATAACATATGTATAATATAAGTAGTAAGTAGTAATGTAAGTAAGAAAGTTTATTGTATTTGTTTAAGATTTTGTCCGAATAAAGAGGCTTATTATTATTATACCATCTTATATTGAAGTTAATTTGTGCAAGTATAGAAAAATACTGGGCACATCGTCTTCCAAATAATACTAGTCAATCCAAAGTGACCTAAATAGAAATAATATCGATAACCGCGTCAAGTTGTAGTTTGATACATCACTATAGTGTTTTGTTTTTTAACTCGGAGTGAGTGGGGTTGACGGGTCCTACAAAAAATGCAGCTTCGTCGTGGTGACAACGGAATAATTTCTCCGTCCCTTCTTAAGGATGAACTTAAGGGAATTTTGTTATTGAATATCTCGCCCTTACTGCGGGTGCGAAGGACTCCTAATCGCTCGTAAATATGACTGCCTCGTCCATAATAAATTCCCACTTGACAACGTAAATGGCTTTAGCGTAATGTTTTTGTGATGTTCCTTCGAAAATTAATTTTGACATCCTGATGGGTTTGTTTGGAAATCATAATTATTGTTTTTTTTATGGTCATCCATAGAGATATATTATGGAGTGTAATTTTCTTTTCAAAATTATCAGTTATTTAATTACTTGGGTTCGATCACTTAGCAGGTATAGTCAGAGCTATTTATTGCGTACGTATTATTCGCTGGTCATCTGCATGTTATATTACATTCGACTTCGTCATGATTACTCGCATGATCTCTTTAATGGTTTTTGCTTCGCGTATTTATCATCTGTAAGAATCGGCTTGAGTGCTCTTTTTGTTGCATATCTAGGCGCGTTTTTTTGGTTAGTATATTTGGATATAGAGGTTTATAAAGCCAATTTATTAGGAATAGAATGAAAATATTTATTTTGACTAAGAAATATTAAAATGAATTTTATATGCATGTATATAGATATGTGCTACCTGGCCTTACCCTACAGCTACGTGAGTGCGGGAACGTGTTTTATGAGCTACGTTGCAGAGAAGATTTGGCTTATAATATACGGCTGCCTACCTCACGTAAATAATTCGGCCCCGAATATTTTCCTAATCGACGCTCGGTAGTCGGTACATTACACGATATGAAAACATACCGGGCATAACATAATCAACAGAACATTTGCAGTATTAAATGTTAAATGTATGCCTCGATGGCGTAGTTGTACTATAGAGTATAGTACGATGCGAAGCTGAGGTCTTGGGTTCGAAACCCAGGTCGGCGAAATTATATTAGATTTTTCTATTTTATTATCAGCCCTGAGTAAGAAATTTGTGCCCGATATGGTGATAAGCTCGCCCCCTATCACATCGTGAGACGGAACACACAAGGCGAAACGTAGGTGTCATGGTAGCACTTCTACCTACCTACCTCTGCTGGGAAAAAGGCGTGAGTTTATGTATATATGTATCTCCGAAATGTAATTTATAATTATAAAATTTGACTCGATATTTTCCAACTTAGGATGAAAATAAAGGTTTACTACACACGCAAATCTAGGTTGTTCGTATCGATTCACATAAACAAACCGTAAAGGATAAATAAAAGTATTTCTTTGTAAAAAATCCTCACGCAAATGCAAGCGGATCTCTTTGATTACGTTCGTACGTGTTTCGGCTGGCTGTCGAAACCGAGCGGGCATGTAAAACGACAGAAAAGCGTTTGCCAACAGAGCTTGATTGCGATGAAATTGTGCCGGTCGGCAATTTCACGTCGACAGTCGGCTGAATTGTTTAAATGATTTCTATTTGATTGGTCGTTCGAATGAATATGATATGCACTTTTCGAGATTGGGTTTTCTTATGCATGCAGTAGAAGAAATAAACAATGAAGGTTTAATGGGCAGCTTAGCCCTTAGTAAAAGTATTTCGATTGTAAATTTAATATATCCATACCAGATAGTTTTATTATGAGTGCGTAGTGGCCTGTTGATAAACGGACCAGACGCTCCTACCAACATGCTTACGGTGGTCGCGATTTCAAGTCCTAGGGCACATCTCTGACTTTTTGGAGTTATGTGTATGTTGATAATGAATCACCACGCACTATATCGGTAAAGAAAAACATCGTGAGGAAACCTGCACACCATAGCGATTTGTAAGAATTTCTATGGTATGTAAAGTATGCCAACCCGTACTAGGACAGCGTGGTGGAATACATGATCCAAATTCTAACCCCTCTCAATCGTACTCTCGATTGTAGAGAAGGCCTGTGCCCTGCAGTGGGACGTATATGGGCTTATACATTATTTTATTTAGTGTTTGAAATTTTGAAGAAGCTTTTGTAAATCAGAACTGGACTGATGCTGATTTTGACTACAATCTACATGGTGCGATTCGATCCGAGTAAAACCACTATCTCCAAAAACAATTTCGTAAAGTACTTTGCTGTTGCATTTCGTGGGATAAATGAGATTGTCGGAAGCCTGACGCTATTCAGTATTGCATTTATTTTTTTGAAGTTGGTGAGACTAAGGGCGGCGGCGATTACTTATCGTATATTACATTAACTGGGTGTAAAAATGGCACCTAAGTCACATTAAAACTTAATCCTGTATATAAGAAACTACATGAAACTTTTCGGTTATTATGTCTCATTTGTCTCAACTCTCAGTACAAGAGCGCCCTTTCGTTCCATCTGTTTATCCACAGCGCATGAAGGATGTCATAAAAACTGTAAATGGTGTAGTGTAGAGATAACTAAGCTAGCAGGTGGTATCTGGATGTGTGGAACGCTGTATACATTGAGTTCAACAAATTGCGTTCATTTTCGCTTGTACCAACTCGACGTGCCATGAACGTAAAATAACATTTTTTGCTAACATCATATTTTCACATAAATTGAAATCCTCGTACAAATTTCATATGCAGCGACGTAGCTGTTTTAAATTATACATTAATATTATAATATTTTGTGCTGAATTATACACAAAATCGTTTTTATCACTTCAAGTATCCACCATGTAACTAACAGTTGTGTTAACAGCGGCTTACAAGTTGTTAAGCAAAAGAATGTTAAGTGTACGTACTTATTGACCCTCAAAGATAAGCGCAAAACACTTGTAAGTAGCCTCAAAAAATCACGTGCAGAATGTAGTACTATTGTCATTATTTTTAAATGTTTCCACATATATGCTAAATGTTAAAACTAGACGCCATTGAGCTTATCGTAAAATCCGCATACCCCACTAAATAGACGACGCTGTTTCTTCTATTTATTACATGTTATGAAAAAAACATATATTTGCAAGTACAATGACGTTTGAAGCTCGACGCGTGTGAACTTGAATAATATTAGCTTTGTGGCCAAAGTAAACAATATCATATGTTTTCGGTTTACTTTGGTGTGTCACATTTATTTTCAATGTGTCCAAATAAATTGATAGTTAACAAATGTTATATGTATGTAAATATCGTGCTGCAACGGTTAAACAGCGAAGGTTGGCCAAAAGTTCAAAGTTATGTCGCCATTTAGGCTAACTCGTTGGTTTTATATGTCGTAATTTTGACTAAAAGCGTTAAGTCACTGCTGTATACATTTACATATATTATATGGCGATGGTATATAGAAGGTATACGCCTGTATTGTTTCGTAGAAGTAAAGTCGAACGCTTGGCCTTGCATGTAAAATGTGTATCTTACGTTTATAATAAAGCATCGAGTCAGAATGCTTCGGACACAAATAAGTCGTATACGTTATTTATTGAAATGTTCAATGGCTATATTTCTTCACAAGTGCTTTTCGTATCATCACCTCGTTTAACGTTTGAGGGACGGCAGTTGAGTACCGATTGCCATTACCTATTTGTCGAGATTTATTGATTACTAACATGACAGTTCGCACGTTGTTCACCTATAGAATTATTTAAGGTTTTTTTATACATACGTTTTAATATAACCTTGTGGGATTCCTATATCTTCTTTAACTCTGCTATTATAGAATATTAATTCGCGATTTGTCCAGCCTATAAAGCTCGCGGGCTTCGTAACAACAGCCGTTTATGTGTTATCAGAATTAGATATTCTATGAAAGTAAAACATATAAACCGCTGCATATTTTGAATGATTGTTTTAATTTTTATTATTACACATAAAACATGGTTTAAAACGTCTTCCCATGCTTGTTATGCGCTATCGCCGGGACATGAATGGACATTCACTTCCGAAGCGGAATACATGCACATCACGGACCCAGGGCCTGATTATATTATTATCCTTGTTGCTTCCATTTCTTAGTATCCACCACTAATATTTACATATTAAGTTGTTCGTATCAAAAAAGTGAATATTATTGCAACTGACTTGCAGTCTAAACAACTGAAGTTCGTAGAGAAAATACGGAATAACAATGTTATGTAAATAGAATGTGCTTTATATTCAGTAGTGGGATATGTGTCTATATCTATATCTGTATCAGCCCATAAATCTCCTACTCCAGGGAACAGGCCTCCTCTATAATTGAAAAATGAAAATGAAAATAATTTATTGAATCCATTAAAATGTTCAACATCATTTAGATTCAGTCATTTTTTTATCTACCACCCGGGTCGGAAAGCGGTTTTCACTAGAGAAGAACGGGCAAGAAACTCTAGTGTTCCTCTTTTCAAAACCAGTTTACAATGTAGTGAATTATTACAAAATTTACAAGTTAAATTGTTGCAGTCTGCCCAAATTCACGGAAGTGGCACAACAATGTTTAGAGAAATGTTACGAATGTTAGAATAATAATTATATTTTTATTGTTCAAATTTTTATTTTTGTTTGAATTGTTTAATTTTATTTTTAATGTGTATTGTTTTACTTATTTTTAATTTCATAATTTCATATGTATAGTTTTAGAGTTATATTCTTTTATTTGATATAGCGTCGTGTTGGCCTCGGCTGTTAAGATGTTATATTTTTTGTAGAGAAATATAAAATCATTGAGATAATATACTAGAGGGGACACTGCAAACAAAATGTTTGTCACAAAATGAAGGGTACATTCTATTTCTATTTCCGTCACGCCTACGAAGTAACATATCTTCCATCTCGCTTCAATGTGTACCCGTGTGCACGCACCATACGCAGAGATTTTGTTCCCGATGTCCGCTCTAGTATAATACCTCAATGTATAAAATAAAATAAAAATAAAAAGTTGGTTTAAATCAGATCAGTTTAATAATAATTTGTTGAAAATTGAGAATATGATTGAGGGTGGTTAGGCCATATAGTTCACCACGCTGCCCTAGTACGTGTTGACGGATTTTGCACATACGTGGGACATATGTGGGTTAATATAATTTTATATACGTAGGCAAAGTAAGATGGTTGGCAGAGCCCCGTCATCGCGAAAGACAGATGTCTCGATAATTATCGGGAAACTTGTCTGCAAATATACACGTAGCGTCATCCCAAGATTCCAAGAATCGGAGCGCTTGTCGAGTATACTAACTGAAACTTTTGATAGACGTAATTTACATATTTTAGGAACATATTGGGGACATGCGCCACTAACATTTCGAAGTTACGTATGTATTCTCAGTTCATTATCGCTTGCTTTAACAATGACGCAAAATATGGTGAGGAAACCTCGTACATGACAGATCTCCAAAAGTATTACGACAGTATGCTAAATAATGCAGTTAATGCATTAGGCCATTATAAGTCACTCCAAAACTACGAAGCCTTCTCCCGAAAGAGTTAAATTTGGTCTTACAATAATAACTAATAATTAATTTCTGCAATATGACTGTAAATTAGTGTTGAGCCCTAAGTAACCTAGCCCTAAGTATGTATGGAAAGGGCTAGAAGAAGAATTATAGACGTTACGGTTGAGATTCCGAATAAAAGAATATAACTCCAAACAAACTAGCTAACACACACAAACAACTATTAAAATATCATGAATACATATCTGTACCGGATTTTCGATACAATTACAATCAAGTAAAACGACTGGATTTATAGATGCATGATTAAGATATTGGAAATAGTTACCGTCGTATACTAATAACTTATTAATATTGTCCGTATGGTCGTAAGTCAATGTATGTAAATATGTGTGTACAGATGACGTCGAGTGATTTCCAAGAGGTGTACAATGCACTTTTATAGTATGCCAGCCGCGTGGGGCTCACCGCAATAGTGATGCGCGAATATCGATACTGCTTATCGAAATCGAAATCAGTTACATATTTCTAGATGAGTGAGGTGAGTAATCGTTCTGTGTGGATTTGTTTGCAGGAAGATATTGAGAGCTACTAGTATTTATCGATATCATGAACTAAGATATAACTATGTTAATTCTATCTATTTTCTATGTTAGGTACATGTATACTTGGATTCAGAGCAATTAATTAATATTTATGACATCTTACACCTAAGAATAGAAATGTAATGACGAGAGAGCCGAAATCATAATTGTTTTTTTTTACTTCTATTTTCTACTTAAATAAGTACTTAGAACTAATGGAAGATCGCTATTGCTGACCATCAATGTTATTGCGATTGCACAAGGTAATAATATTCATTGAAGCAACATTCTTGCTTACAAAAAACACTTTACTTATTGCATTGCGTCCTTGATGTTGCCAATAAAACATGAGAGTGTATCATATTAAATCTAACTTTTGATTAATGACACGAAACGACACGCAATAAATCGTTCAGGTGAACTTCAAATTATCGACATGAGGAATTTATCGATAGTATGTGTTGTGTGTAGAGTGGAGTATCTCTGGTCCGACCGCCAGTTACCAGTCAGGTCACGCACTTCCCTAAACGTCCCGACGTATTGTCCCCCAGACGCTACAGAATATATACTGGCCGTGTTTTAAAACCGAAAACGAAATAAAATTTTATTATTAGTTAGAAGTCAATTAAAATGCAAAGAATTACACTAAACTTCGGGTGTGGTGCTTAAAGTATTTTTTATTTGTTTGGTTGTTGTTCTTTTACCCCATATAGTTGCCTCAAATAGACTGTTATAAACGGATTGTATGGTACGCCTTGCCCGCGGATAAGTTCCCTTTTGTTACTTTATTTGGTTCTCTCTAACAACATGATTACGCTGTGGAGGTAAATCGTGAGTTCAAAGTATTTTACATGGACGGTTCTGTCAAAAACGTTTTCGTTTCGACAAACAAGGCTAATAAGGAACTTGCGGGAAATTATACATACATGTAACATTTAATTAGCCCTGTTTAATTATGCATAAATTAATTAGGAACTTGTTGAATATTTTAGTTAATTAAGTTTTCGTATTGATTTTTTTTTGTTATCAAGAAGTTTGATACGGGTCGTGGATTTTACTTGTTAGTATGTATATTATGACGTGTCCTTTATGTATTGACATCAATTCCAATCTTAATGGTGAACAATTTTAACAATTTAAGGCTTTGTATTTTTTTTCAATGTTAATATTATTTTTAGGTTTATTTTACTTTGCATAATTAGCAAATGTAAGGAAGCTTAAGTCATTTTACATAATCATACTTATAGTATATTTCTAAAATTAATATACTGTAACTATATCTGTATCATTACAGCATCAGTCCATGTATGTTCCATTGCAGGGCATGGACCTCCTAAAATCGAGACTACGGTTCGAAGGATTTAGGCCATATAGTCCACCGCGCTAGCCTAGTGCGGATTGGCGGACTAATGTAATGAATATAAATAATTATATCATAATATGTTATTAACAAATTCCTGCATTGTATCATTTGTTAAATTTATTCGCTATTTACTAATCAAGTAACTGAATGTAAATTGAAGTGGAGTAATTATGAACACCAAGCCTGTCAAGTGTGGCATGTAAGCGGGCAATTTGAATGTATATTGCATTGAATGATTAGTCGTTTCATTATTTCGTATAGGTCAAATTGCCGGATCTGGCATTTCCTTATGTTTATATAGATTGTATATGGAAATTAAGTATATTTGTGGCTGACTGAAATATAACTTAAAGTTTTAACCATTTGATATTATATTGAATTCATTCATCTTATATACATGAGTTAATTAATAAATTCTGATGAATTATATAGGTTAACTAAATTATTTTCAACCTACAAATTACCTAATGCATATTTACAAATGCATGGGTACATTATATTGATTTTGTCAGCATTTGTTATATATATATTTTTTAGATTCAATGTTCCGAGATGGCTGTATACTCAACGTAACTTTGAAATTCTCTGACCTAGATTTAAACTTAGGATCTTTTAGTTTAAACGTGACCTATATTGTGAGTAGATTACAACTGGCTACAATATCCTCCATACCGAATCACAACAGTGAATTTACACTTCTGTTTGGCTGGAAAAATAGACATTGCGGTGGTACCTACCCCGGCAGCTTCGTACATATAAGTGACCTACCACCATTAAAATTCGATTTCCAAAAATATTTTAACAGCTCGTGGCCCGTTGCAATTTAAGTGTGTGTAGACAATTAACTAGGGTCTTGAGAAATTAGGCAAGTAGGAAGTAGTGTCGAGTTAACATTCAGGAAGATTAGACGGCCTCGACAGTTCGTTGATCCGGATGAGGAAGAGCATAATTTATTTTATTTCCTACTGTTTAAATGTTCTTTGTTGCGCGTTGGTATGTAGAGGACGAAATCTGAGATCTGTGTGTGCTCTTTATGAATAATTATGTTTATTATTTGCTGTCCAAACCTCGCCACACCAATATTAGTACTGGACTGGGTTTTAGTCAACGAAAATGTTCTTTCAATTGATTTTAATATAAATCTATGTGTATGGCAATGACAGATATTATTTGGTCAGTGAGACGCATCAATTGCAAATAAATAAATAACATTTTTCAAAATAATTATACTTACTATTGTACAAAAAAATAATCTAAGTGTATTGTGCCTCAGCCTAAATGCATCAAATGGAATAGTACCTTTGTTCTGTGAGTATAACTATAAATCTAATACGATATTTATCGTATCCAACCGGAATAAAGTCATATCATTTTTTTGTCCGAGATTTTTTTAATTCGATGAATTGCGAGACTATCATGCCTGATGGTAAACGATACGATCAAGGACAGTAGCAAAACAAAATAACACCTTGAATAACAAAGCAATACTTGGCATTCTACTGTGCTCGTCATCCTGAAACATAGGATGTTAAGTTCCAATATATAGTTACTCTGGCTACAATTCCTTCAACCTGAGACAAACTGTGCATTTACACTGCTGTATGGCGGGAGAAAATGACGTTGCGATGGTACCCACTCAGGCGGCCTTTCGTATATGAGAAACCTAAGTCTAAATACCTATTTTTACACGCTTTATATTAGCTTCACTTGTATGTTTGTATGTTTGTATATTTGTATGTTTGTTTGTAACCGACTTCTTTGGGCGCGATTTTGACCCACTTTAAACGGCCAGATTTCGTTCAAATTTTGCACACCTGTCAAAGACCGATGACAATACAATAATTCGATTAAAATATATAATTATCCTGATTAGATTCGCCAGGATTAATTATTCTTATAATTGATGACCATTGCTACATTCATCGCTAGATGGCGTTAACATTGTATTCTTCAAGTGTCAAATGTTACTACTGACCAACAGATGGCGTTATTGATTGGAAATACAACCGTAGATGGATGTTTTTAGTCAAAACAATTATATAATAGTTAAAAAAAACTAAAATACACGCTTTAATAAGATATACAACTAAAAAAGTAAAAATAATTGATACTGAATTTAAAATAAGAAAATGGAGTAAAATACATATATTTTATTGTTACAAAGCGTGGGGTGCAGGAGGATAAGTAATTGTTGTAAACACCCCACGCTTTGTAACAATAAAATATATGTATTTTACTCCATTTTCTTATCTTAAATTCAGTATCAATTATTTTTACTTTTTTAGTTGTATATCTTATTAAAGCGTGTATTTTAGTTTTTTTTAACTATTATATATTAATACTGGCCGTCTTATACATAAAACCTCTTAGAGAGCATTTTATGGTAGTGGCTTAAAGATGGCTTCTGTTCTCATCAAACCATGCATTCTATTGTATAATATAGGTAATCCTCCGAGAAAGCCACTAATAAGCCTTTTCATCCCCTCATCGACAGCCGACAACTTTAAAGCCGCTTCATAGAGTGGCGAGATGTATGCAATATGACTTTAGCTGCATGGTGAGTTTTATATTCTTTGCAGACATACTTTTCATACTTCATTCGTTCATTTGACAGCCATGTTCATTTGGTTACACGCCGGCTGTGAAACGAGAGGCCGTGGGTTCGATCCCCGTACCGAAACAAATATTTATGTAAATGTGAAAATGTATTTGTTGCGAGTCTGGGTGTTTGTGAGGCCGAAAATCCTTCGTAGTTCCTGATACCCACGACACAAGACGCGATTTTAGCAACAAAAAAATATAATAATAAACATAGTCACGACCCCACACTAAAATCTAGTCTTGTGTCTTGGGTATCAGGAACTACGAAAAAGTTTTCGGTCTCACAAACACCCAGACGCAGAACAAATATGTAGTTGTGGATCACCTAAATATGTGTCTCGGTGTGTGAATCGAACCCGCGTCCTCACGTTTTGAGCGACTCTAACCAACTGCGTCACGAAGGCTGTCTTCGTTATTGTTGTACGTATGTGTTATGATACGCCGACATTGTTTCAAAACACTGGTTACATTTATGACCCATACATTTATGACCATATATAATGGAGGTACAGATATCAACCAATTAAGTTTTTTTACTTACCTACTATGTAATCGTTATCGCCTTCAACCACAGGAACTTGTCAACACATCTCCTCAAGCACATCTCCTTTTACGTGTCGGAAACAGACTACATCTAGCGACTTTATACAACGAGCAGGCTTTATTAGGTCGCCTGTCAACGTTGTGGGCGGACGGTTCATTTCGTATATTATTCACTAATACCTACCATTGAAATAAAATTATTATTTACGGATTATATCGCGGATTTGGTACTTTTTTAAATTTAATAATTGTAAAATAAGGGTAGTAGAATTGTAACACAGTGGGTATTCACAAAGCGGGTGACTAAAATCTCAGTCCACCCCGTAACCACGAAAGCTATATAGTAATCAAAACTTCGGGAAAAAATTAAACCAAATTCAAAGTAAATAATAGTTTTATTTCAGAATGTAACATTCGCGTAAATCTAAGAAACTATAGTATATCTAAGAAAAAGAATACTATACCACTGTAGATAATGTGGGTTCATGATATTATTGCAAAAACCTAATTAATTAAATCTTTTTCCACATTTCAAAGAATCAATTAATTAAGAGCGTTTATTATTAATTACGGATATAGTTGCTGCGTCATAATACCGACTGTATCCAAACAATCGACACATAAAGCTTTTTGTACTTAATCAGGTTGCAAAGAAAATGCTATTTGAATGAGCACGAATAACGTCTTGTTTCAACTCGAAAAGCAAAAATGATGTTCAAATTAGATTTCTAGCTAAAAACTAAAAAGGTATTTTTTCAACGTCGCAGCCTCGGGCGATGTTATTCAAAGTGAGTGGGGATCTAAAAACTGGTCGCGCGGCTCGCGGCACTCTTTGATGCCACCTCAGAATGTGTGCACGCTCGAAAAGCGCGACTCCCACTTTGTTAATCAGTTTTGTTTTTTTACACCCGGCAAATTACGCAAAGGCATTTGAAGTGTACTAGCCTCCTCTTAATAACGCAAACAATAGACCCCGAGTACATACGAAACCCACTGAAAGTGAAATGCTTTTAGTGCCCGTAATGGCAAGTGTAAAAACGATGGGTTTTTAGCAGTGAGTTTTTATTGCAAAAACCTTCTTACGGATGTAGTACAGAAAATACGTCGATGTTTGTTGCTCTTGTACCTTCAAATACCGGATCAAATTTCTGCGTACGATGTTGAGAGTGACAAAACATATGCGACGTTGTCTCGGAACATGTTCTTTTTAATAAAAAAAGAGCTATTGAAGCTTGAACAAATCCTGCCAAAAACTGGTACAAAATGTTCGTGAGACCTCACCCGTAACACATATCTTTATTGATATCTAAACGACTTCAATTTACTGGATCATTTACGTCATACTTCTACATAGGAGCGCATATAGATGTGATATTGTCAGGTCGCCTATGTAAGGCGTATTTTAAAAACGCCGTAAAATTATCAGATCGGCCAAAATTGCTAAAACGTGCCAAATTTTGCGCCACAAACAAAGAGCGTTGTTTCGAGATCTCGCGCTTGAAATTAATTGGTATCGTGGCCTCGGGACTCCGACACATTTGTTTACAGAAAAAGCTAATAAAATCGCCTGAACTGCGTACACTTAATTAAAGTTAAAGGTACGATGAGAGGTTTCTTTTTGTTACACAATTTCCAAAGAATCCATATAGATTAATGAAAGAACCGGCGCCATCGAATTCGAAGAATTTATTAAATTAGCCATTTATTATCATGTTTTGTTACCCAAATATACAATATGAATTGACACTAATTGGACATTTACATTGGAATATTAAATACCTCACGTATGTATATGATTGTCACCAAACTTGCTCAGAGCGATGGAAAACAAAACAGACCACGACGTCACGTGAGTGATCTTTATACGGCTCTATAACATATGTGTGCACAATATATTCATTCTTTTTCTCTTATTTCCAACCATTAAAAGTTAGAATTAATTTATTTAGTGCGTATACGATAATTTTAATATATTACATGCACAATTAGAGGCTCACTTATATGACAACTATCTTAATTGCGGACTGGCATATGTGTGTAACACACATATCCATGTACGTACGTAAGTATATACGGATGACATGATGTGATCAAGGTAATTATTTAGATTAACGATGCAACAATGTAGTTTACATGTATTGATAATTAGTATTTTCCTTGGCAGCCACTCTTCCTTCTTCGGAACATTAACTTCATTGCAAGTTAACATGTCCACTCGTTAAACTTTGATACGATCGTATGTTATTGTCACAACACGCCAAGGACTAAGGAGTAGTACCACAACGTCATAATACTTACAGATTATAAGCTTGACTTGTTTAGTTTTTCTAACAAAATGGGCGCGTTCTTACCCTTAATTAGGTTCTGAGCTAATGGATAACAAAGTATCCGAAGCGCACGCCGCAAGGCTCGCTCGCTTCGTGTCGCCGTCAAGCACAGAGTAATGCTGTAGGCCTGTACTGTACATTTGTTTTACAAGCGTGCTGATACAAAAGGAGCCTTGTTCGTGAACCACCGAAGGCCGCCGGGCTGTGCGACAACGAGTTTCCTACATACGCTAGCAATGTACTCGCACTTACATTTCGAGAAGTTCATGGCTACTCTTATTTTTAAATGAGATACACTTGGAACACGAAGGTCAAGGGTTTTATTTTTGGCGGATGCGTTACTCTGTTGTTGGCAGCGACCTGCTTTTGATGATAAGTATTGTTTATCTTTCTCCGAACGAACATTCTGTATTAACAGTCTGTTATATGTACATATATTAAATATTTATAAACACTGAGCTTTTTATAACGATATTTGGCGACTTTCATAAAATTTTCTTTCTTTAGTGTTCCATTTCTTTGCATGGTAACTCAGAGAATAACGAGTCATCCGTTTAGTAAGTCACTGAGGTGAATTATTTGAATATCCGATGCTGAATCATCTATCACAAACTGGTTTCTTCTAGAAATCAGTTTGTATCCAAATTATTTACGAGAGTAATTTAGCATCCTCAAGCGTAGTTATAAAGCACTTCGCGCCGTATTTGTCTTCGGCATTTTCCAATGGTTGCCACGAAACTATGTAGGTATGGTAGTTTTTTTAAAGCGCATAAGGTATTCACCGTAGCGAACGAATTAGCATTTCGTACGCAGTACGCTGTCGGCGAGCTGAGTGTCCTTGGAATAAGGATGTGGCAAATGGTCGTCTTATCTGACCGTTTGAGCCGCCACAGGCTTCTAATATAATACGAGTTAAGGCTGTCGGTAATTGTTGCGATAGCGCCTAGCACAATATTGGTTAATTTTATCGGAACTCTAACAATGTCTTTGTGATATTTATGAGTATATTGTTAGGCTTTGAAAATGCGCACTGAATTTAGTTTAGCATTTACGCGCTATTCCGTATTCGATATCTATTTACATTATTCCTTATAACTGTCGTTCTCAATAGGTACTGTAATACAATTATCTATATTGAACAATTGGGTTGTATTTCGACATCAAAATACAGTGTATTTATAAAACTTTTAAAGTAATCGTTTAAGTCTTATAAACCCTCTTTAAATACAATTTTTGAATTTATAGTCATACAGTAAGAAGTAAGAAAAAATGCGTTAATTGCGGTTGAGTTTATTAGTAAGTACTATAGGTGCCCTATACAGATAATGATTACTCCATACGGTGACTTAATTATACTTAAATATCTGTGAAAATTATTTTAGAAATGTATAGACTATTCTTTAAAATATAGCTCTTATTTTAGAAAGATTCATACACGGTTTTCCCCACGATGTGTTACCTCACATTTAAAAACAAGATATGTTAATTTAACATTCAAAAAATCAGTAGTAAACGTTACTTGAGAACACAAGAGACCATCTATTAGGCTTTACTGATACAAATTACTTGTTTTGTAAATAAAGTAATGAAGTTAATGCGCGCGGTTGAAGCAGTCTCTTCGGCGCAATATATTACTAGGACCGGACTTTTTACAAAGGTTAACAATGGAATTACAATGCGTACGGTAAAATATTGTAGGCAATTTAACCAGGTATTTATTAAAATTACTTATTTTAATAAGGATACCCTAATGATCCGCAAATTCCGTTTCAATAAATCTCTACATTGCATTACATGTTTCGAGAGCAGCCATTTTACATGTGTTATAACATTTTATACTTATATAGGTTGTCAGTTTTGTAACGTTTTATATATAATTTACGAGGAAAATATTTTACTTTTCCTTTCACCCTCAGGGAACGTTGATGGGTGAAGAATGAAATTTTATTGTTTATTAATGTTGAAGCTACTTTTAATCAATGTTCGAATTATCGGAAAAACCATCTTTTGTTGGAGAAACCAGTACATCAAAGAAGGACGCAAGTTCTATTCCAAAGTCACGAGTAAGTAGTAATAGTAAGTTTTTATAGGTATTTGTGATGCGCAAAAGCATAGACGCTACGCTTTTGCACCTAATGTAATTCTCAGAAAACTATGCATAGATTCACAGAATTCTGAATAAATCGGGACAGCACATGTTAGTGTTATTCATAAAAATTCCAATGAAAATGCAAAAAAACTATAAATCTTACTACACTTGTGCAGTCATTCATGTCCGCGATTTTACTCATCAGCAATCGTGCTTTTAAAATGTTTTACGTTTGCAAAACATATGTGTCATGTGCGTGTGAGCCTCCACACGGTTCAATACGGGTTGATGCACTTATACCTACTTTATCATATTTTGTATGGATATATAGAATACAGTCACTTGGTACAATAACAATTTTAATGGTCTGCCGCGTTAAGTTATCCGGCTTGGTGGAAATTAAGGATCTATTTTCCTTATACATCAGCCACAGAGCTGGCACAAATTACACCTTTATTTTGAATGTTAATTAACAAAATGCATGATGTAACGGTGACCCGAGACTTGATTGGAAATATTTCCCAATGTTGATGAAAACATTTGAGCCAAAGGTTTTATTATTTTCAGACCATAAATTTTGCGTAATAAGGCTATATTATGATGCTGGATTAAGGCAATATATCAAATAATAATTAACTTATAAGGAATATCTTGTAAGTTCAGAGAAGGGACCATTGTAGTTTGCTGGCACGTTTCTACATGTGTTGATATGAAATGACAAGCCCATTCCGTGACATTTAGTATAACACATGTGTAAATTGTAATCCGTATTTCCTGTTGATAAGGCGATTGCGACGGTACTGGGCCTATAATTATATATTATTGACTTGTCTCCTAAAATATTATAAGGAAAACAGGACCACCTATTTTCAGTATTTTTTCAATCATCTACTTTAGATGCACCTGTTGTCAGTTGTCAATCATAATCAAAAGGAGCAAGCAACGCTTTGAACCGATCTTTGAAACTTAGCGTTTTTTTATGATTAGCTTTTAATTCGATTGTACATAAGAAACTTGCAGCAGAATGAACCCGAACGAAAACGAATCTTTGGAGAACAACAAATACGCACTGACTCCTATAGCTAACTGGTAGACGAAATATAGGAGAAAAATATCTAATTCACCTTACCGAAGTTTCTCCGTCCATTGATGATTTCAAATACTCATATATATTGTTATAGACAACCAGGATGTAGCAGTACATCAACAACAAGTAATACAAAGTGCATTAAATGCGATTATCGCGTTCCATTCACGTGCATGTTCGTATGAGGATAAATATTTTTATATAAAAATTTGGCTTTGAAAGTTCAACGAACTGATCAAGTTTGCGCTGTAACTGCGCCGTGGCCAGAAATTTACCAGAAATATCTGATAAATATTTGTGCGCGTCACACTCGCGAAATTGCTTCGCTGAACAAAAATATGACGTGATATGATTCGGTACGTAACCAAGCAACTATGGAAGCTGTTTTTTGCAAAATAACTAATGCAAACTAAATGCAAGCATGTAATTAAATTTGTAGATTATGTTATTAAAGCAGCAAGTAGTTTGAAAACTAAGATATTAATTTAAGACTGACTAGACAAACACGATAGTTTTCAATGGATTTAAAAATACATGCACTTGTAAATGAGTCAAAAAAGAGACCGACAATCGATTCAATTATATGTGTATATGGGACGGATTGGGGAAAACTGTGGTCGCGCTAAACCTCTATATAATTAAGTTCAAAGTGCCGACTTATGTAAAATTTTACACAATATTTATGTATCTAAATATGATTAGCTATCAAAATGCTACAAATATATCACCTAGTTACTATATGATCCCATGTGTATGTTAATTTTATTTACGAAGGGGTCAAAATCCAACACGCGGGTCCAACGTGGCCCGGTATGGTCCGCCGTGCTTAGTAGACAAGCCATAATTAATGAAAAACAAATGTGCCAAATGGGGATTTGAGCGCACATGTTCATTATTACAGCAGTATAAAAAACAGTTTGTTTTTCCTTGTAGTTTATAAAAAAAATGGTTGCCTGTAAAGTCGGTTTTACGGGCGAAGATTTTACGTGACAACGTCTTTTTCTCGGTAGAATATTTATTGATATGAATATAATTAAATTGCACAATAGGAACAAGGAATTGAATGAAAATAAGAATTGCACAAATTTTTAAACTAATAATTTACTTAACACTATCAACATTTATCAATAGTATGACATAACCTATAAACTCAGTTTCTCAACTTTTGTGTCAATCCAATGACGTTTTACAAATAGACACGTCATACACTAACAAAATGGCACAAAAAAATGGCGAGATGCGTATTGTTATTTCAATTTGGTTCGAAGAAAGAGTAAAAAAGCAAGAAACATAAGTTAGAAAAAGATGAATAGACATCGTTTGTTACGACACAATAAGTGCCGCACGATTATTGGCCAAAGCGCGTGTGACGTAGCACCAAGCATGAAGTACGGGATGACGTGGCGGGAGCCGTCAAACGTTGCCATGAGAGCGAATTTATTAATTTTATTCAATAAAAAATTAAATTAGTGCGTACTTGCGCACTAAATAAAATATTTTTTTTGTTTCACAGTTCAGAATCATTTGTACTTTTTTTTAAATCACTTTAATCTATTCTTCCGCATTTGGTTTCGACAATACAGTTAGTCAGAGAAACGTGTATCCGCGACACTGGTTGAAGCGTGACTGATTGCGCGTGCGGCAATTACCTCCCAAACGTCTTGCCATTATAAAGCTCAGACAACGCATCTATGCTTTATAAACATCTTAGTGTCAATCTAACAATTAATCAATCAATCATAGTTTACGATAATGAAATATCAGTGTACAATTATTTACCTTTATTGTTGTAGTTGTTGTAAATGATAAATGACGAATCTAAGCACTCCATATTTTCACTACAGACACAGCTGACGATACTTTAAACACACGTGTGAACTTGTATTGTGACGCTTTCTTGTTTTTCCAACGCCAAGAACGTTCGAGAAAGACAAAGACAGAGACACAAGCATGCGCCGATTCAATGCGCCTAATTCTCTAGTGCTGCGCGCGCGGCAGACCGATCATAGTTGAGTGGGAGAGAGACGCAAGGCATTCGGCGGGCCTCTCTCTCGTTCGGTGACTCATCGTAACGTTACCGGGCGTTACACTTTTTCATAAGTGACTCCCAGCCGCAACCTAATTTAAGACGTTGTCACGTCAAAACTTCACGCTGCAGTCATGTGTACTCAAATGGTTAGATGGTTATCGAACAAGATACAAAGTTAACCAACCCAAATTTGTTATTTTTAATGTAACAAATAATTTAGCATTCTTATCGGCTATTGTACGCAGATTTCTGCCTTAGATTCTTTCGTGTAGGTATGTGAACTCCGAAACAGCCGAATGTATTAAAGTTTATTGAATAGTTATTGCATTATTCATATACGTGGATTGTTGTGTTACTTAGTCGTTCGGCCTTGAACGCCGCGGTGATGCCATGACTTTTCCTGATATATTGTTTATCGTTTTTATTCCTAGAATTTGGCGATGAAAATGATTTGAAACTCTTACTTGGCAGTGTTCAGCCATCAATCTAGCTGAGTAGCTAGATTTGAATTTGTTTTTATGATGTTAAGGTAATCTTCCTGAGGGAGACATTTATGCAAATGCAAAATTATCTAACCACAATATCGCAATTACTCACAACTACTTTAGTATAATGAAAGGAACTGTGTTCTCAGTAGATATCAATGAGTATAAGGAAATATCGGAATAGAAATGTTTACGTGTGCATACATCTTCGTGCCGTGTTCCGTAGAAGGGCGGACACAGGCGTGCTCAGTCGGAGATCATGCACCTTTTGTCGTGACAATTAGTTCCTTCCTAGAGTTGGCACGTATCGGCTGACGCCTGCGTCCGGCACAAATCACGCACAACGTTCAAACGTTATTTGAATGACGTGCGGTTTTCCTCACTTTGTTTTTCTTTTAGCATAAGTGTGTAATTATAAAGCAAGATTGAGAAAAAAAAATTCTGGAAGGATTTCTTATTACGAATATTCATTTAAAAGTCAATATAAATGTAAAGGCCGATATTAGTCCATTTTTGTGAAAGAAATTTAAGGGCAATACTGGGACTCTTGGGTTCCTGTTGTTGCTATATACCAATAACAGCAGTCATTAGGCCTCGTCAGATTCGCCCTACTTATAGAATATGGGCTCCAAAGTATTGACACTCATCCATATCATCCATCAACTCTCGTTAAACTAAGACATACGCTTATATGTGATCACCTGGTTTTTGAGAAGGCCACTGAGTTAAAACTAAAAGCCAGATACATAGCACGCGTGAATCATGGCGTTTTTTTAATACTTTGAACGCTATAATTTGTTTCACCATTCTAGTACAAAACTTTTTGGACAAGCTGATATTAAAAAATATTAACCTAAACTCACGCCTTTTTCTCAGAAGGGGTAGGCAGAGGTGCGAGAATGACCTGTTTCGCCGTTTATTTTACGCCCCACGATGTGACAGGGGGCTAGCATATTGCCATATCGGGCACAAATTTACGACCTCGGGCTGATAATGAATAGGACTATCAAATATAATTTTGACCGACCCGGGATTCGAACCTGAGACCAAAGCTTTGCAGTCATACCACACCACAGCGCCATGGCAGTTAAAAAATAAACATAAAACAACGTGATACATTTTCATAAGCACTTCCATTGATTCCCGTGTGGTATTGTTTATTGTTCTGTAAAACTCAGAGTTAGTATTCGAAGTACATGTCTCCATTCAGAACAACGTTACGTCCCAAGCATTAAAAATATTCTGAATATAATTATTTTTAAGAAGCTTTATGGTAGGGATCCTTGAACCCTGCACGCGGCGTACATAAATATAAAAAAGGCAATCTTTGGCTATTTATTGAAAGTTTTTATCGATCACCCCAGAGGGATTACAGGATAGGTTTGGGCCAAAAAGTTTTTATAGCTATTCTTATCTCTTGAAAACGTTGACATTGGAATCTTCGCTAAGCGAAATCTAAAGTAAATATTGTTTGGAACTATTGACATAGATATAGATATTATGTATATGGATATTGTGGAACGAACCTAAAATGTTCCGACGTAAGTATTGCGACGCTCCAGAAGTCTCTTACTGTAATTAGTATTCACTCGCATTGATTCTGAAAATTCCTACTTGTATTATGACAGAAATGTTGTACAAAAATAATCTTATCACCGTTATGAACGAAATATGTCACATTACGTTAATTTAATATTTAAAATAGTATTTTTATTTTCACGTAGCTACGGAAAAAAATAATAGATGTCGCGATGTTTATGGCAATCATTTTTATACTCCCAAAGTACTGAACGGCGTATCCTTATTCCTTAGTTTGTAAATCGATATTTGAAACACATTGGTAAATTCTTTGGTTTAGTGGCAGCTTGTAGAGGGTTTGAATCTTGAGAACTTTTTCCGATTGGGACATATCTGTGAGATTTTCACAGATTAGTTAGTGGTGAAATTTGAGTCGGGAATAAATTCGGCAAACTGTTGATGTGTTGACTAGTGGCACCTCTGACGAGCCCCTCAGAAATATACATGACTGGTCGTATGTTATCTCATGTTGTCATGTTTTCACACATGTTTTAACAGGTTCTACGAGTCATTCCAACAGGAATTGGATGAGCAAATATTAAAAATCATTTAATTTACATTTCGCGTGATTCAGTTGCATTTTCATGAGTAACGTGTGATGTGACTCAACGTTTAATACGACAAGACGTCCATTTAGTTGCCTTTTGACCTATGCGTATAATTATGTTAGGAGACGACAAATCAATATCGTCGGTACTTTCTCGTCAGGTCACAAGTTGAACCCTGGTCTCCGGCAAATCGTTTCAAACGTCAATTTTGCTTGGTAGTACCGGTTTTGGAGCAAGTTGCACAAGACTTACACAACATTGTACCAAACTTAAACGCCATTATAATATCATCTTTCCCAATTTTAATTCAAATATGGTGCGGTGTTGTAACACAGAATTAATATTTAGTTTTACGATCTACCGATGTTTTTTAAATATTTTTTTCTATGACGTAATTAGGTGGATGGACGAGTGACGGCCTAGTGAAGGTTGCAGGAAGTCGCTAGATGCATGCCGGCAAAGCCGCTTCAAATAGGACGTTGTAGAAGTATTTGAAGTAGCCTCTGTTCACAAGGGATTTCCTATGACTGATGATAATATTGACGTAACCAGTAAATACGGTATAAAAGTGCCTTAATATAAAACCATAAAAAAAGAAACTAGTGGCAAAAATCATATCAAATAAAATATCAAATATCATAATCATATACATAAATCTTAAAAAATACAATTTTATTTTTACTTCATCCATTTGTAATGCATTCAAGGTCTGCATTTTTTCGCTGCTATTAATGTGCTCTTCTTTTATAGAGCAGTGTAACAAAAATACTTTTTTGCAACATATCATACATAAGAATACATTTTTTTATGCATTGTTATGAATCAATTTAGTTGAAGAACTTGAAACTGCGAAGTAACCAGAAAAATATGTTTATAAAAATTTAATATACGTATTGCGCAGTATTTTCGTGATGTATATGTTATGGGCCAAGTGATTAATGTAGGCAGTATTCATAATGCCCGGGCAGTATGAATATGGCCGACTGCCGAGCCATATTGGGCCAAGTGATTAATTACAATCTAAACTCACCTATTTATCACATTGCCAGGGCATTGTGAATATGGCTACATGATGATCGGGCAGTGTGATTAATAGGTGATTTTTTACGTGGTGCGCTGCCGCATCTGCGATGGACCCATGAATTAGAAAGGTTGAATTGATCTGCTTATGTTTAGTTGCTTTTTAGAAGAAAATTAGTGTACCCACTTTATGGATCAGTTAGGTCGACTGTGCCCCAAAACCGACTCGGAACATCCCGACTTCACGTACCTAGTCTTTTGGCTACCGACCCTAGAGTGTATATAAAAAGCCGGAGGCGCGGAGGGAGAGCAGCTCCCGCCCGCTGTAACGAAGGATAGGCAACCGTGCGAGCCGTAGCGGCTGAGGCTGCGGAGGTGAGAAAGGAGGTTGCCTATCTTTTGTTACGCAAGGGCGAAGGGGCTGAACTTCCCGTAGCGCCGGAGACGATGCAGAAGCTAATTTGTATTGACAACAAGTGTTTTAAGGGTTAGGTTGCTATAATAGATATTTCTCAGGAATGGTGCGTTACCTTTTCATGGGAGTGGTACCAGGGGAGGTGCGACACTCCCTCCACTCCTCCCAACCCACCCCCTCGTGCTGCCCTATTCTAAATTCTACTACTTCGGCTCATTGTTTTGATTTTGATTCGCTTTACATCACTCTGCCCAATAGGCACTTGGCGTTATTCATAATGCCCTGGCAATGTGATAAATTGATTGGTTATAATCACATTGCCCGCTCTTATTGGGCATTATTTATATTGCCCGGGCATGATGAATAATGCCCGATTAATCACTTGGCCCATAACATATATACCTACAGCATATTCCGCGTAATATGTCAGATATACGCAGTAATTGGCGACATTAATATGCAAAAATAAATGCTGTCTTGACATATACACATAGAAGAAACATGAATGAAGTGAATTGGAAAGTTTGTTTATGAATCATAATATTTGTAGCGTGTGATTATTATTTATGTCCCCTTTTTTAGTTTTAAAACGTAAGTCCACGATTGAATAGGATCACCAGTATCAATAAGAATCTGGAAGCTATTCTGAATTTATTAACAAAGAAGACAAACAGGTGTAAAGGCCAGAGTTATAGGATCACAACTAGTGCTGGCCTAGTTGTGATCTTTCCTGTATGAAGAGAAAATTTCATATTGCGGAGATTTTAATGTATATACTATGTATATAAACTCACGCCTTTTACCCACAAGGGGATGATGGCAGAGGCAGGCAAAGATGCCAAGACACCCATATTTCGCCATGTATGTTCCGTCTCACGATGGGATAGGGGGCGAGCCTATCGCCATATCGGGCAAGTTCCTGACTCCGGGCTTATAATGAATAGAAAAATCACATATAACTTTGTCCGACCCGGGATTCGAACCAAGACTCCTTTTTGTAACCGTACCGTAGTACGACTACACCACCGAAGCAGTCAGATGGTAATGTTGTTTGAAATATTCAAATATTTGTTGTTTTCAATTGAGAACACATCGTAAGATGGTTTTAATGCTGGGCTCTTGTGCTTATTTTATTGGTTTATTTTTTTGGTGTTTTAAAATTCCATTTTTTTATTCGATAAAGTTAGTTATTTAATTAAATAAGTAATACATGACATAAATAGAACTAATATATAATAGTTAAAAAAAACTAAAATACACGCTTTAATAAGATATACAACTAAAAAAGTAAAAATAATTGATACTGAATTTAAGATAAGAAAATGGAGTAAAATACATATATTTTATTGTTACAAAGCGTGGGGTGTTTACAACAATTACTTATCCTCCTGCACCCCACGCTTTGTAACAATAAAATATATGTATTTTACTCCATTTTCTTATCTTAAATTCAGTATCAATTATTTTTACTTTTTTAGTTGTATATCTTATTAAAGCGTGTATTTTAGTTTTTTTTAACTATTATATAATTGTTTTGACTAAAAACATCCATCTACGACTGTATTTCCAATCAATAACGCCATCTGTTGGTCAGTAGTAACATTTGACACTTGAAGAATACAAGAAGCTTATACCCAAATGGAGATTGCATTCCGTATATAAAAGTGAAGCACAAAAATTTTACCTTGAATGACGTCGCTGATGCCTGCTATCCTTTTCTTTAGCGTAACAATGAATGAACTTCACGTGAACTTCATTCATTGTCACTCTAAAGAAAAGGATAGCAGGCAACAGCGATTGCATTCAAGGTCAAATTTTTGTGCTTTAGTGTTTTATACGGAATGCAATCTCCATTTGGGTATAAGCTTCTTGGAAGAATACAATGTTAACGCCATCTAGCGATGAATGTAGCAATGGTCATCAATTATAAGAATAATTAATCCTGGCGAATCTAATCAGGATAATTATATATTTTAATCGAATTATTGTATTGTCATCGGTCTTTGACAGGTGTGCAAAATTTGAACGAAATCTGGCCGTTTAAAGTGGGTCAAAATCGCGCCCAAAGAAGTCGGTTACAAACAAACATACAAACATACAAATATACAAACATACAAATATACAAACATACAAGTGAAGCTAATATAAAGCGTGTAAAAAAGCTTGAAACCGTAATGTGAAGCACGTACGATGGAACAAAAAACGATCGAACACTTTTTCTCAATCAGCCTTAATTTCGGAACGAAGCCTAACAAAACACAGTCTAAGCAAAAACTAATATGGAGCGAGCAGAATTTAGGGCATTTTAATGAGGTGTGTTATAAAGCGGAACATTATGCCGGCCTCGAGAGTCGTGTCAGGAAGCCCGCCGCTTCCGACCGGAAGGCGCTGCAGACAGTGCAGACGGAAGACTTACGTCACTTCCGATCGGCCTCAACTTGTCTCCTTATAAGGCGGCTGTTGGGATCACTGTGATCTGAACTAGGAACATTCAATACTGGACATGCATTTGTTTCCTGTTATAGAATACCGAAACGGGTTTGAAAGTCGTTTATTCGTAACTTTATTTCCTTTATTAGCATATAAGACTAAGCTATTCACCGTCAGTCTATATTCATAATCATTATTATATTGTTTAATATAAACTTCCTAAAATACCTCAGCAGCAAGCTTTTACTTTACTTTTACTGGTGGTAGGTCTCTTAAATGTAAGAGGCTGCTCGGGTAGGTACCACCGCAAATGTCTATTTCTTTCGCCAAACAGCAGTATAAATGCACTGTCGTGTTCCGGTTTGAAGGACACTGTAGCCAGAGTAACCTTTGTGGAATGCCAAGCATTGCTTTGCAGTTCATAGTGTTGTTTGGTTTTTCTACTGTCCATGAGCGGTCGAATCGCTTAACGTCAGGCGAATGACATTCTAGTCTGGCCAATCAGAACAAAAAAAAGGTATGATGCATCTAGAGACCTCCTATAATCTTTGTGGTATTCTATCTACCTTATAGACTATAGACTTCCAAAGATACGTTCATCAATAGTTGTACTTAATAATAAGTAGTATACTTAGTCCTATTTTTGAAATAAAAAAATAATAAAGTGGCTTGCCCAGCCTCTAAATGAAATCCAGGAACTGAAGGTTAAACTGTGGTTCTTTCAACACTTACCATTTTTTTCTTTAGATAAAGAATAGTTTTCCCTCCTACTGATTCAAATTCAGTGGTTTATCATTTAATAATTTAACCGCTAGTTTACATTCGTACGCGTGAGGATGCATTACAACAGAATTAAGTTATATTTCGATTTGTAGGCTATTGAGTTCTGAGTGCGTAGGTATTATCCTTGGCAAAGCACGGGTGTATTTTAAATCCGCATTTTATTTTCCTTTAACGGTAAAGGCGCACATCATAGGGAAATATGTAGAACTTGAGAATGCCTTATTAAAATTTCAAAAGTATGTTAATTTACAAGGCTAACATAATAACATCAGTGAAAATGCACTGCTGTGTTTCGGATTGAAGGACATTGGAGCTAGAGAAAGTACTGGATTTATTGAGACTTAACATCTTATGTCTTATGATGGCGAGCGCAGTGGTAAAGGTAGAGACACGCTCTTAACCCCAGATCACAACAAACTCTTAACAATCGAACGCATATTATTTCATGACGATATTTATAAATATATATTGATAAATAAGGGTATTATAACCACAGCGAGTATATTTGAAACTGTTACTGGTCCTTGGATGTAAACGATTATTATCTATTATAAGCTCTACTTAACCGCTCCAATAGGCGAACGAGTATTGTTTAGTTAATAATATTAAATATAACAAGTTTGCAATTTCCAAATAACGTAAATCTTAGTTTAACAGCACCGTTAGCTTTTCTGGTAAGGCAAGTGAAATATAAGGCAGGCTCGGCTGTTTCAAGGAAAAATACCGTCTGATGCAAATAGTTTGGTAACTAACTTGCGGTTATTAGGTGTCCACTCCGAAGGCTTGCGCTTTAATCAAGCAAGTTTATAACATATAATTGAATCCTTCACTTATTTCCTCAACCATTGCTTTATACATTAAAAAGTGTTTTAAAAAGTTTATGTTAAGCCAGCAATGTATTGCGTATTGGAGTGAGGGTCGTTTCGTGGTTGATATCAATTAGGAAGTGGTAGTGAGTCGAGTGACGTGGTGGCGGGCGTTGCGTGGGCCTGCAGAACGAGTGCGACCGGTCCCCAGGTGTCAGCTCCGAAGACAGGGCAGCACTCGGAACTTGTTATCTCGCCGCTTACATTTTGTAATGAGTGTTATATTCGCTGATTTTATCTCATCTAAACATGGCGTTGCTTGACAAAATTATAATTTTATTAATTTGTGACTTAATTATGATACGAAAAATACTTTTCATTGTATTACTTAATGCGAATTATATAAGTTTTTGTGTAAAACAGAATTATAAGGAATCGGTAGCATATAAAATAATTTACATTTTTACCGCCTTCCATTAACTCGAACGTAGCGAAATAAATACACGAAATGTTATCTCGGAGGCAGGCATACGTTTGCCCACAATCTCATTAAACGAAACGACTCTTCATCTCCGCCCGCGCCAGACATAGACGGGGCACGTTCCCTTAAAAGATACTCGTCTTACAAGAGCCTCGTATGAAAGCACTCCAGCCGAAGCGTTAATTTGGGACGTAATCAGACATTTTTTATCTACCGTCAGCAAAATAAATCGTGTTTTTAATTTTATGCACTGCCGTTTCATCTCAGTGGGTGGGGATTAGTATATAATTAATTCCAATTACTCAGTGTCTCCCTGTGGTTTACAATCTAAGCGTGGTCGCTAAGCGAGCTGGTCAATACGGTTGTTTGCGTAAGTAGTCACAGCATCAGCAGGCGATGTTGCCGCGTCAGTACCGCCACTAACGAGATGTGTCCACAGAGCACTTATTGTATCAGCTTAAATACTTCGTGTAATTGCTGCAACAAAAACAATGAAGATGGTTTCGAATGCGCGAATGGAATGTTTATGCTTACAGTGCTAACTATAATAGTGGAATTATATTATAAATATCTAAATCCTTTATTATGTCTAAATTGATAAGAAAATTTAAGATACTACATTTTATAGATATCAAAATTTGTAGTAAAATTAAGACTTATTACAACATTAACACATTTCAGCTTTCTTTTCGTCTCTCTGTAACCATTGCCTGCATTTTCACAAGATCTGTGCGATGTCTTCATTAAGCGACATAAGATATAAGTTTACTACATTTTATATACTTACTGGAACTAATTTTTCAATAACGGTGGGCAATCTTCGTAGTGTAGTGGGTGAGAAGTATAACGAGAGACCATGGTTGCGATCTCAAAAATATACAAATGATTGTGAGATTAGTCAATACTTGTTTTGGATCTGTTTGGTATTGTTATTATTCTCATAAATTGTCCATATAAAAGTGTTCGGTTTTATTTTATTTTGCTGTAGCATTTGGTAGGTACCAATCCTTATACATAAACAAGATGGGCTGTTTTTTCTTATTTATATTAGGAACGCTTACTGTTCTTGCTGAGATATATGAAGTCGAAATACTTAAAATATATGCGTTAACCTTTTACTATCTTATCTATTTAGCTCTCTTTATTTTTATTAACATACGCAAGTCCGTTAACAAAATAACCACAATATCATTGGCCTTAATGTATTATCTAAATGTCTCGTGAGCTCGCTCACTAATCTTTACTATTTTCGATAAAGTTTGTGACTTTATCTGTTATATATTTGTTCCACTTATTTTAATTAAATTTATATTCATATTTTTATCTTTTTGTACCTATATTATTCTCGTGGCGGGAAATTTGTGTCCGCATGGATAAATAACCTTACTTTACCTATAGCGGAAAAACGCCATTGTGAACATAGTAAGTATGCCATGTTCCTCGTTCAGCCTAGTACATATGTCGAGTACTACAAATTATGGAATGAACTCTCTGCTTCGGTGTTCCCTGAGCTCTATGGCATGTCCTTCTATAAGGGAGGCTGGAGTGTTTCAGAGAGTATTCTTCTTACGATAAGCAGCAACTTTACAATGCTGGACCCCTGACACTGCCCGTTTATTACTACCCGGTCCGCATGCTTGTCTGGCTGCGTAGGCCATAAAATTAATTAATCTATCTACCCGATTTACTTTTACTCATCATCAGATACGTCGTAGTTACTTTGTAGTGCTAAAATAAAAACTCAACAATTGAGTCTATGTTATTGCAATCTTGATAAAGGATGCAGAAACCAGGAAGTTGAAATATGCAGGGACGCAAAAGTCGCTATGATAATAAGAGAAAAAATTCTAGAACTATATTCATCGGAAATCATCCTCCAGACAGTGATGACAATTATATTTACTGTGGAGATAGTTATGTGCTAATTGTTTTTGTAACACACACATTTTTTACATAAAGCCATAACAATTAATTGAATTTTTTTTTTCAATAACACTTCATTTGGCAGTAGTATAAAGTAACGTGTTAATTTTAGTAGTTAAAGTGTATTTTTTGCTGATGTAAGATCGCAACTGAAAAAAATATGTGTTGCTATGCCATATTGTATTATGTATAATAGAACAGTGGCAAAAAATAATAACTCAAATGTTGTTTTTTTAATATAAAATCTGCACCACAGTCGAGTGGTACAACTGGATCTATTAATACCATATGCGCCAAGTTTTGGTAGGTAGGTGATTAACTCTTAATATATTAACATTTGTGGGCGTGGCAATTTGTATTATTTATGCGAAATTCAACACTTTTTTCTCATACCAAAGTTGAATATTATAATAAAATATTTTTACATAACCACAAACTCATCTGCACACAAAGCGAGCTATTTGCTTATTACCGCGTGCCATTCAAACGATCTATCTCGACGTTTAGCCGTTCAAAGCGTGTTCGAAATGCTTAAAATGTTTTGTCATTAATATATATGCGTCAATGCATGATTAGTATAGCGATGTTTTCTTTAGCGTTCAGAACACGTAGGCAGGAGTCACTGAAAGGGTTTGGGTGTAGTTTTGTAAGCACCACGAGGTTCTACGGTTGTTATATCACCTGTGGAAAAAGGGGCAATGTCAAGGTAGAATTTCACCAAGCAAGGCTGAGTTGCACAGGTCACGTACTACACACTTACAAGGAAATCACTATGAATCAAAATTTACGTGACTATTTTGTAAACAATACATAACCTAACACAACCCTTAAACATTAACCGTTGTATAAACAACTGCGTAATTATGTTTTTGTTTGTTAATTCTTTGTTTATGTAGACGTGTCCTTATTCGACACATTCATAGTTCTGAAGGACAAGTTTTATTGATTCAGGTGCAAAAATTGCTTGGTTTAATCAAACAACTAACCTCAAACCTGCTTGCTAATTGAATCTCTATAATTTTATAATTGGAAACTTCACACAAAATTATTTTTCGGGAACCCAAGATTTCACGGTTGGCAGCGCCAGTAAACTTGCACTATCGTTTATATCTGTGGAATTTATTAATATCAGCATGTTTAAAACTGTTTTGCGCATTTTAGCAGTGTTTAACATAACTGCTATTTAGGTTTTAATGATGTGTAGCGTCCGGTGTAACGGACCGATGAGTGAATCAGATCGGTCGTTGTACTTCCTTAAAAACGTGTAACAGGTATAAATGTGGACATGATTTAATGACTCGTTGTACTTCGTTAATGACGGCAAACGACTCCTGCCCTAAGAAATCACGCCGTTTATTCGTCTGCGACCGAGCCAGCAAAATCCAATTCCTCGTGGACACCGGAGCTGACATCTGCGTGTTTCCTCGTCATCGTATCCAAGGCCTGCATAAAAAGTCCAACTACGAGCTTTCTGCGGCCAACGGGACAGTGATCGCTACATATGGAATTGCTAATTTAACGTTAGACCTTGGCCTTAGACGAGATTTTACTTGGAGGTTCATAATAGCTGATGTCTCCAAGCCAATCTTAGGTGCTGATTTTTTGGCATATTATGGACTCCTACCAGATCTGCAACGTAGACGTTTGATAGACTCCTCCACCCTGCTTACCTACAAAGCGGAGATAACAGAGTGTCAGGAACCAAGCATCAAAGTCATTAATGGCTCATCACCATACCATGAGCTTCTGCAGGAGTTCCCAGATATTATTCGTCCGGATGGCGCACCTAAAACAGTAAGCCACAGCACAAGACACCACATCATTACGACTCCAGGCCCACCAGTTGCGCACAAACCCCGTCGTCTTGCTCCAGACAAGTTGGCCGCCGCTAAAAGAGAATTCGAGGCGATGTTGCGACTAGGATTGTGTCGGCCATCAAAAAGTTCATGGGCTTCTCCACTACACATGGTTCCCGTCGGAGGAGTCGTTTGCCGTCATTAACGAAGTCCATGATTTAATGAATGCCCCGTGTAGTGCGTTTGTGAGTAACATTATAGCTGCGAGTTTCGTCACTATATCTAGTTTGATGTCTATACATACATATGTATATGTATGTTTGACTATATGTCTTTCTTGGGATAAATCCCTTTCATGATCGAAAAAAGATAGATCTACATTCATATTATATATTTTTAAGGATTTATTTATTCCTCATTTCCTTATTACACTTTATTGTACAAAACAAAAAGAGAAAAATACACAACAAAAACAGTATAATAGGCGGTCTTATAGCTTAAAATCGAATTTGTTCTCTTCCAGAGCTGGCATCTTCACCATCTGCACTACAGTGGTTTTAAAATGAAAAATCTACTACTTATACATTATTATTATGTGTCATTTTACATCCTACTTCTCTATAGGTTAATTAACAAGAGAAGCTGTAAAAAGAAACTATATTTTAATTGGAAAACCAGCAATAAATGTCGCTGATCTGAAGATTGATGCGACGATTAATAAAAAACAATCGATTACTAAATCAATATTGAAATTATAAACACAAAAAATATATAATGTCAAAAAGTAATCTTTACTAAAGGAGCCACTTATCGCATTCAAACTTCTGACCACACAATAAGATAGGAGGCATGTCTTGGTTCTTTCAAGTCATATAGATAAAGATCCAAGGCATGGAATATTTACATACATAATCGTCTTGCCTAAGTCCCTAGAGGGAGGGCAGATGCTATAGATCTTTACTTTACTAGATCTTAATATATCATTACTATTTTCACCTCATTTACGTTTATACGGACCAGACGCGACTGCCCACACGATTACAATGGGGGCGGGTTCAAATCCTAGGGCACACCTCTGACTTTTCGGAGTCACGTGTGTATTTATAGTCGATCAGTACGCATTATAACGGTGAAGGAAACATCGTGAGGGAACCTGCATAGCATAGCAATTTGTAAAAATATCTATGGTATTTAAAGTCCGCCGACCAGCACTAGGCCAGAGTCGTGGACTATATGGTCTAATCCCTCTCAATCGTACTCTCGATTGAAGAAGAGGCCCGTGCCCTACAGTGGGACATATATGGGCCTATACAGTACGTTCATAAATGTCTTTAGATATTTTTGTTGGTTAAGCGTAGTTTTGACCTGATCCTTGTGTATGGTGAAATCGATTCGGTTGGTGTAGGTTTGATAAGATATAGACCACATTGGAGTACATCCCACGCTTTAGCATGGGACTCCGCTACGAGTGACAGCCATTAAGTTCACCGCAGTAGTGCGAGCTATTGGACAAAATATACACAATGAATTTATTGTATAGAAAAAAAAAACAACATTTGGTATGTTTCTATTTCGTGTTGTGTAATAGTGAGACTATAAATTATTATTTAATATAAAATTCCTTGTAAATAAATCATAAGTGTTACATAAATAAACATAAAGTTCGTAATTGGGAAAGAATTTGAGTTTAGTGGTTTTGGTCTCAAACGAGACCTGTACCAAAACGGGTGAATTGCACAACATTCCGTAATACATCTAACCACGATAAATGTTCTAATTATATTTAGAAAGTATGACGAATGGAAAAGGCGACAGACTGTACCATATTTGTTCCGTTTTTCCATATGTGAGTAGCCTAAATGCACTAACGCATCTGGGCATACCGGTTCTGTGAGGGAACGACATGTCTAAACTGCTTAGGGAAACTTGTTGCCTCCGAATTGTCTCATGTGAATGATCAGATTTTAAACGGTTTCGGTATAACGCAACAATTTCAGTTCACAATACTGGTAGTAAACTCCGCCTAATTTATCTGTGTAGGAACAAATATTATTTAAATTCTGCGATTGCCTGGTCTTGTAACTATTAATCCAAAAATAGACTTTCATCAACGTTTGTCAGGCGGCTGCTATAAGCTATGTTCTTCCTGCAACATTAATAAAACTACGTTGCAATCATCCCAGATTTACGCAGAATAATCACAGTCTCGATTACGTATAATGATATCTGTCTCTTTGATATCAGAATGAAAAAATACTGCGTATATTTTATGTAGTATTTTTATTTGTGGAAATAAATTGTTGCTATATACAACGATCAAAATACGTCTTGACAACTCCGTACATCCTGCTATGGAACAAGCTTGTGATGATACACCAGTCTCCTTTGTTCGCAAAGGTCACTTGACATTCGTTTCGCATATAACAGAGGGTACAACATAAAATTATGTGATTATATTGACTTTTATTCTACGCAGCAAGCGCCTCAACAATAATTAATATTCTATATATAATTATAGGTATTAAATAATGATGTAAGTGAACGCAACCTATACAAGATTTTTTCCTTATTATAGTTTTTATTTGCAATGTATAGTTACTTTAGTTGTCGTGTTTTTTGCGATGTGTTTGGGCGCGGCAGACACGCGGGCGTTACGGACGACAAACCAGTTTCACACAGGAATCAGATATGTGTTTCGCACAAATCTTTCTGTGTATCTAAAGTTAGCTGTTATTTAATACTCCGCTTTTTTCCCAGAAGAGATTCGAGCGTAAGAATTATGTCTTGATCCAATAATTGTTTGGACGTTAGATTAGCGATCTGTTTGGAGCGACCTCCTTATTAAAGGTGGTCTGGTTCGTTTAGCTATTAATGAAATCAGTTAACACAGCCATGCAAAGCACTTCTACTGATAAATTAATGATACTGCATTTAATACTTGTTAAATTGCATTTGTTATTTATATGGCAATTACTCAGCCACTCCATTTAGCAAAAAAATGTTGGGATTAAAAACAAATGACGTATAGAAAAGCGTGTGAATCGCGTTTCAAAGTAAAACTTTGGTATAAACAGTGAAGGTAAACGTAGCCAAGGTACCGGAGCATATCGTTAAATCCTACGCTTTATGAGCAGTGTTGCCACGATCATAATGCATGGAGGATTTATAGCGGGTGTGGTGAAGTGCAGTACAGTTCACAGGCGATTGATCCGCCGAGGCACAGCGCTGAGCGCTCTTACGGCCACCACGGCGAGCTCTGTGTAATATGAAACTAACGCCTTTCCTGTTTGGATGTAGGCGTGTTTGCTTATGGCTTACGCGTAACACCGCCGGTTGATACCTAAACACAAATACCTACCGCTCCTAGATATTAAATTGCCTTGTGATACTTACAATAGATTATATTATTCAAGTTTAACATAATATTCCACGGTGGTTGTTTGGCCTGTAGTTTTATTTTTATGGTTTTGTTTGAAGTATTTAGTGAGTAAATAAATTAAACAATATTTTTTATAGGTAAATGTAAATTAATACAAAAAAAAAACAGTTGAAAACAAAATAGTTGCATACAAATTACTGACCTTACATCAAGATAAATGTCTTATCATAGGTTTCAGATACTACACAAAACTTTCTGGTCTCCCAACCTCCAAAAAGGCTACAAATATTATATACCTCATTAAAATTTATCTCAGAGCGGGATTGGAAGCTACTACCTCCAGTTTCATAGCCGAATCTAAGCCAAAATTGCCTGAAGGCTGTCAATATGTCAGGAATGTAATTGATGCGATCCGTTCTACGTACGGATATTTTACGACTTATACGAGATTTATCCGTATAGCCAGTATATTGTTTTACCAGGAACTTATGATGTACAGTGTTTTCGTGTCTACAACGTAAGGTTAGCAGAGGTGTCACGACTGCACCTTTACGATAATACTTCCGTGGTAAGGTAAAGGGAATTCAAATACTCAAAGCGTTACAAATCTACTTCTTTGGAAATTACATTTTTATAATGAACAATGAGAGAGATGAGATTCCGTTTATTTCTTTACACTATATAGCACACAAATAGGAAAAAAAACTACCTAGATATAAAAATTAAAAAAAGGATATATGGCGGTCTTATAGCTCTAGGCGATTTCATACTGGCTATAAGAAAAGGTAAAGAATAGAGGGCAATTTAAAATATAAAGGATTTAATCCCACTTATCAACAGGCCACCACTTAGATTGGTACTATAAAACAATATGAAAATTACAAAGTTAATATAAAAAGGATGATGTAAGAAAATACGGCTTACCATATGACCATACTAACCCTGCCACAGCGACTATTGCAAAAATATTTTTATTATTATGTATGACACAACACAGATTGCGATAAAGGTGTTATCGTCATAATATAGGCAACAAGGAAAAGTTAAAGCTCTTATATAAGCACGACCTATACCTCAACTATTCAATCTAGTAAAGGGTATTACAAATAGCGATATTAGATGTAAGACTTTATACACTGGCGATAGATTGAAATTTGAAAACAATTATAATACTTGTACGATATTGCACGACCAACATGAATATGTTGAAATTTTGGGTTATTTTTTTTTATTCTTTAGGCCCGGCAAACGAGCAAACAGCTCATCTGATGGTAGTTGATCACTGCCGCCCATAAACATCCACAAAGTTTGATTCATAGATGTGTTGCTGCCCCATCAGAACAGGAGGGGAGCGGGAAGTAAAAGGATGAGAAGAGGAAGGCGCTGTATATTAGTTGTGTATATTGTTGTTGATTTAGGTCAGAAACCTCGTGCTGTATACTATATTTTGATTACCTTACATATGCCATCGTTGCATTGTAGTTATTTTGTAGTAGCAGTAAAAACTTCAATTGACATTAGAGTAGTAGTTACATTGTATTTTTGCAATAGTGTGCTGGGTCGATTTGCGTGGTTATAAATAATATCTGTGAGCATTTGATGACCTGCAGCTGCTGCCTAACCGTAGCCTTTCAAAGTTGGAGCAATATGGTATGTAGCTAGTATAAATCTGTATCAACCCATATACGTCCCACTGCAAGGCACGGACCTCCTCTACAATCGACAGTACGATTGAGAGTGGTTAGGCCATATAGTCCACCACGCTGGCCTAGTGCAGGTTGGGTTGGCCTAGTATAAATGTTATTATAAAAATATCCTGTTAAGTGTCTTAAGAGGTATGATGTAAAAAGTATTAAAATCAATAAAAAATATGATCATAGCGCATCGTGAAGAGCCCACACAATAAATCATTGTATATTTGCCGTGACCCGGATACTCCATTGTATATTACACGCACTTATGAATGAGCGACGTTAATAAAATACCTGACTATTTATATGTGCAAAAAAACAAGGAAGTGTGCAAAGTAGCAAAAATTATGTTTTTATTTCGCTTCAAGGATTCACATCACGATTGTAGTGCGGGCGTTTTTTTGCCGAAAACCTCTAATATTATAATACATCTTATTAATTCGATTTAGCCTACGCTTATTCATAGAATTATAGACCATTAAGCCTGGCATAAATATTCAGAAATTATTAATTTATCTTTTTATATTTAACATTTGAATTATTTAATAAAATTTTAAAAACATTCATAGGTTTTGTCAAACTTTGCATTAACTGAAAATATTATTGTGTAGCTAAATTATTGTGAATAAGTGCGTGGTGGCCTGTTGGTAAACGGACTAAACGCGGCTGCCAACATGTTCACGGTGGTCGCGGGTTCGAATCCCAGGGCATACCTCTGACTTTTCGGAGTCATGTGTGTATTGATAGTCAATCACCACGCACTAAAACGGTGAAGGAAAACATCGTGAGGAAACCTGCATACCATAGCGATTTATATAAATTTCTATGGTATGTAAGTCCGCCAACCCGCACTAGGCCAGCGTGGTGGACTATATGGCCTAACCACTTTCAATCGTACTTACGATTGTAGAGTAGGCCCGTGCCCTGCAGTGGGACGTATATGGGCTGATACTGATACTGATGTGTAGTCTAAAAATGAGACAACTATATGCACAATACATAACATAGCAGATAAGATCTATTTTATAAAACTCTGTCTGTATCTGTATCTGTATCATATGGCCTACTCTACAATCGAGAATACGATTGACAGTGGTTAGGCCATATAGTCCACCACGCTGGCCCAGTGCGGGTTGGCGGACTTACATACCATAGAAATTCTTATGAATCGCTATGGTATGTAGGTTTCCTCACGATGTTTTCCTTCACCGTTTTAGTGCGTGGTGATTGACTATCAATACACACATGACTCCGAAAAGTCAGAGGTGTGCCCTGGGATTCGAACCCGCGACCACCGTGAACATGTTGGCAGCCGCGTCTCGTCCGTTTACCAACAGGCCACCACGCACTTTTTATAAAACTCTAATAGAGGATAACCGTCAACAACCACAGTTTGTAGCTTTTTACTCAGCAGATTCTTATAATATAGCGTAGGTGAGAAATAATAAGTGCGATTAATCATCTTCTGTATGTATCAGCCCATATACACGCCCCACTGCAGGGCACGGGCCTCATTAACAATCGAGAGTACGATTGAGAGTGGTTTTAATTATTAATCATCGCTAGATGTTAAATAGATGATTATGAACCTTATTTTTTAACTTAGAAAAACGGGAATTGATTATTTATGTAACTGCGAGCCTGAGGCGTTTTCCAAGGGAAATCCATCAAGCACACATCACATCTGATAAAACAATTTAAAAGCCCTTAAATTGCCGATTATAATAATGGTTTATTTACATCATATCCATATTCAATTTGGCCGGCGAACAGAATGTTTATAGCACATTAAGCCATTAAACTCTAGTTGAAACTACTACTATACGACATAAATGTATGCAAATAGCTAATAAACAGACAATGAACCACTGTCGGAATAATGGACGATAAAGTTGTGAACATCGTTTATTAAGATAACTACTGCAAATAGCTTTACAGAATATTCCATACGTTTATTCTCGTTTAAGGCATTTCCTACATCTATAAATAGTATTTACGCCTATGGTGTCTACAAGTAGGCAGAGAGACATCAGACATGTGCGTCACATTTCAATTAAAAGATTTCATACATTTTGTCATCGTGTAGGTATCTACTACGGAGCCTACTTACGTTAATTAACAAATAAATACAGCCTCGCCATATGCTCCTTACACTTAAATACAGGTGTTTTGTTGGAATTTCAAACTATGAGAGGTTTTTCGGTCTGTCTGTCTTTCTCGGAATCGAACCCATGGCCTTTTGTTTTACAGCCTGTCTTAAAACAACTGCGTTAAAGACTGTTCAATAGTGTTGATATTAGTGTATTTACGTCCGAGCAGCGATCATCATTCACCAAAAACAAAGTGTATAACTCACTCAGCTCCAAAAAGTACCTTTACACATATATGCGCGAAATTACCAAGATTTGTCATGTAGTACATTTCCTGATTGCCATCAAGGTATTTACACAACAATGGAATTGAAGTCCAGTATTCTGTCAAACGACAAAAAGAGTTCCAAAATAATTTTGCGTATAAATGTACGAAATAGAATTAATTTGGTTCACGAAGGCATGCCAGGATGGGGCGGCAATTTGTTGCAGATGTGAAGTGTAATAGTGACTAGACTTCACGCATCGACGACTCTGTAGATGAAGCTCAAATTGGTTGGTTGGACTAAATTAAGAATTGGGATAACTTGTTTGAATTATATAAGAAGATTCTGTACAAATATTTTCTTATTCTATTTGTTTTTATTTTTATAAAAAAAAAAGATTTATGCGCATAGTGCAATACAATTTTTATAGTTGTTGCAGATTTTTTTTGACCATCTGCAGACCTAAACCATATGCATTATGCTTGCCGATGCTTTCATAATTTCAAAGAAAATAATTGAAAGTAACTAATTTTGGTAGCCCTCTGAAATTATTGTGAAGATCTCCCGTAGGTAACATGTACCTACCTATAGATTGTTTATGATGTTTTGGTTCACCTTGGAAATGAATAATATGTTGCAAGTAATATAGAATCTCTTCAAAATAATAACTACTAATAATAATAACTTTTAAAGATTTTTTGCAATATTTATCAGTGGTCTATAATTAGCTTGCCTTAGCGTCGAAGTCACGGATATGCTAAGGCAATGAGCTGTCAAACGAATGACTATACGCATAATTATTATTTTTCTAAACTGTTGAATGTATTAAAGAATATATTATAATTATCATGTTTTGTTTTTGTTTCAATATTAATTAGAAGGGAAATACCGGCTGGAACACACCACTTGTATGGCTGATCTAGTCATCCATATCATTTTCATATGCAGGTACCGGGAGATTTTTTCTTCTACAATATTTTCCCATTACCGCATGATATAACTGCGATAAGATTATTTATCATGTTTGTCAAATGATGACACGATGCAACTTTTATATACTCGTATCCTTACTATAATCGTATCTTCGAGGCGAGAAACTTCCCCGGTGTAAATAAATACACCCAACAGTCCAATTCATAGTCCTGACTCCACACTAAGATCTAGTCTTGTGTAGTGGTCGTGGGCAACAGAAATTAGAAAAA
Organism: Hyles euphorbiae; assembly: GCA_023078785.2. Lineage (NCBI taxonomy): Eukaryota > Metazoa > Arthropoda > Insecta > Lepidoptera > Sphingidae > Hyles > Hyles euphorbiae. Next base: position 8,803,729 of record CM041046.1, read on the forward strand.
CCTAGACCCGAAACAAATACCTGTGGATCACACAAATATTAGTGTCGGTGTGGGGATCGAACCCGTGGCCTCATGTTTTACAGTCAGCGTTCAACTACCTGCGTCACGGAGGCTGTCCTGGGGCTTAATACTGGATGAATTGATTTGATTAATTTCAATTATTAAACAATTTTAATTTCCTGATTATCAACAAGACACCAAAGTATTATTGAACAATTATTTTGTCTAAAATTTGTTTAGGCTATTTATTATCTATAATCCAAACTATATATGAATATATGAACTATATGAACTCGACTGTTCGTTTGTCGATTGATTTCAATTCAATCTGCTATGCTTGCCACGAGCCGCCCATAAGGACGGCTCGCTGAGTGAATTACAGGCTCTTCACATCGCGGGATGCAGCTTGAATTCTCTTAAGATGTCGATAAGGAAGACCAATTTCAATTTATATTCGTGTCATATGTCATGTCTAAACTGTAGAATACCAATTTCATTCAATGTGGTTTAGACTTCAATGGAACATGATTATTAATTTCAGTCATATTTGAAAAGACAATTTAGCTATATCTATCGGCGATCCTAATATCGGAATAATGTGGGTTAATCAAACTATTGTTATAATTTTTATGAAAAAAAAAATATCCAAACCTTTTAGTATATTAAATATTGCTTAATTTCAACGTTGATAGCCATAAAAGAGTCGCGGTCCCTCTGGTAATAATTAAACCTTTATAGATAAAGTTATGCACGTCGAATTTCATTTGTAAAGTAAGAATGAGATGTTTTACTTTGTGATTAAAGTTTCCTCGGGGATAGCGCTCGTTTAAACTGACGAGGCCGGAGGCTGCAATTAATTTCAAGATATGAAGTTGTGGCCAGTCGGTAATTTCGGTTGAATCTTTAACAGTAAATCTGTTCATATTCAATTTTGAATACGAGTAAAATTTTGGTTGGAAATTGTATTTTAAAATACCGGCTTTTAGTTTGAGATTTGACTTCGTAATTGAGTTTCCGGATATATTCATTTACTGGTATAAGATGGCTGTAAAATGTCGGTGACATAATATAGTGGATAACTTTTCAAACTAATAATATCATATTTATGAGATCTTAGTCTGAGTTAGTAGATTTGGAATTGAGTTTTGTTCTTTTTCTACTGTAAAAATATACGGTTTTTTATGTTCATTTTATGCTAGTTAGAAGTTTTACTCTTACTTTTACTGAAGTTATTTTTAGTTACAGCCTCAGTAGCGCAGTTGGTTAAACGCCAGCTGTGAAACGAGAGGCCGTGGGTTCGATCCAAGACAAATGTCTATTTCTCCCTTCAAACAGCAGTGTAAATACACTGTTGTGTCTCGTATTGATGGACATTGTAGCCAGAATAACTACTGGACATGATGAGACTTAACATCTTATGTCTCAGGATAGCGAGCGCAGTAGAATGCCAAGCATTGCTTTGTAATTCAAGGTGTTGTTTGGTTTTGTTACTGTTCATTAACGGACGTATCGCTTACCATCAGGCGTACGGCATTCTCGTCCCTCCATTCATTGTAACAAAAAAAATAGGTTTGTCTGTGAGGCTGACAAGTCTCTTAAAGTTTCTAATACCCACGACACCAATTAAATTGATCTAAATGTGGGGTCAGACCTTAATGTGAGACTATTGGGCTAGATTTGGAGGAGTTAAGGTCAAAATTGATGTGTCTTAATAATAGAGTCTCGCGCTTCGAGAAAATTGGTACGTGATGTCGACTACTAAAGCAAGCTCATCCAAAAGTTTAAGAGTATCATATTGTGGACGGTTTAATAATTAACATACCACTCTAGCCCATTGCCACATAATGCAAAAGCACATGCAAAAGCTAATGCTAATAATAAATTTAATCACATCAAAGCTGGTTGTAGGTTATCTAAAGCCGATTTATAAAAAGCAGAATCAATATTTTAATTTTCCGTCAGCTCTAACAAAACGTAAAAAAACTATTGTATTTCTAATTCAAGAAATCTCATTTGACATTTCATACTTTTATCATAAATAACTTTGTGAAGACGTAACTCACACAATTTCAATAAAACTTTCCGTAAAACCATAGAATTATGAAGCTATTCTTATTTTATTACAGGATTTACAATCCATAATAACTAAATTTAAATATAAATCCTTTAAATAAAGCAAAATAACCATTTTAAACAACATACTTTTTTACTAGACGTCATTACAAAGTCACGTCGTTAGGTCTTCCATGTGTAGAGTTGAGACTATGCAAACGGATTTGTATACGCATAATCGGTAAAAATATAGAAATAATCGAGCAATTTTAATCCAGTTGTTTTCTAATTTTAAAAAGTACTGAATTATCAGCTAATAACAAGCATACTATCACCGAACAACCATCAGTAAATAATGTAATAGTAATTTTAATAAAAGGCAATAATTTAACAATTTAATAATTTAACAATAATTTTGTGTATGTGGTGGCCTGTTGGTAAACGGACTGCTGAGACGCGGCTGCCCACATGTTCACGGTGGTCGCGGGTTCGAATCTCAGGGCAGACCTCTGACTTTTCGAAGTCATGTGTGTATTGATAATCAGTCACCACGTACTAAAACGGTGAAGGAAAACATCGTGAGGAAACCTGCATACCATAGCGATTTATAAGAATTTCTATGGTATGTAAGTCCGCCAACCCGCACTAGGCCAGCATGGTGGACTATATGGCCTAACCACTCTCAATCGTATCCTCGATTGTAGAGTAGGCCCGTGTCCTACAGTGGGGCGTATGTGGGCTGATACAGAACAATAATTATTCATTTAAACATGTAGCGATGGTACTTCAAAAACGTAGATAAAAATCGTGATGCGTCATCTTTTTCTATACCACATCTAGTACTAATTGTGACAGCTTGGAATGCGCACGAATTATTAGTGAAAATATAAACTAAAAAATGTAAATGAATGTAAACTAAAAATATAAACTGTAATCGATTAAGAAATACAAACAAATAGTATCGATATCTCGTTAATAATCGGATATTGTACTAACCGATTTATTTGACATCATCCCTATTTCACAATTTTGAGATATGTCAAATGGAACTTTTATAATTAGATAGATAGTAGCGAATAATTTATGAATGTAAATAAAACAAGAAACATGATTGTTATTTATTACTTCTAATATTACGCAAGGAATTATCACGATTAACGTCCATTGTAATCAGGCGATCATCTCGTCGATGTAATCTCGCCATTGTTCCTGTAATTGCCACTGAAACCACTAAATGGAGGTTAACGAATTAACTTGTTGAAATACGCTTTGCTTTTCAACTATTTACAATATGTTTGTGACTTGGTTGCCATGCTGTCATTGTTCCGGCTTTTGTAAAATAAGTATACCTAATTTATTTATATTGGAACGGTTGTTAATGGGTCAAAATATTATCTGGCGTCAACTCGAGGGTAATAAGCTAATTGGAATGCATCTTGAACGTCACTGACTGTGCAAAAATGGCAGGGGGTGCTGTGATCGAAGAAAACTCGAATATACGGACGTCCGACAGCCAAATTAAGATATACATAATGTTTTTCACTTTCATTTCAATACTATTGTCTATAATTTGACAGCCTTCGTGACGCAGTTGGTTAGACACTGGCTGTGAAATGAAAGGCAGCGGGTTCAATCCCTACAGCGAAACTAACATTTGTATGATTTCCACAGGTATTTCTTTCGGGTTTGGGTGTTTGTGAGGCCGTAAAGTCTCTTGTAGTTCCTGATACCCACGTCACAAGATCTTAGTGTGGGGTTAGAACTATGTATGTAACTGTTGGGTGTATTTATTTATGATACTTATCATTCACTTCAAACTTAGTCTATGTTTAAGAGTTAAGACGTATGTGAATACTCACATTCGTACAGTTTTACGTATAACTTTCGAACATTCAAGTTTTATTTCGAATCGTAGAGTAACTCTCTAGAGCGTTGCAGTAGCTTCCTAAAAGGATGTACTAATGAATGGGTCTTCAGCTCGCCCAGAGTGGTAACTCTTTCTCGAAATTCCCGTGAAGTTAATAACTCCACTGTTGCGTTTAAATCTTATAAATATTCTACAAACATTAAACTGTAAAAAAACTGTGGATTTAAAATATTTTATACTAAAAATACTCAAGTCATTGTATATGGATTGTGCTGTATATTGATGCGTGAATCGCACGCGCATTGCGTAGATAAATACTTTGTTTACCAACACAACCTGCATGCGAGACGATGATTTTTTTCCCAACATTTCAATCGTTGCTATAGATGGTATAAACTACTGCACCGGTTGTGTGTCACCTGTCACATTCTATGAAGTTAATGAGATAAGTGGAATAGCTCGCGGTTGGCTCACTATTAAAAATGTTGCAACTTCAATACCGAGTTTATGAATTGACGACAAATGTGCTAATCGCTCTTCCTGTCTTACAAACTTACACCCTAGACTTTGCAATCTGTTTAGTGGTACATAAGCTGTTTTAGAGTTAAACTCCACATATGGAGCGAGTTAGCACAATAATCTGTATGTTGTTATATATATTTTGATTACTTTATCGTAGTCAAACACATGTTTATATTCTCCAAAATATGAGCATTGATTACCATTGAAGATTCGATTTTTGAAGTTTTAAAGTTTCGTACTACCTATAGACTCTTTTCAAAAGACTGAATAAGATAGATAATGTGACAACAATTGGGATTCCGTACGGAAAACCCATTTTATGAGTCTATGTAAAAAAATGATCCAGAATCGAGATCGAAACACACGTCATCGTCCGCTTTATGTCGTGTTGTTGTGTCTGCAATGTGTCTCGCATATGAGGACAGAGAACAACACTTAGATAGCGTGTATTAACATAATAGATGGCGGACTATTGTGTGGGACGGAAACAAACTACAACACTTCAACATTTACTTATGCAAAACAGGACGCAAATGCTATTAATAACAGATCATCTTTGAATATTTATCAGAATCGTATAAAAAATATTTTAAAAATACTTTAATGAAAAACCAAACATCTTAATGGAAAAACCTGCATTCCTTAGAGTTCGCTACTAGAATTTCAAATGGATATGAAGGTCGCCAACCCGTAATACACGTGTGGTGAACTGAGGTCTAATCCTAGGTAGAAATATATGGGCATGGGAACATATAAAGTATACCTAAGATATACTTTATCATCATTAGCCACAGGATATCCGCCGCTAAGCATACGCGTCCAACAAAAATTCTAGAGCAGTCATTCGGATATAGATTACGTATCTAAAATATTTTGCATTAATACCACGATCTCGTCCAATATAAATTTAAATTTGTACTAATGAAATCAGCTGATACTTGAGAAACAAGTTTTCGGATTCGATTCGCCCATAAGGTCATTGTGTGGTAACTTTAGTTTTCTTTAGCAGGGCATGTACAAACCTGAGTTGACTGCCTTATCCAATATCCACAACTTTCTGGATAGTGTATGAATTTTTCAGGATAAGAGGATTGTAATGGATATGTTTCCAATATATGTAACATACATTAAAAGGTCAAGAAACTTTACCGAAAGATACCTGCAGCTTTGAATGGAAGACGTTCATCATGAATAACCATTAGAGGTCATAGACCAGAAGACGACATTGAATCCGAATACCATATGTTCGATGCATGAGAACTTAATAAATATTGGTTGCGACTTAAGTGGGTCGGGACCAAAAAATCGTTCGAATATTCACGCCACGATGAACAAGTCTCTATGTTGACTAGTCTGTATGATTGATTTAATAATTTAAACTAGAGCGATTAAACAATAATTTAATAATTGGTGACAACATATACAGTGTGAGTGTGTGTTTTTTTTTCTTTACTTCCTGGGTTTCATTGGAAGATCGGAAGCACTCTAGAATTATCTGCCAGAAAGCACAAACAATCCTACCAAAGATACCTATGATTCTCACCCAGGTTCCCTGTAGCTAAATACAGCACAAGACAAAAGAAAACAATAAACGGGTTTACTCCACCGTTAATTACAATATGCTGAATAACGGAAACATTCTGACAAAGGCCGCATAATGGGACCACATCCAAGTTATTTTTGTTTCAGTTCGTTTTGGACAAATATCCGGTAGAGCTCCACTTGTTTTATTAAGTGCATCATTATTGTATTAAAGTGTTGAAAGCTTACAAGGTGCGATACTCCGGTGACATTTGAAATTGCACAAAGGCGTTAGGATATTTGCGGCGCGTGTTTGAACCTGGTTGAAACGTTCTTGTATTTATAAAATGTAAATGGAACAGAGGATCTCGTGAATTTACTGAAAGGGGAACTAAATCATGCGCTGATTTTTTGTAAAACTATATTATTATAATGAATTTTAGCTCTAGAAGAAAGATATAAGTATTTGAACCTCGGAGACTTAAAAAATCTTAGGGCATGGTTCCGCGAGACAGCGGGCGGCACCCGTTGGAGTAAATTCGCATCGCTTATTTTCTCAAACCTAAATAAAATAATTGTTAAACTATAGAAAATCTATTTCCGTGTTAGATATTGTCACGAGAATTTAATAAAATGAATATTAATACTCGTAATTTATATTGGCTATTATGCATTAAATTTCTGTCTTTCTCCTTTCTTTTCTACTTTTAAGTCCACCCCAAACTATATGACATTTCGTAGAGTGATTAGACCGCCATTTGTTCTTTTTTGTATTTATTTATTTATTGTTATTATATTTTATGTGAACAGTAAAGACTGAAATAAATAATTACTGAAGCACGTGATATGCTCCATCTTTTTATTTGTAAGTGACTTAGCATTCTAGATCTTACGTTTATTATTATGCAAAGTTATGATAATAATTTGAATATAATTGTACTGCTTATTTAAAACTAGTATACTTTTATAAATCTTAATAATTATATAGGACTACAAAATAGTTATAGCCGAACCAAAAAAATATATAGTTCCGTTTCTGGTGTTTTATTTTCAATAAAAATATTCATTAGGCAATCCTTATCGACATGCGCGAAAATATTCAGGACCAAATAAAACTTCACTAGAATTAATTCACACTTTAGATAAAAACTGACCTCGTTAATCATATCGGACATTGTATGCTCAACCTGAAACTGTAATTACACTCCGTTTATCAAATATTGGCCAGTAACACGCCTGGTGGCAACCTTCAATTGATTGCAAAGCCGATAAACAGCATCAAATCAAGTTCTATTTTATTTAAAGGATTATAACCGTCGAGGAGGCGTTCTGAATTATCTTAATGTACTTATTTTGCAAATAATCTACATTTTTGTTAGCTATAATGGGTTTATAAAACTATGTCGCCAAGAAACGAAGGTAAAAGAATTAATAAAAGCTTTTTTGAAGATATCTTCGAACACTCAAGACTACGTTTGTGTTACTATGTTTACTGATAATTAATAATTGTATAATGCTGTTGGAAAATACCACCAACATCTAAATCACATACATTTCGAAAATAATATGATCTCTCTTTAGAATATCTGTTTATTATTTTTAAAGAAAATTACTAAAGACGTCATAGTTATGACACAATACCTGGCAACTAAAACCTTAGCTCTACTTGCGATTATAATCAAAGTAACATATGCAGAGTAACTAACTATCTCTATTTAGCAGCAAACATGTGAGAATTAAGGACGGGTTGAATTTGATGCAATAACCCAAAACGGTTTAGTCCGTGACCAAGTGAGGTAACAAGTGATAAAATTGTACTGGAACTCTTAGTGAGTAAATTAATTTGTGCACCTTATAATGTTTACTATAATTTCCAATCGCAATTCATGAATACTGGGATATATAAAATGTATCCCCAAGTGGGTTGGCAAGCACCAAAGCGGCCAAGTGAAAAAACATGTTTTGTATATTATTCTTGTAACTGTATTGAATTTAATCTATTACAAACTCGTAAATGATTTTACGGCAATAGTATGATGATAATCGGTTTACTTAATAATTATTATTCACTACTTTTGGATATTAATGTCGCGTAGTTATTATTGTTTATCATGTGTGAACATCTCCCGCGTTGAATTTATTACTTTTATAGAATATTTTTACCCTACAAACATTCTAGATTCGTGCAGATATTTTTATTTACACCGTCTTCACTGTAGAAATATGACAAACTCATTAGCTTGTGGATGTAAAATTCATATGGTAATCTAGAAGATGTCATATAAATGGCAATCATCCTTTAAAACAATCTTCAGTCATTTTAATTAAACAATTTTATCTCAGTATTATTCATCAGGAATGAATGTAATTATAGGAAACTGGAAATGTTATTGACTTCAATTATTTTCTGTCAATGAAATGCAGGAATTCTATATACATGTGTGTATACTGCATATATAGTTATAAAAAAATCACTTCCTCAATATGCTGCTTTGAGGTCCAAAGCGACATTACAACTACTTTAAACTAATTAAATATCAATTGTGTAATCAATACGTAACAAATATTGTGAACTCATACACTTCCCGTTGCAAGCACGGGCAAACCCAGTGTGACGTAATAGCTACGCCATAAAGTTCATGAGAAGTTGCGAAAGACTTATATTGTGGCTAAGATGATTAATTTATGTTATTATTTAATTGCAAAATAATTAAATAAAATAAATACACGCAACAGTCACATACACAGTTCTTACCCCACATTAAGATCAATTAAGTCTTGTGTCGTGGGTATCAGAAACAACGAGAGACTTTTCGGTCTCACAAACAGCCGGACCCAAAACAAACACTTGTTGGCTTCAGAAATATTTGTCTCGGTGCGGAGATCGAACCTGCGACCAATCATTTCGCAGCCGGTGTCTTACCAACTGCGTCACGGAGGCTGTCAATTAATTAACATTCTTCTACGTGCCCTTAATCTAAAAATTTGTGGGTCAACATAATTTATTAGCTATGTTGTAGAATTATTTCGCTTATTTTTTAACGATCAGCTGCTTGCTTGATTTTAAATCTCTTCAAATAGGCTTTTTAGTACACACTAGCCCAGTAGGATTGACACTATTTGTATATCATATCAACACAAATTTAACCTTGAAAAGTCAGTGATGTGTACCGAGAGTTTGAACCCGCGACCTCCGTTTTACAGTTTGTTCTCTACTCAACAATATTCATGGATAATTCAGAAATAATTAAAATCAATCATTTAATCAGCCTCCAATAAGTGAGGTTACTCCATACTCCGATACGATGACGAATATTCGAACATCTTGCCTAAAACTGCCTAAATACTTTACAAAATGTTGCAATCCTTTTGCGTACGTCATAACAATAGACTAAGTTCGAAGTTAATGTTAAGATTTATAGAGAATAGTATAGATTGTTGAAGTGGAAAACTTTTATCTTTTATTTGGACATAGGACGTTCGAATATTCGAAGTTCGAATCGGAGTACAGAGTAACCCCCTGAGCCGTTACAACTGAGCAAACAATATTAGAAGTAGGCTTTCTTGCGAAAGCACACAGAGCCGGTGTTAGTGTTAATCACAACGTGTTGCATGATCGCAGGCGCTAAGAAAACCCGTAAATATTAACTGGGATACGGCTGTGTAATCAATTTGCTGTACAAACGCCTCTAGATGGCTTCTTCCGTATTGATCCGGCTATTTTAAAAGCCCGTACAGTTGTAAACATTAATATGCTAATGCACAACGATTTGGTCAAAATTGTCCATCAACCAAATTGACATAATAAAAATAAATGCGTTATGTTTGAATTAATTATTTTGCATGTTATGAAACAAATTATATTATTTATTGGTGTCATTTAACGCTTAATTGATAATACGCACGGACTTGAATTTCTAATGTTTCTAAATGTTGAGAGATTCAATTTGTATGTAGAGAATGTAAATGGTAGTCCGTTTTGCTATTTGTTTAACGTAGAAATGTATTTTGTGATGATCTAACAAAATTTATCAAACTGTTTGTTGTTGTATTATATATGGCATATAACTAATTTGTGTAAAATGGTAAATCACCGATTGATACATATAATTGGTTTCGGACAATTAGCTATTAATAAAATGAAATAACATTTTTATTTTACGTGTTTATGTGTTATATAAAATAATAAGATTGCATTTACATGGGTATAGTTTCTAGCCTCGAAGATGTGATTATCATAAGGATTTAAATAAGTCAACGTTAGTTTTATTATCGAGTATAACAATTATCGCATCTTATGGCGATTATGTCATACGATTGTCGCCCCGAGAAAATCTCCTCGTGTAAATGGCACTTCATTGGTGAAATAATAAAAAAAAATGTTTAAAACAAACAGGAATATAAAAGTTTATTCGTAAGTTCGTAACTATGCCAAAAATAGAACAAAGTAAGTAAAATATGTGGGACATTTTAGTTAATACCTAAATTTATTGCAATATGGATACTGAAAACAATTAGCATTCATAGCATAAGTATATCTTGTTTACTGTCTACTGTCCAAACACAGTGACCGTTTTGATTTGGTCACTTCCGTTCCAGAAAATTCGATCTTTAAGACGTCTGTTGTACGTCCGGGGAATAAGGTCAATTATATTAAATTAAAGTCAGCTATAAAATTAGATTAAGATGATTCTATGCGTTGAATAATCGTAAAGGTCAAGAGGGTATAATCCAAGTAATTAAATATGAAATAGATAACAAATATTCCGACAGCCTGCGTGGCGCAGTTTGTTAGACGTCGGCATGAAACGTGAGGCCGCGGGTTCGATTCCCGCATAGAGACAAACATTTATGTGATACACAGGCATTTGTTTCGTGTCTGGGTGTTTGTGAGCCCGCAAAGTCTCTCGTAGTTTCTGATACCCACGACAATGGGCTCGATCTTAGTGTGGAGTCAGGACTGTGCATGTGACTTTTGGGTGTATTTATTAAATATGTAGTGCTATGAGCGTGTTTTATTTGGGATTTATATATTTTCAAATTAAGACCACTGTTGAATATAGTCCATAAACGGCACCAAGTGTGAACAGGTGAAGAAATAAAATCAAGTTTATAACTTACTTTAACCTTTTATATTAGGTAAGTGCGTGGTGGCTTGTTGCTAACAGGCCAGACACGATTGCCAACATGTTCACGGTGGTTGCGGGTTCAAATCCCGGGGCACACCTCTGTCTTTTCGGAGTCATGTGTGTATTAATATACAATCACCACGCACAAAAAACGGCGAAGGAAAACATCGTGAGGATTTAAGGAAACCTGCATGCCATAGAGATTGGTATACATTTTTATGGAATGTAAAAGTTTGCCAACCCGCACTAGGGCAGCGTGGTGGACTTCCTATATAGCTTAACCACTCGCAATCGTGTTCTCGATTATAGAGTAGACCCGTGTCCTGCAGTGGGACGTTCATATATGGGCTACAAACTGATACAATTTTAGGTAGACACTTGGTACTTAAACAGTTCAAATTGATATGAGCTCGAATAGAAGCCTTCATCCCGTTTATTGTCAACTAGATATTCTAAAATAAATTAACAAAAATCATATTTTGCAAATTGAAAAATGGAATAATTTTATCAAATTAGTGTATTGTCATCGGTCCTCAATAAATCTACAAAGTTTGAACGAAATCTGGCCGTTTAAAGTGGGTCAAAATCGCGCCCAAAGAAGTCGGTTACAAACAAACATACAAACATACTAACAAACATACAAACATACAGGTGAAGCTAATAAAAAGCGTGTAAAAACAATCGGCACAGCGATATTTCAGTTTCGTAATTTTGATAATTTAAACTTAGGACGGTTTGAAAACTCGGTCGGTACCTACTCTAAGTAACCGCCTTGTTACAAAAATTCCCTTTCGTTGGAGGAACACTGTTCCTCCCCGTTTACGCTAGATGTCGCTATATAATTAATTCATATAGAAATATCTTGTTGGAACGTGGAAATAATGATTTACGTAGACATTTTAAGGTAACATTTTATTCTGTGCTTTAGATATTTATTTTTATAAATGTATAAAGGCTTCGTCAATTTTAAAATTAGTTTAGTTATTTTTTTAAAACAAGGCCATTAAGTATATTTGTCTCCATTCGATTTGCGACTTCGGGAACTGTACACCACGGTAGTAATATTTTTAATATATTACGACGTGGTGCAATAAGGAAATGTATCGTTGCACTGGTTTAATGAAATATTATATTAATGCATTATTAATACGAGCATAAAATAAATAACCGGTAACACATGTTCATTGCTCATTTACTTTTACGTCATGTAATCAAATTGCAGGAAAAACAGCCATCGTACAACCACTATTTATGTAGTATAGACTATAGGTAATTGGCGGATGTCTAGACTAGTTTTGTCCAGCTGTGAACCAAAGTAGGCTAATGATGAGTATAAGGGAAAATGAATTATGAATATCAATTGTCTATGGTACCGCCTTGGGGATGTAACCATTTGCTTGGTGTGGATGTTGGATCAAACTTATTAGTAAGGATAGCGAAGAACTTCTGGGCTCTAAATTGATCTTTATCAGTATTAGTTAAGATGTGTGTAGATTATTATTTTATGGATACTTTTAAATTCAATCAGTGAGCTATTCGATACAAAAGTTACGCAGGTAATTGAAAATTATATATTTCTGATTTTTTAATATCGTTATAAAACTGCGGAGCACGATTAAAATTAAAATAAAATATTTAATAACCATAAGAAGCAGCTCTATCATGGAGAAAAGGTAGCTGTCATTTGGGATGCCTCACGTTTCACCCTTTACCTAGGAATATAAAGCGAGTTTAGTGGAAATCTCACCTTTGTAATCTGACTTCAATCCTGATGGTAGTAAATATTTGATCGTGAAAAACATTACATTTCATTACGAATTACTGGTTTTGTAAAGTAGACTAAACTAATTCTATTGCTAGCTGTTACGTACCAGTTCAAATTATTGCTTAATCAATATTCATTCATACAAGCGACTAATACAGTTTATATTAAATTCCTTTTCCAAGTTAATTGAAGTCGAACCAAAATTGTGGCATTCCATTATACGCAATATTTTTACCATTATGCCTTAATTATTTCCTGCTGAATTTTCATTTCGTTTCATGGTTGATCAAACACTTAAGCCTTACAAAGAGTGACAGATACAGCGAAAATGTTTTATGCGATAAAAAAACAATGCTGCATAGCTAACGTGACCATACGTCTCGATTTGACTGAGACTGACCCCTTCTTCGCTACTCCGTCTCTGTGTCCCTGGAGCTATGCTTTGGGACGCTAATTTGTCCCGTTTCCAGTTACAGAGCAAACAAGATTGATGGAAAGGCTAATATATAACGGAAGGTTTAAATGATATCTTAATGTAAAACAAACTTTAGGAACCTTTGCTACAGTCGTTCTGTTTATATTGTTTTTCAGTGTAAATATAGGGAAGAAATATAAGTAAATTTGAAATTATCATCAAAAAATACCAGAACATTAGTAATGAGATAAATTGCTTTGTTATAATCCAGAAAAACATGGACGCATCACAATCGCCCTTATTTTGACAATGTCCCGTTTCGCACACAAAAAACTGGTCACATCAAGTGCGGGCGATGTGTGTGCGTGTTGTAACCAGGAGCCTAATTCTAGTGAGAGGCTGTTGCCTAAGCCGAGTCGGTGGCAACGAGGAAGTGATGGTCCGCTCTGTGGAGCAATTGACCTTGAGCGTTTCGACCGCTGCTTACTAATGTTTGCTTGCTTTGTTGCTTCGCTTTGCTGAATAATGTATCTATGGTAATGCATGCGAGTTATCAGTTGCAAGGATATTTCTTTATAGGTTTGTACAAATTTCCGGAATGTTTAAAGTTTATTGAGTAATGAATTATTTTGTAGGAAAATGAACTTACAAACTTAGCCTGTATGTGTACAAATATTGGCCGCTTAGTCCGAGTTAAGTGAATTTATTTGTTACCTGTGTACCCTTATTATCTTTTTAACGTATACTCTTATTCCACCCATTAAAAATATCCGGATATATAATTATTTCAAATTAATAAACGTTCAATATCAACCATTTTATTGATCTTATACGCTATTATTTACTTATAACATTCGTATCCCTGTGTCAGCCTATTCGATGTATATTTTAAATTGATTTTGTACGTCCATATGGCATATTCATAGACAGTTTTAAAATCGAATTTAGTTGTATAATGTTCTGTATTTTTCGCTCAAACTGAAGTTAACAATTGTTCGAAAAGGACAAAACAAGGTTTAAAAACAGTTTATAGTAAAGGCCGTTTGTGTGCCATTTAAGACATATTTTTGATGATCATATATGTCAAATAATGTTTATTACATTTAATAATTATAAATACACCCAACGGACATAGTCATGATCCCACACTAAGATCAAGTCTTGTGTCGTGGTTATCAGAAACTACGAGATACTTTTCGCTCTTACAAACATCCAGACTATAAAAAAATATTTGTGGATCACACAAATATTTGTTTTTGTACTTGGGTCGAATCCGCGGCCACTCGTTTCACAGCCAGCGTTTTACCGACTGCACTACGGAGGCTAATAGTTGATTTGAAGCAACTTCGTGTTAAATAACAATTAACAACAGATACAAATTATTCATGAAACGACGTGTTTATTACATTACTATATGACGCATCTTACTAATTTAATACATACATTTATTTATTTATTTATTATAAATATGAAATAATAACAATATACACTTAATCTACGTTTTCCTGTTACGCAACTAAATTTGCTGTAGGTACTTATTTTATGTCTTTATGGAAACCCCTGTGTATATTAAAAATATAAGTGCATATGTACATTACATGCGTCGTTTGATTAAGTGCTAGGAAAATCCATTCGTGCAAGTTAGGACAGAGGTCGGTAATGTAATAAAAATACAAAGCATTCTGACTCATCGGGACGTGATCATTCTCGCAGTATACAACTAAACAATAACTGATATAAATTACCGTGTTATATCATATGAACTTATTAGAATTTAAACGTTACCCTTGTTTTTCACAGCGAATATTTCCTTTTCCAGAGAAAAACAACGAGAATGTGTTATGATTTCAATTGAATTTTCCGCAGCAATAAGGACGTCACGACGGGGTTTGCCAGCGAGCTATGGAGCGCAGTATCCTAGGTGTTAAATTATGTGACCGCATAAGAAATAGAGATCTGCGCACCAGAACGTAACTTGTGGACGTTGGGCAACAAACAGCCAAATTAAAGTGGGACTGGGCAGGCCACATCTGTCGCATGTCAGGAGAGTTGTGGGCTAAGACTGCTACTGAATGGACTCCCCAAAACACCAAAAGACCACGTGGTAGGCCGCGTAGAAGGTGGAAAGATGACCTAGATCATTTTAATAACAGCTGGAGGATGAAAGCCTTGGATAGAGACGGGTGGAAGAAGGAAAGGGAGGCCTTTGCCCTGCAGTGGGACAGTATAACTAGTAAAAAAAAAATAAGGACGTCCTTGGTTGCACAATTGTGCTAAGATATAATTGCAAAGCGAAGGTCTCGGATTCGAATCCCGGGTCGGGCAAAGTGATATTGGATTTTTTTATTCCTTGTCAACTCAGAGCCAGGAATTTGTGCCCGATGTGGCGATAGGCTCACCAATCAAAAGGCGAATGGTGGGTGTGCTGGTAGCTACTCTGCCTACCCCGTTTGGGAAAAGGCGTGAGTTATGTACGTATGCAATAAAGATGTTGTTTGCATAATCTGTTGGTTACGCGCGGCTTACTTCGCGTGTTTGAAGTTTATCAGTAATGCTTAGAGAACTTTTATTAATTTATTACAGCGTAATAAAACATAGCTTACGTTAAGTAGTTCATAAGCCCGCGATATTGCTGCTAACTAGAGGTCTACTTACCGTGAATATATAGGCACCAATTCAAAATGTTTATCAGTCTTTATCGAAGCGGTGTTATTTACTTAAAATTGATTGCGCATGTCCTATAATATTATTTTTAAATATAATGTTTTTAGAACCATAAAAAATACATATATAATTGGGTTAATTTGACAATAATTTTAACAATATCATTAACAATGAGTTTTTACCATGTTATCGCTACACATGTGAGATGCTTAACGTTATGTTTAAAGTCATTTGATGTACCTGGGTCTTAGATACATATATTATACTCTGTCTAGTATCTGTATCAGCTCATATACATCCTACTGCATAGGAGCACAGGCGTCCTCTACAATCGAGAATATAATTGAGAGGGGGTAGGCCATATAGTCTGAAATGCATACCACAAAACAAATGAAAAAATCAAGATGGCGTCTTTATTCACTAGTTACCTTCCGATTGCGTACAATTCTCACAATTCTCTCATAAACCTTCACATGCTAAAACTTTTTCGCAACCACAAACCATCGCTGAGATTACAGCGACGTGATCGACTGTTATTTAAAATTTAGAACAGAAATACAATAGTCTTCGTTGCTGTATAATGTTCTAACTGTCATTTGTTAACGTCGGTATTGTTGATATTCAAATCGCGCCTGTCGTATATTTTCATTAGATTATGTTGATGGATGTTTATTGAGATCGTACAACGTTTTCTGTGAATGGGATTTATTTTTTAGCAAATTCGCATCTTCAGCGTCTATATTACTTAAGTTTATGAATACTAGAATTTACTTACTTTAGAACATAGAGATCAAAATCCAATTCCTACTCAATTGTAAGATTCGTCAAATATACCAAAGCACAACATCATTTTTTCTTCATATATTTGTTATATTTAACAAGCCGTACGCCAATAATTCTTACGTCCTTCTCTATCCTTTTATTCATCTATTTCAACGTCTAGAAATGTAAACACGATCCTCAAGAAGTGATTTTATTTTCCATATGACTTTATATATTACTTTACTGTTAGTTGTGCGCGTTCACAGGAAAACTTCCAAAACATGTTATTAAAACACAAAGTTAGCAAGCAGCGGTGAGACATGTCCGAAATACTCTCTCACATAAAATTATTTCCAGCACAAAAATAGAAAATAATTTGCGTGAATTTCAAATAATATTTTAATGAATGTTTTATTTTTTTAAATAACTTAGTTTGTTTAATTACCCATGAAGCATTTTCTTACGTCTAAAGTAAGGACACAATGGGTCTTTATGTGTTAATTTTAAAATATTTAATTAATATTATATCTAGCGTTAATAGAGTACCTTATAAGCTAAATTAATAGACAGCAATTGAAATAATCGCCCCTATCGACTATTTGCCGTAAATATAATAAAAAACGAATGAATGATATGAATATTCATACAATTTATTTGCAACGCAATTGAATGGTATTTGTAATAAATGGAATTAAAAATTAAATTACTTGCATGTATTCCACTACAAAACACGTTTATTAATCACAAAAGTCAAGGAAGTTAAAATGGGCAGGTAAATTGTGTAAATAATCTACATAACTAAAATTAAAGTCCAAAAATGCTTCTTCAATTGAGTGGAAAGTTTGCATGGTAGTTAAACGTATGTGAAACTTCCTAAATATGATTCTTATCACTATTCATATATTTGCATAATACATATATACACTTGATTAGGAAGCCGAAGCCAGGTGCAAGAACTACTATCATACGATTTCATACAAGGAAATAGCAGCATAAACGTAAATGTCATATGTGGAAAAATAAAATATCTTTATTACAAAAGTACTTCCTAGAGTGATTAGACACATTAATGTCAATTACCGAACGAAGTACAACAACAAAGCCGTTAGCACTATACGCCGGCTTTTGGTGAGGTAGTATTACCTGGTATGCAAATTCCTACAATAGTCCGAGGAAATTAAAAAAAAATAATTATTTGCTGTATTAAAGTTCTCCTGTAGAATATACATTATCAAAACTAATACTATTTTTACAAATTATTTTCTGATGTTAATACCAATTACAAGAGTACATAACACTTACAACAATGACACAAGCAATTAAAAATAAACAAAATACATGTTACGATAAAAAAATAACTAATCAAGGAATTAAAAGAGAGTTATAAATAATATTATTGAAAGAGAAGTTAAATCTAATTAAATTTAAAGTTAATCAGTGGAACAGTAAAAGTATTTAACATTGTAGGAATAAACGACTAATTCCAACTACTGAATTCAAGACTTAAATTATGCTATTGTGATCGCCTACGTCGCTCCTAAGACTCCAAGCAATAAGAATATGCCACCTGAGACACTTACGGCCGTTCTCTATTCCCTATCTTTAACCAGAATTTAAACTAGTTACCATTACTATGTCAATACAATTCTTCGCTTCATTAAACAGAGATGGACAATGGTATGTCCATAGGGAATAGAGAACAGCACATCTATTTTACCTAGCTATCGATAAATATTTGCACCATGGATATGATGGTATGGTACGTCTGTATATTTGTTAACTGAAACATAAAATGCATGGAATTATCTATTGAAATCTCTTGTTAAAGATAGATAGATTATAGAGAAGGACTGTTAGTGGCCATCCGTTCCAGTCCAGTGAATAATATCACAAAAATGCCTTCTAGAATATTGATCTCCTTGGCACATAGGTAGGTACTCTATACATACATATTTATTCCGATAGCCCTTAAACACCAGTTTATCTGAGCACACAAATTTAAATGAGTCTATTATTAAGACGTTCAATATTTATATTTATTTAAGATTACTGTGAGTATTTTTATAAGTTTATTTGTCCGTCCTTACGGGTCACATAGATAAAAGGGCAGTACGAATGGCTAAGACCTTCGGCTGTTATTTTATTGTACCTATTTGTAATGGTTTAATTTGCTATTTAAAGATAATGTTAATTGAAATTATTCTAAGTATTTGAACCATCTATTGTGTGTGTTTTGACGCTTTTTTGATATACTGTCTCTTGAGGAAATGTGTGTTTTGTTAACTGTGAGGTCCTAGATTCGATTCCTTAGACGGGTAATTCACGTCATATACGTTTTTGGTTAATTTTTTTTTTTGAGTCGCTGCTCAACGTGGTTAGTATAATATCGTTTAGATAGAGTCCCAATAAGTGACCGACGAAGTATTTACCGCCATACGACACTTAAAAATATTAAAAAGTATACCGAAACTTATTGCACAGCATATTTTGATAAATTACTTAATTCCAGCAAGGCATTTAGTTATCGATTTCCTTAACATTGTGTGCGATATGTATACCTCAAACTTTAATGTTACTCAATCTTAACATTTAAAATTATTAATATTACTTCAACAAAAACATAATCAGTAAGAAACTTTATGAAATACAACTAAGTATTATAACATTGTATAATATGATAGTCATACTACCGACTGACTTGTACGGCAACAAAAATTATGTTTGCAAATGGCTGAATCCACCACGGTTGTTTCCGCCATCTCTCCGGATAAAGGTTATAAAATTTCTTCCCGTGAAACTGTTTAATTGTCCACACTAATACAGTGTTTAAAACCTATGTAGCATTCGTGCCAGCGCCGATTGTAAGGGCCTTTTCCAAAACACGCAACCATGGCAATACCGAGTTATGTAATTTCAGTCAAGGCAAAACAAGCGTTGCATCAGAATATTCTATCAGTATATTTCGTAGTTTTGTTACACGCATACGTTACGTATGAATAAAAATCAAACGGCCTGTTGTCGAGCGTTATTGGGGTCGATAATGTAATGACATTTCAAACCACTATCTCTGACCCGAGATGACTAAGCGCAAACCAAACTGGTAACTGAGGATGATTCTAAAAGGCAGTAGGAGCGAGATAGCTATATCTAACTTAAAACGAATGCGACAGAGACCATTATATTGCTCATCCCTTCTCTTTTTAAGAGGGAAGTGAGGACGGTGCGGTTGCAACGAAAGTAAAAGTGAACGCTATTCTGTCTTAGAATTTATTATCTACATTATGAAACTTGTTATGCATTATTTAGCTGCAGATAGTTGGTACTCGTTATGTATATTCTCGTGGATGCGTAACTTGTTCTTAATGGACCGGTAAGAACTAAGAGTTAGACAACTGGGTTTTTAAAGGTTCCTAGTTCCTACGTGTATATAGTCTATAGAGTTAATTATGCCTATTGTGGAGGGTTTAGTAAAGTACTGTTTGCATAACACCCCATTAAGTAACGTATGATTATGTAAACAATCTGTAAATGTAATGACGCGTTTTATTAATGACGTCGATTGTTAGTTGAGTGAATGATACTATAATTAGAGTGAGAGTCAATATAGGAGCGTCGAGAAATGATCCGTTGACCGAAGGCTTAAGTTCATAGTATAATTGTGTGTTCTTTTGGAAATACGAGTGACGAATAAAATTTAATTTGTTTTTAAAACCCTCACCATCATACCTACGAAAGTACTTTAATTAAATTAATATTAGACCGATTAAAATTTTACATAAATAAATTCCTTTACGTTTATTTGATAATTTGAATAAATTACCATTAAAGCGACGCCAAGTAAATATGCGGCACACGTAACAAAACTTTAATACTAATATACCTAGCATTAGTTATATTCAACTCGAGTCAACAAAGTTGCAAATGGCTTTCTGTAAAACTTAGCGCTAAAACCGCAGAGATTTATAAACACAATTCAAATGTAACTGTATATTCGGTAATTAATGTGTCGAGACCGCAAACTCATAAGCCGTAGGGCCGGTAATTGCCTATATCTTTAATCGTGACGGATTAAATAACCCTTCGTGAGATTTTACAATATATATTTCACCTGATGCGTTCATACTTCATAGTTAGGATGTGGTGTGTGTGCGAGCCTAATTGCATCGTGCTTTGTCGACATTTAAACCGGTTTTTTTTTATCTTGTAGATGTATTTGATGCATACGTAGTACACGTCATAGCATGAAATGTACAAATACTAGTCAATTAAGCATTAATTTGTTGAATCATCCGCCTCGGAGAGCTCGTTATGTCGATCTCGGTTGTTTCCATATGGCAGTGACAGTAATAGTCGAAGCACGGAAATCCTATTGATTTTGTAACTATAAGGCTAAATTGCAACTGGTCTAATCAAATTGCATCTGTGCAATAAATTACATTAAGGTAGCACGATGGGCTGAAGATCTTACTTCAAAGTCTGTAACTCTACCCGAACTAATGACTGATAGGGTTGATGATGTATGTGGGAATGATCTAGACTTAGGTATGGATTCATTTAAGGCAGATTTTAAATAATTTTCGCTGTCTTATTGGAGCAATTTTCACAGAATAACTGTTTGTTTCTAGGTTCATTGAGAGATGATTAGAGATGATTTTCAGGACCAATAAACTAGAATCATACCAAGTCGTTGGTTTGTTCTTCTTTCTGCTTTTTACAATATGTTATTTGACATGATTTCATTCAAAAATATACTTACAGTTTGTTTATTACCCATTTTATTTACACCATGTAAATAAAATGGGTAATAAACTGTGAATGGCCTAATACTTTCCATAATACGTAATAGTATATGAGTATAATTATATAAAAGCCAAGACTCTGGTACAAGCGAGTGTTCAATTATCAGGATTAAGTTTGATATAACATTCGTTTTTCTCCTCACTTACGAAGCTTTACAGTTTACTGAAGATGTTTCGCGCATAATTTCCTTATTTGAACCAATGTAAGAATCACTTATATCGTATGACTTTCGCCTTGGAAATTACATGTAATTCCGTTCTCCGTATAAATTACAGGCAAGGACAAGATCCACAGCAGAAAATTATAGAGGTAAAACTCGCCAACCGATGAATGTTACAACTGAATCATTGGTGATGAGTAATCTTTACATAGGATGGCAATGAGATAGCTTTTGAACGAGTATTGACATTGGGAATTCTATATTGCATAAAAATAATACTCTATTAAGTAACACGTAAATATTTCACTGGGGATTTTAATTATTCCAACAAGTTAATGCGTCAGTTAATAAAAAATCTCACATTAAAAAAATACTGTGAATATAGTTTGTAAGCTTTGAAATGACTAGAGGTTATCAATAAAAATGTTAAATTGGATACTTTTCATATTTTCCGGTTTTTACGCAATAACTTCGAATGATAAATCAATCGAGATTTGTGTGTAAAGTTTGGGCTTCTATGCTAGACTTCTGCCTGATCAACTATTATAGGGAAATAACACGTGTGCACTATATCAATTTGGATATAAATAAACTGGCCATTAAATTGTACGATATCAGCAGGATTGTACAATTATCCGTGGGACCGAAGAAGTAAACACAATAGTTGAAGTGTGTAAATATTGGAAAATATACGTACGTAAAGCAAATCGTGAAGTTTGTCATTTAGGCACAGTCACCCGGTGTCGGCTGTTATCAGCAGATAGCCTCGACCTCTTCCCCTGCTTCTCTTCACCGATATCATATTCAAACTCAACAGAGGTACACCAAATTAACCTTTAATACAATACAACAAGAGCGATATTTAAGTGTGTCATTCAACTGGGAACGTACCCCTATCCTGTGCAGCTATAGCGATATCGACTCTACACATGCAGCGGAACGAAGATTTAAGAATTATGTTTGGACACGCCATTTAAAAATACTTGCTATGTTCGACGCGTTTTTATAAGTTAATTTGAGCGTTGCCTGTGGCTTCAATATTAGGTAGCGTCTATGGGCTCAGAATTATGAAGTTCTTGGTTCGATTTCTAGATCAGACAAATCACATTTAAGACGTTTTTTGGTTTCGAAAATGAGTAACGAATAGCCTGTGACTACAGACTTGCTCGATCACATACCTACAACGCGCACGCGCAACTTGGCACGCAAATAATTATAATTTGCACCAAGCTTCGGAGCTCGGTCATTCTCTTATGGATGTTTAAATGTCTTCTGTGGCAGGGTTTTGTGCTATCAGGAACAAATTATGAGGTCATGTTGTATTGTACTACTATAACTTGTTGGCAAAAGCTTCATAGCCACCCTTCATATTGTCACTATTCGACACATCTGTTTACACCTTCATGGATACCAGTATGACCTTATGCATGTAATAAATATGATTGTAAAAATCGCAGAACCGTGCGTCATTTTCGACACGTGAAACGTGCTGATGAAGACCGAAAGACAAAATATATATTAGTGCAAAAAACTAGTACAAAGCGTTGAATACAACGATGAATGTACATGATTTATGCAATGCATTGTAAAATTCGAACCCCGTTGAAGGTTAGAATTTATGAATTGGAATGGGTTTAAAAATAGCAGCTAATATAACGAAACAGGTTTTGTTATGTATTTATGGTAACAACAATTCATATTGATATCGTACGAAAGATAGGTAATACAAAATTGAAATAGTTACATTTAAAAATCAAATCAGATAATAATAATTCTCTATCTTGTGGTCAACAATGGTGGTCAACAAATATCTACATACTTTATCGAGCTACGAGTTGTGTGAGGTAGTTATATACGTATATCTGATTGTTTTTTTTTTTCATTTTACAGGAATATATTATGCGCCTAGCAACCCAAATTGGAGAGCACGATGAATAAAATCCCTAGCCTTGAACTCTTACATCCCATTGAGGTTAACGATCACTATAGATTTCGGGAATTGTATAGACTTTAGACTGATAAATCGAATAGATAGACTAGTATGCCTTCTTTCCCTGGCGAAATAGAATGAATTATTAATAGTTTTCCAACCTAGGTAATTTTTTATTAGATTTGTAAAGACATCCTTATTCTTATCTCTTATATAATTTGTTTTTACGGGATTTACATTTTTCGCCACTTCTGTGTATTATTTTCTATAGTTCTTACTTCATAGGATTTGTTTTACAAAAACTATACCAACTAAGCTCCAAGCCCATCGTACTTTTATGCCTCCTCCAAAATATGTTAAAATCGTTTGCAGTGAACGTGCATGACAAAGTTATCATATCACTCGCCTGCCTACACAAACAGACGTACAGCCGGCTCAAAACGCTTAGTAAATATGATGTGCTTCGTCAAGGACTGATTTACGATTATAAAGTTCGTCTAAAGCAAATACCACGGTATTTCTAAATAAACTTGTACATTCCGAAATGCGCTGATAAACTTAATGCCTGCTTCCAAGTGTTCGTTACATAAGTCTTAGAAAATATTTCGAAATTTTAGTGGTTTATTGATTATTTCTTTTAATTTAAATATTGAATTTTGAAAAAACAAATCTACTAGGTTGTTTATTATCATATAATAATATTATTTGTAAGAAAAAAATGTTAATGATTTTATGGACCCGTCTATATGATGTCAACGTTTTTTTTTTTAAATTATTGAAACCAGGTTTCCGCTATTAACAACATTTAAAGGAATCAAGTAAACCAGTCTTACATGGACTTCTATCTATCTATTTCGTAAGGTCGTATTCTCACAATATTGGGAAAAGATCTTTCTGAGATGACGCTACTCTTTGTGCTGTTTGGACCTCATTTACTACTTGCCTGATTGCACTATGTCCTTCGATCGGATTGGTCTTTTGATAAGAACGTCTTATAGAAAACTAATGCATGACAAAAAAAACCAAATGACGATAAATGCATTTTCCTAATATAATTTTATGCATCGCTTTATTAATTGTGTTTAATATTCCTGCCAAAACAATGAATCGTTACATGTTAATTATACACACGCTAATTAATGAATTAAAAATAAAGGAAACACAATAGTGAAAACGCTACTAACCTAGGAAAACTTAAAACAGACGTAATTAATGCAACAATTCCATTGTTATTCCATTGTATTATTTTAGTAACATCATATTTTCCGTAATAAATCTTTGCATTATTTTCTAAAATTAAAATGTTAAATTATTCATTAAAATTGGGCCGGGCACATGGTGCAAAGAACTGATGGTTGTTGGGGCAGAAAGGTTCTGGAGTGGAAGTCACGTACAGGCAGCGCAAGGTTGGACCTCAGCCTACAAGGTGCATGGATGGTCAGATTAAGTATGCAGGAAATCGCTGGACGCAGACCACTTCCAATAAGTCGATGGGGTAATCTTTGGGAGAGGTCTATGTTCCGCAGTGGACTTGCTAAGGCTAAAGAGTTAGAGAGAGAGAGAGAGAAAGACAAACCTGTTAATACCTCAAGTACTCTAATGGCTGCAAATTGCTCTTGTCTCCGTCTTACATCTTGTATCTACTTTTTATACGACGTTCTCCTAGTAGAACGTTCTTCATGTTATACAGAGCGTGATATGACAAACACTATCACTATTAGTCAATCAAAATAGTTACGTCAGAATCATTACATGGCTGCTATTTCAATATTCAGAAAGAAATATTTCTGAATAAGTTAATAGAAATAATATACTATCCGATAATCGAATATTAAATACCTATAATTACCCCTTGAATTGTAAATTTTATGTTTTTGGTGTATGATCGGTTAACGCAAAACTCTGTATGCGGATTCAATTTATTTCTGGCTTCTTCTGTTCATTTAGTTCTGTTCAGTCTTATATTTAGTTTATGAGATTTAGATATTTGGAGGTTAATTATTTATATTGAAAAATCTTTGTTGATTCTTTAGATTGCTCATTGATCCAGTTTAATATCACAATAAAGGTTATACAATAAACATATTATGATTATTTATTTGGTATAATTTGTATTGTATTTCTCATACATATCGTGAGGTTTTATGACGAGAGATCGTGTAATCTTACGGTCAATAAATAACAGTGTAACGAGAATGTTCATCTTCTTTGTGCGCCCCTTGAATTATTGATGTATATGGGTATAAATTATTTATTTACTAAAGTAATACCTACTGTACTTAGTACTCGTATAAAAGAACAGCTCAATTGCTCACAGAAATTATTTTAATTTTAGATTACAGTTTTGGATGCAACAAAATCTTTAGAAGTTTCTTGTTTTGAACTTTGTTGTGATTCATCATCATTCATGGGTATTACTAGGATATTTATTGAAGAACATAGATTCAGCTAAAGATTTCAAGAGCGATTTTTCATATGCAGCATACATCCAGCGACCTCCCGCAACCTTTGCCGTCCTTCGTTCTTGCGCTTTATTTACAATTTCCTGTACCTTAAAGACCAATTCATGAAAGTCGAGCTAGCAACATTTCGAACCGAAATCACCAACAATGTTTAACATTGCGCGCTTAGCTCCACAAAAATGAGCGTTCGAAAACAGTGGTGGCAGATTATATTTCGCTCAAAGTTGCAAGCTAAATACGCTTGAAGCGTGTTCTCGGAACGCTCCGCGGTGGTCGCCAGCCGCCCTTTGTTTTTGAACGTGACTCGCGTTTTAGATGCACGCAAATTAACTAAAAATAGATCATTTCCACTCACACTCGGAGATATTCTTGCACCTTTTGAGCACTAATATCTCGTTTGAACAGCGCGATTTTGTTTATTTGTGCGTGCGAATATAGAGCACGGATTCGAGCGGTTTGTTTTCAATTTGAATCTTCATGTCTTTTTGCTCTTAATGACGCTGCTCATAAAGTTAGTCAATTTAATATCAGAACATAATTATAAAGACCGTCGATTAATTAGTTATGATTAACAAAAAAAGCAATAAGGTAATTAATATAGTACAAATCAAAATATAATTTGCTACCTTAAAGTTGTGCTTATATTGTCATATTATTTGAAAATATGAATCGGTCTACTTAAGGTAATTATCGGTATACATAAAACATTTTTTATTTTTATGATCGCAACAAACAGTTAATATAAAAGATAAAATAAATGTATTTTTTTTTATCATGTTAAAATTTCATCTAATCAAGAGCATTTGAAGTTAATACCTTTAGGCATCCATATTTACATAATTTAATGATGATTGAATATTAAAGTTAATATAATTTCTATTTATGGAGCGTATGCTAAAGTTGTTGAGGCATTTTATCGGTGTTTCCACCCTCTCACTTTAAATAGCTGTAGTGAAGGGGGATCGATGTTAGATTGGCGCGGCGGTAATAACAATGCGGGTACTTCATATACGCTTTGGTTCCCCATCTTTTTGCCACCGCACCATATAGGGAGTGAACAGTATGGTATGGTATAAAATATGTTGAAAGCGGGAATATGTTTCATTAAGTACTTATAAAATATTCATGTAAACCATGAATGGTAACTGGTATTTTAAATTCCTATATTATTCAAACATGATAAAAATGCCTTTTTCTGTTCATTCACTGTCGGTTTTTTCCTTTATTATTGATGTAAATTTTGTAATACTTATTACGCTCAGACATAAAATTTGATTTCTTGTTTTAAGGTTGCCTTTATTACCAATACTTTTTTTTTCAAATGTATTAGATGCCTAAGGATGTGAATATACTTTTATGTATGTATAAGCATACTGTCAAACAACTGAGAGACAAGCTATCTTATTTCTTACAGAGATATTTAAAAATATTATAAATAATATTATTAAAAATAATATTACAATACTCACTTTATTTTTTGTATTGTACTTACTTCTTACCGTCCGCGTCAGTGAGATTGCTGGTTTTACTTGTTATAATAAAATCAGTAGTTGTCGTACTGTGAGTCTTTGTTACGTATCGCTGTCGTTCTGCACAGTGACCGTTGCTGGTCATTCATTTACAATTAACATATAAATTTAGCTAAGACAAATAACCAGTCCATAATAAATGCGTCTGGTCTGGCCACTAACATTTTGTGGCAACTAGAATTTGAAAACATCTTTACACATAAATGTATTCGGAGTATTTGTTTGGCATTTAAATATACTTTTGTAAACTGCTTTTTGTGTGGCCAGTTCATTTTTGTTTGGCTAGTTTGTTTTTTTTTTTTTTTGGTGTATGTACATTAATTTGGGAATCGTTTTTATTTTTTTCACTTATCACATACATAAACTCATACCTTATTCCCAAAAGGGGTAGGCAAATGTGCAATCAAGACACCCACATTTCGCCTTGTATTTTCCATCCCACGATGTGATAGGGGGGAGCCTATCGCCATATCGGGAACAAATTCTTGACTCCGGGCTGATAACTCATTGAAAAATCCAATAATCACTTTGCCCGACCCGAGATTCGACCACGAGATCACAGTTTTGCATGACGTGGCTGACATATTTTTTAACTATTTTATCACAAATGATGATAAAAGTGTACTAGTATCGTATTTTTCTTTGTCTACTGTTTAGTGCTTGCCGAGACACATAGCAATCTGACACCTAATGTTGTTTTATGAATTTAGATTCTACTTCACACAAGTTTCTCTAATTATTTAAAGTGGTATTGTTATACCCACCTGTCTAGTTCAATGTGACAAAGCAGATTAATTAAACATGTCAGTTGCACTCTCGTATTATTATGTTCATATCACCAACATTTTTGAAGTGACTTAACTACTGTTAATATTGGTAGTAATCGGCACTTTGACTTAAAGTGCACTACGAAGTCATAATAAAACAAAAGTACGAAATTACGACTAACGGCCGATGCCAATAATCAATCGAGTAAAATTAGATTGAAGTCAATCTGTTTTGTTGTCAATTGTTTTCTACTTTTCGATTGGTCTCCTGTCATGTTGCCATAGTTTATTCACTACTGAGATTGATTATTGGCAATATAGTATCAGAAAAACGATTGAGCTGTCAATCTAAAACGGCAAATTTTGGATTGGGTTTGTTTATTGGCAGCGGCTGTAAGTCTGAAGCATCGAGTTAACTTTATCGATACAATGTATAAGATTATCTCCATATCCAGCGTTTATTGCAGCTTAATACAACGTTATACCTTTCCACACATCGCGAGAAAAAAAGTAATAAATTCTTGACATTTATCTGTAAAGCTATTTTCAACGCGAATGGAATAAACATGTTTCACTCAAATATCAATAATGTTTATTGTTTTTAGGAAGTGTTTATTCAGTGTTAATTCAAAAATATAACCAAGTTGCGCTTTTTGAGATTTTTTTGTTAAACAGTTGTTATTTAATGTTTCCTGTTTTGGAAATAAATTAACATTTCAACTTGAAGAAAACAGGAGCGTGGTATAATCGTAATGTTTTATTTAGGTCCAGCTTATTGCCTGCGTGTTTTATGAAGTGCGTTGTGGTTTGTTGTTGATGGGCCAAATTCGGCTGCCGAGACGGCGTGATGGTCGATTGATCGAATCCCAGGCCTCAATTCCATTCATTTACCACGCAATTAACGGTCAAGGAAAATTAGCATAAGCCAGCATCAAAGTAATGCCAAATTATATGACAATTATTTCCGTTACGTTTATGTTGATTAGTTTAAATGTTATCGCGGTACATATTATCACTCCAACGAATAACTATTGGGGTTTGTCGCCCTAACCGATGGTCTGAATTTAATCTTTATATGGGGAAAATTATGCGGGTCCTCATGGGCTTCGGCATCGTGTATTTTTTAATCAATCTGAATTGAATTAAACATAAAATGGACTTTATGTGAACGGGATAAAGATGATATTGCAAGTGAAGATTGATGTAAATTTTAGCAGTCTGCTATTACCGTGGAAATCAAAACAGGGAAGATTAATGTCATGGGAACGTAACGTGGGATCTGATGGCTTTTTGTTATTATTACTTTATTAGGTGTAAAACAAAAAATAAATTAAGATACCTTACATGGGATTAATGGGCACACCTTCAAGAAAGTCATGTAAAAACAACAGCTCTCTACTTTATTATCCTATCCCAACACGGATTTTATAGACAGATTATTGTGATACGTAAAAATACACCTTATTGATCTTTTTGTATCGTGGATATGTCGTAATTTGAGGGGTCCTTGATTCATTTCTGTGTTAAGGAAAGCATTATTTTTGTGAGTTTTTCGTTTAGTTTTGTACAATAAAATTGTTTTACCGGGGACTGGCCAGTACGCGACTAGGCTCTTCAACAAGTGATAGTCATATTTTGTGAAGAATATTAATTCAGCAAATTATTTCTTCAAGGATTAAAGGGTGAACTTATAAATTAATTCAAAATTACTTGGGTAATAATTTTCAGCATCCATCTTTTTAATGTGTCTTCTCGGAAGACATTTGATGTTTCCCTCTAATCAAAGGTATTTCCCACCAATGATATGATAAAAGTCATATAGTTTGTACCAATTTATGTCTATAATGAATCATATTTTCCCCGCAAAATGGGTTATCCCACCTGTGATAATTCCAGGACGCCACGAGTCATGAATCATAGTTTATACGTTGCCAATATTTTCGATGATGGGAATATTAATAAACATTAATGATAATACAAACTTCCTCATTGTATTATTTCTGTGCGTCTCTTAAAACTTGGATTTATCCGAAGTAACATAATAAAAAAGTGTTTGAGAGTTAGATTAGCGATAGTGGCAATTGCTAAGTTATACGAAGGATATAAGATGTTTTTCTTAGTACGGTTGGACTGTGGGATTTTGCTGCCAGCCATTGGAGCACTCCAACTTTAATTCAATTAATCATTACTTCAGCAAATATAAAAATGTGTGCAAAATACATAAGTACATAAAGAACATTGGTAAAATCATTGTTAATGCAATTCTTAAGCGTCTATAAATTTCATGTTTAAAAATTTTAATAATTAATTTTCTAAGTAATTTTGGTGCCTAGCTCACAGCGTACCTAAGCCTGAATTACGAAAACACATTTTTCGTAAAACTCTATTGATATTTGCTTTATTTTTATTGGAGAAGCGTTATGTCGTTTCAATGTTGCCATTTTTAAAATATAAGCTTGACTGGCTTTCTTGCATTATTTTTCTCAGATAATTAATGTAAAAAAATAGTACAGAGAAGTGAGAAAAGCAAAATAATCACTGATTAATTAATTAAGGAATAACAATTTGTTTCTGTCGCCCGATAGCGCTATTGTGCAAATAATAATAAATAGTTGTCCCCTGCTTCCTTTTTATTTCATTGCACATGATATTACTATTAGATTAATAAAATAAATAAGTACTTGATATTTAAATTGCGTGTAAAATATATTTTTTTACTTTTATTTGTGCGTCATAACTTTGCCTCACGCCAATATAAATGCAACAAAATAACATTAACTACCCACCGAGTTTGATAAGATGTAGAAAATCTGTAAAACTTTATAGTGGAATATCTTTTTTCCTAGGCTTGCTACAATAGTAAATTTTAAGAAATAATTGTTAAGGAATTCGAAATCTATATTTTATAATATTTTTCATCTCAATACACACAAAAAAAATTACAACAAAAAAATGTATGGAGGATTATCATTGTTCTTTATCCAACGTTCAATTAAATAAAACATTCGTGAACTTGTTATTCCTTTTTGATTTCTCACTCGGGATTAAATAAAAAAGGAAAATACCGTTCACAATTCAATCGAGGAAGACAAAGAATTTCAGAGGATGTAATTACGAAGGACAGGTACAAAAAGGCGCTTTCATGATCCGCTGTAGCGATTAAAAAACATTTTTACACGATAACACAATGTGGACGTGCAATCACGCAATTACACATTACGGAAGCAATCAAAATATAAACGAAACTTATTACGTATACATCGATTCACACGTACGTAATCTTACGTACTGAGTAATAATTGTAATTCACGTCATAATATATCACGATTTATTGTTACGTGTATAAACGGCTTAAGTTCATTATGCGTATTGTTGAGTTAATTTGTTTTGATTGGACAATGTTTGTCGTGATTTGGTTTGTATACGGGTATTGATTTTGCTAGCATGAGACTGGGAAAAAATTCAACGAGTATCATTTGAAAAGGGTAAGTTAAAATACAATATGGCGTGGTTGATCTTGGTCATGGAATAGCGTGGGAAGTTAATATATTTTTGTTTTAAATTGTTTTACTTAATATTTACTCGGTCATCTTTTATTATTTTAACAGTTTACGTCTCTATAATCTCAGTTAACAAAAAAACGAAAATAAATAAATCTAGAAACCAACAAGGATATTCGGAAAAATAAAATACCCGTGCCCCAAGATCCGATGAAGAAGCTAAGTTATAAATAAAAACTAAGTGTTAATCTCGAACAACATTCAAGCACATCGATAACAAAATTAATGTTCTAGTTATATTTTTGTATTGACATCAAAGGAACACTGTATAAGTAACAAATCCGGTTTTGTAAATATCAACCAGTGTACTCTTTGAACATAGCTACCTAATTATGCAAATAACGTTATTTGTGTTCGCAGAACCTTGATCTTTCGCACCTTCCCCAGCTCATAGTTGTTCACCCCTAGTCAAGACATTCAATCGTACCTTTTAGATGTTCATATCTAATATTAATTGTTTTACCTTTCTTAACTGTTCCAAGCTTCTAATGACAATCAATGGTGCACCTTCCTTAGCCGTCGACACTTGGAAGTACACTCAACGGTTCACCTTCCCTAGTTGTTCTACCCTTCTTACAACACTTAATTGTGCCTTCGCTATTTATTCAACCCTTGTGATGACACTCAATGGTATTCAAGTGTTAGTTATGTTTAAATTTGCGTGTTATGTGGGACACGCGCTGTGCACGCGACCCGCATGGGAGAGCGTGGGGTGATTTTTTAATACAATTCGCATAGGACTGGGCTGCAGGCGTAAAATGACTATAAAGCCGACTATAAAACTGCCGTGAATGGTATTCGTGTGGTCATGCGAGTATAAATTACCATTAAGGGCAAGGATTCATAGGGAATATGTTGTTATTCTTTTGTTATAAGGTGTGTGTAGATTAGGTAGTAGTAGAAGATAGTGCGTAGATTGAATTTCGTTTGTTTAAAAAGTTATTTTTTATATTTAAACATCGCTTGTTGTTTAAGTAGAATATACATACATCATTTTTCGTCTCAGATGACATGTGGCGTTTAATTCCCAGGCTATTTAATTTGCTTATTAAGCGTTTTTGAATCGTTAATCATGTTTGATTTAGGCACAAACGGAATTTCTAAAAAAGTCGGAGAGCTGGTTTTGAATTCATAAGTCAAATCTTTTGATAATTTGCATTAATATTATATTTCGCCAACTTCACGTAAGCTTTAAATTAAAACACAAAAGCAGGCAATATTAAAAAAATACCATATTCGTATTATATCATAGGTTGAAAAGAAAAATTAAGCTCCATTAACTTATTCATAAATTGAACATTAATTACCATATATTGGATTTCGCAATACGTAGCTTACACAATAAAATACCTACAGTACAGACAAAGACAATAAGAAAGTATGATTAGGTGGTTGTATATATCAAAAACCTTATTCTATTTGTGTTGTAATTTGTAGGAGCCGATTACATTGTCTTAATACGTTAACAGATAGCGTCGGAGTTGATAAATACAATAGTGCGTTATCGTCCGCCGACCCCAGACAGACAGAGCGGTGTCGATTGGTCTTCGACTATCGTGTCTATAATGAATAAATAAATTAAGCTTTATCGCGCTAGTTTTACGGCTCTCGCGAAACTGGGTAGTTATAGTAATATCATTGAGTATGTTTACACAGACAAGGCTCGATGGGTCAATAGTTCTGTTAGGATTTTCGATGAGCAAGAAATTTATTTTTAAAATTACACGTAGGTAGTAGGAGTAAGAATGGGGATCTTTTTAACATTCTTACGATAAAATAAGAACATTATGCATTTGAGTGTAAGTGCATTGATACCACCGGAAAATAATATTTAAACAGTCTGTATACATCGCATCGTTTTTATCCCTTTAAATAATTTACAAATGAAATATCGGGGTATTTGAAAACTAAACATATATCTGATTTAAAAACTGTCAGAGAACCTTGGTGTGTTTATCACTCGGACAGCGTCATTATGCCGTGGAAATGCGGGAGATGATTTGTAAATATCACTTTATATTCATGTGTTCCACAACGCGTCGATAGCACGGTCCGCTGTACCCGACAACTGTTTAATATTACATTCGGGACCTATAAACACGCACCAATCAAACAGCGACACTTTTCGCATTGAACTGTAGTGGAAATTTTTGAATAACAAACATTTGAGTTGTTTTGAAATCAAAACACAATCCTTCAGCATAAATATTATATAGTTAAATCGTATACGGATTCCGAATTTCACAATTTTCAATTGAAATGAGCGCGCGCTAAATAATCATACTTTCTCTCGTCTAACAATTTACTATTGCCAATTATTCAGTGTTGTAAACATAATGTTACATATAGGCACATATACTCACGCCTGTACTAATGGGGTAGGCAGAGATACTCGTTGTGCCAGTCACAGGTCGCCGAACTCATCTCCATCCCATGACGTGATGGAGAGCGAAACTAACAACATACTGGGCATTCTTTACAGTCCTGGACATACCAATTTTTCAAATTGAAATACTTTCACATAAAGATCTAATATCAGACTAAAATCTAGGACCAGAAGGTTCACATGAAAGAACGCAATAAAGCTATATTAGTCCAATGAAATATAGTAAGGATTCATTTCTATTCCCTCCGCTAATTTTGATTGCAAATAGCCATGAGAAAATTAGCATTCCAAAAGAATTATATTAAGTGAAATATATAAAATTAGTTGTATTCATAAAACAGCTCATTTGAATTACAAATAGGTGATGCGTTAAGCGCAAGTATTTCTTAGCCCGGCGAATACAGCGCGGTTACGTCTTTATTAAAATGACTGCTTTGAGAATTCAAACGTTTATTTTGCAGCGGCTAAACTAACCACATTAGTCCTATAAATTAATTGGTTATTATGTGGAACTTTATGTTGTGTAATAAGCAGGTTTCTGACTGTTTTAAATATAAAATGTATGAAAAATGTAACACGAATATGCGATCATAGTTATTTATCAGAATATGTACTTGTTGCCTCTCATATTCATATTGGTTAAGCAAAGGTTTTTGAACTATGAGATTTTGGGTTCCGTGCCCAGAAAGGGAAATTCCTAATGGCTCAAATTAATGGTTAAAAATACGGCTCGGAATTGCCTAATTGCATATAAAATCTTGAGACCTACTGGTAAAATCATAAGTCGAAATATCAGTATGGATAATATAGATGTTGGGCCGCCCCTAAGTAACTAAGTGTGAAGTTGGAGAATCAAATGACTAGCAATAGAACTTAATAGCTTGAAATATTATGTTATTACGTACATTACCTCCTGTTTCCTAAGGCATGAGCGGTAACTGTAGTTTGCCTCTTCATTATCTTAACATACGTGTTTGCTGTATCAATTTTGTTTAGTAACGAATTGTACTTATTAAGATAATGCATATTGTAATAACTATCAAGTTATTTCTCTATTATGATTGACAGTTTGAAGTGGCAAAATACATACTGGAAAATATTATAGGAAAATGACCATGACCTGTCTGAAATCCAAACTTCTCAAAATAATAAGAAACAAAGTATTAAACGCCTTTTTTTTTTATTCCGAATCCGCAAAGCAGTGTTTTTCCAAGTTTTAAGATTCAGCAAATGCAATCATTTAATGATATTACGTAATTAGCATCAGTTGATGATCGTAGACTGATACCTGCGGTAGTCCATTGTTGTACGTAAGTCCTAACAGCTGTAGTAATAATAATATTAACTGGAAATATAAATGCATGGTTATTAACAAATTGAAGGTGAAGGGCACTGAAGTTTTATAACAATCGTAGACCATTGATACATAGTTTTATAATAAGGAAACTATTATTCCTTTGCATCGAAATAATTACCACGCAAGTATCTAAATAAAGGGATATATCTCAAGGTCAGCTGGTAAAAACTCAAACGTCTTTGTAATTCAGTGCCGACTCATGGCACGTAAAAACTGCGTGTATTCGACAGGATGACGTATGATTTATTTAGAAGGTTGCAGTCAAATGTGCATATCTTTAGTGCGTGGTCTGCTGGTCAAACACGGATGCCAACATGTTCACGTTGGTCGCGGGTGCAAATTCCAGGGCACACTTCTGAATTTTCAGAGTGATATGTGTATTGAATCTGCATACCATGGTGAATTGTAAAATAATATATAAATTTTGCAAGATATCGCTGGATGCGGGCCGCTTCCCATAGGTCGATGCGGAAATTCTTAGAATTCACCTATATTTTGTAGTAAACTTTTAAGTGTATGATGATCATAAAAGAATTTAGCTAAAAGATTTGCTAAAAGGCCATTGGCAAAATATCCTGTTCACACACAAAACAACATATAAAAAACGTTAAATACAATAGTAATACAGTACTAAACCAAATATTGCTTCCATGGCGTCAATAGCTTAATATTTCTGTTTTGCCAATAATAGTAAATCAAGTTCCGTGTCAAGCGACAACCAGCCTTTGTAGCTATGCAAAATATTTCAAAATAAAAAACATTTTTTGTCTACGTGGCGTGGGACCTGTTTGACACTTTATTCTGATTTGTGCGAAGCAATCAAATATAATATGTGTATAACTGCCGCATACAACGTCAGATATTTTTTTTAATAATATTAATCATCACTATTCGAATAAAATCCGTCGGTGTTTATACTGGAGGCTCACTCTATGATCCGAAACGTAGTTTGAATCCTCAAACGTTCGACATCCGAAGTGAGTTAAAAGTTTTCCACTTCTAAGAATCAATACCTCTATGCCACTTATCATTCACATCGAACCTAGCATATGGTTACGACGTACTTTAGAGGATTCTAACAATTTGTGGAATACGACGTTGGGACATTCGAACTTTGTTTCATAGTAACCCCCCAAGAACTGCGAAGTGAGATTGTATTTTAATGTGAATGATGAGAGTAAGTATAGTGTAATGCGAATAGAGTATTCACCAGAGATAACTATCTATCGTCTGTCAAAATAATTGTACTGGCTTGCTCAAAACCGGATATATTACACAAGCTGGACCCGTAACGCGACACACTCGCTTGGCGCCATAGTGTCGGGTTTTCTTCTTTAATGTACTGAGGACTATCCGAGCGGGATTAAGTCTTCTACCACTAACCAAAGCAAAGGGGTTATGCTCAAGCCTCGATATAAAGAGGGGGAATCTGTACTTCTATCTGTGGCAATTTAGGAAGTATAAATATGTAGATGTGTAACAGCTGCACTAATCTAATTTAACACAAACGAGCTATAAAATCTTTACGAACGCAAATTATAATTGGCCATTTTTTTCACGTCTGTTATAAAGATTTGGACAATGATCACATGGATTCGACTCAACGTAATTAAATGCCTAACAAAAGATCAAGGTTGAAATCCGAAGATAAAACTTTTTGCTTACATTCGTGACCAAACTTGAGCATGAGAAAAAATTGGCGTGTAATTTTAAATAGGTCTTGGGGAACGCGAAGTGGCTTAGCGACATCTGAGAGAACGTTTGGTAACAGTATGAGGAAACGACCGTAAGTTTAGCAAGTTTTATGTTGACAGCCCCAGCACCAGTTGTAACAAAATCGACATAATTGAAATTGTTTTAGTCATTATGCGGGAGTTCATTGTTTTGTTCATTTGTTTCATTACTATATTGTTATTTCTTAGTTTTTAGTATTTCAAAACTATTGTAATAAAAGATGCTATGAACAGACACTTCTTAAAAGCTATTCCCATTTTTTGTGGTTTTATTAATGTGTATTAGATGTAATTCTAATTAAAATATTATTATTTTTAATTCGAGGAATATACAAACCTTGCCTAAATAAGCTAATAGCCGATTTTCATGTATTTGACTCAATAATAAAATAAAGGAATAAAATAATATATTTTTATATATGTACCTAACCAGTATTATATAGGTGGCTGACTCGGCAATAGTATCCGTAAAAATAAACAATTTACACTGTAAATGCACGTTCAAAATATTTTTAAATTCAACATCGTTGCTAAGCAACCACCGCCGCGCATGTTAAGAGCGTATACACCTTGCGCGCAAAGTCAACTATAGGTATTTCTTCGTTAATTTCACGCACACATAAGCGACCAAAGCTGTGTGCGTAGAGCTGCCGCGTCGGCTCGCTATACAATCGGCGCAAACAACTTTGATCCGTGCGCTTCAAATATTCAATTGAAATGTAACTGTAATATAATATCATAAAAATATTTTATTTGCATTATAAGTAGACAAATATTACTGTGCAAGCAAAGAATAATACAAATTTTGGATACTAATCATATTTTCGTTATTATTACATTGTTAAGTTGCATTCAAATCAGTGTTCAATCAGTAGACACTACGGACGTTTTATTAATCATTTCGTGTTCGAACACATAAATAGTGTTAGGGGCCTTACAACCCCTTACAATTACGAAATATATTTAATTTTATATTACAATACATAACATAATTTAGCCTCGGAATTACGTCCCATTATATTACCTGAAACATAATTTATACTCACTACAAAATCATTGTAGGTAATAAAAATAATTAAATATTTTACTACCAAAGTACTAAGATGTGGTAATCGCATTCCGCGCGTGGCTATTTTTACTACGCGCGGCATAATCGACTGCAGCCAGGCCGGAGCGACGAGCGATACGTCCTCCCTCTAGAAGGCCTTGCGGCGGTCTGATTTGATCCACGTCGGACAGCGTGTTTTATAGTGGTTTTTAAAATATTTGTAGAAAACATGAAAACTAATTTTGTTGAAATATAAAAATGGTAATTTATTGATAAGATGTTCTTCTATTATAATATGCAATTGTTATAAAAAACATGTACGATAAGTTGGTGAAAAAAAATATGTTCTTGACGAGAGTTTCTGAATAATTTCGCATTGTTTAAATTTTTATTTTTCAGGAACTAAACACAAAAAGATTATTTTTCTCAGCAAAATCCCTCCATAAGGATCTTATTACTCTGATAATATTTTTATTTTCATCTTATATTTACGGGTTAAGGATATCTTAAGGTTCTAAATTGCCATTTAAAGCCTAAATAACGAAACTTGTGTTCAGTAATCCGTATAGTACTCACAAATTATCCATCAATCTATAATGTTTTCCACCAAAATCCCTAGATGACAACCTTTTCTATAATTAGTAATAATTATTTTTCCTTGAAATTGTTTATTGGTGGCTATTAACTCATTTGAAAAGTCCTGTTTTTAAGCCAAAAAGCGCGTGCAGGGTATAAACCCTCTTAATACAGTAAATAATTTCTGTATCAGCCCATATACGTCCCACTGCAGGGCACGGGCCTACTCTACAATCGAGAATACGATTGAGAGTGGTTAGGCCATATAGTCCACCACGCTGGCCTAGTGCGGGTTGGCGGACTTACATACCATAGAAATTCTTATGAATCGCTATGGTATGCAGGTTTCCTCACGATGTTTTCCTTCACCGTTTTAGTGCGTGGTGATTGATTATCAATACACACATGACTCCGAAAAGTCAGAGGTGTGCCCTGGGATTCGAACCCGCGACCACCCTGAACATGTGGGCAGCCGCGTCTAGTCCGTTTACCAACAGGCCACCACGCACTTAAAATAATAAATAACACACTTAAAATAATAATAATAATAAATAATTACGTAAATAATTTATTAAAATGAAACTGATTGGTGTTTGTCTGTCTAGATATACAATTGCCCTGTCACGTTCACGTATTAAAACCTTTACTAATGAAGATGCTTGTGATACCTCTCTGTATCTTTGTAACGTCATTAATTGGAAAGCTTATTTATGTCTTGAATAAAGTCTACTCTAAGCAAGCGTACGTTTATTTTTAATATCGATTAAATGCTCTTACTAGTCGTAAAATATGTTTGAATGGATAATTAAAGGCTTGGAGGATGTTAATTATAATCTCATATAAATTCAAAGAACTATAATATCGAATGTGTTAAATGGCGCTTTTTGTACTACGTGGATTCCTACAGCCATAAAAAAAACTGATTTAAAATTCTTATTACCGTATTACTGATCTAATCCCTCAGGGAAGCGCATATTTGCAGCGCTGTAAAGAACTTATTCAATTAATCAATGCCTTTTACAATAGGTTTTAATTCGTAAAACATTTTTCCAAGTACCAATATTGTTAAGAAAGATTGACGTCATTCACAAAAACGAACACCAAATTATTTAGCAATACGCGTTTCACAAAAACGTGTTGCGTCGCCACACCGCCGTGTTTCAGGAAGCCGGCAAACGAGCAACTGGGTCACCTAATGATAAGTTATTACCGCGATCGGATCATGTGGCATCATAGCGCTGAGGACATAAGTTTGGTGAAACCGTAGGCTTAATGTTATTGAAAACGAATTCGGAATTTCTCACAGAAAGTGGATAGATTTATAAAGATATTGAGCCTTCATCCTCACAGCCCAATCACTTTGCCTCTACATCAACTTAGCTTAAACCAAGATATTGCCCATTTCGATCTCCGCATAGAGACAAATGTTTGTGTGATCTACAAATATTTGATACCAAAAAAGTCCCCCGTAGTTTTGTTAGCTACGCCAGAAGACTTTGATATATTGCGATTAGAACTATTTTTTGCATTTTTTTATTGCAGTGAATGGCGGAACGGGTATCCCGTTCGCCTTATGGTAAGCGATACGACCGCTCATGGACAGTAGCAAAACCACATAACACCATAAATTACAAAGCAATGCTTGGAATGCCACTACACTCGCTATCCTGAGACATAAGATGTTAAGTCTCAACATGTCCAGTAGTTAATCTGGCTACAATGTTCTTTAATCTAAAACAAAACAGAGCATTTACACTACTGTTCGGCGGGAGAAATAGACATTGCGCTGGTACCTAATACCTCTCACATATGAGAGAACTGCCACCAGTAAAATTTGTCTGATTATTGGCTTTTTTTACCTATTATACCAGTTACCAAGTAAACGTTCATGAACCCTCTATAAATAATAATTCATAACAAACAAATTAAGGCGGCGCACGCCTACAGCGTACATCACGATACGGAACACTAAGTACCGAGTATCTCTGAAGCAACGCGACCAAGGCCAGCCAACATGACATGCGGATGTGCCAAACTTAATATTCATTCGTTGTGTAACCAGCCTACGAATTCTAAACATAGTATCTTCTTGGTCTTTATCTCGGGAGGGTGACTCGAATAAATGTCGCTATTTATGCATCTATTTTAAGCCCTGAGTACAAAGAATCGGTTGCTATGCGCATACGTCTGTTTAATTTTATATCATTATCCGTTTATCCTTGAGCCAAGCTGTATAGGAATTTTAAATCTTGGGTTATCGATTGATGTGTGTATCCATTTTGAGTGTAGGCACATTTAGATTTTTGTTGTTAAAATATAAACTCGATACTAGACCAACAATGCCTCTTCTTTAGACACAAGAGGTACTCTATAAAACACAAGCCTCCCTCGAGGTACTTAGAAGATAACTGCATACATGGGTTTTCCGTATCCTTTTTTGTGAGAAGTTTAGAGATTATAAATTCTATTCATTCTTATCTATATTTTTTTTGGCGGTTTAGAGAAAAGCTTTTATGAAGTTTAAACATTCTTATCTATTTTTTGTGACAATTAATTAATACGCAGGTTGAGAACAAGAGACCGGAGATTAATCAGTTTTGAGTTATGTGTTGCTATGAATATATATATTTATTTAAGTCTTTTGCATAACCATGAAACTAAATTATACAATAGTCAATTACGTGAGACGATATAAACCAACACAATATTACTATTTGATTGGCGTGCAGCAAAAAAATAACAAATCATTATTGAACAATTGTACCCACAACTCGTTGTCCATTTAGTCAAAGGTTAACCATCAAACACACCTCTATCGTTAAGAACCATTAAAAAATTACAGCTTTAAAGGCTAAAAACTTTTCCAGACTCTAAATCTACAGCCGATAACTTTAATTCTAACAATAATACCCGATGTTCTTACCAACTTATTTGGTAAAGTGTAAAAACCGCAGGAAATTATTATCAAAGAAACATCAAAATAATTGGGCCGTAATATAAAAAGTAACTCACGCCGCATGTGCCGTAGCCACGGGCGAGAGTAAGTCTGTTTCACTGATTCCATAAAGTAATAATAGTAAACTCCACGCAGACGCAGGAGTAGATAAGTAAACCGTGTTCCGTGTTTACAAGCTGCGTAGACGCAATACACGCGTCCTTACTCATCAAATGCAAAAAACACGACGAATTCACACGACGTACCAACCACAAGACGTTATCGAATAGTTCCGCTTCAACAATTAGCGAGGAAAATCGCTCCCACTGAGAAAATACCCGTACATCACGCTACCCCCCAGCAAAAAAATCACGTGGCCTACGATTTTACAATTCATTTGATCGAGCATATCTACTCATGACTATGATCACATGTATAGCTGAGAACTTTATAAATGTAACTTGAAACGAAATAAATTAAATCTACTGCAATATCTATAATAGTCACCATGACGCGAAAACACAAAACAGGTTACCGTTTCATGGTTTATAAATTTTGTAACAACTGGTCTATCTGTTCGCTTGAGTTGTTCCAACGAGAATTTTGCACTACATTTTACAGCGTGAACTAGCCATTAGAACAACTTCCTATTGTGTGTGTAAGTGTGTAAGTAAGGCAGTGGTGTTGTGTTGAGCTATTATCTAACAGTGAAAGTGTGAGTGTGTGCGCGGCTGTGACGCAATGGAGCCGGTGGCGCGCTGCGCAGGCGCCGCTCGCGCCCGGCCGCACCACTCTCACTGCCGACTGCCGAGTGCCCACGATTGATGCTGATATTCAAGTAAACAACTAGGAAGTTCCAGCTCAACTGGAAATTTATTAATTCCGTATTAAATATCCGCTTAATAAGGAAATGCATGGAACAACTACTTTTTCTTATCCAAAGATGTTTAGTTAAACCGCGCGTTGAAGTCTTTTGAGTGAAAAGGCAACTTTGTACGTTTATGGGATTTTACCGCGAAATATTTACAGAGATGATGGGTTAAATCAAAACCTATAATTATTAATTAATTACACGCTAATTAGTTACAGTTTTTATATTCATAATGGTGTGCCATATTAAGAATAGGCCAAATATTTTTAACATTTCATTTAGATTTCTGTCGACGGCAGAATACATTTCCTGTTTTATTTTTATTTTTATTCTGCCAAATAATACTCAGCTTATTTTATCACAACTCTAATTAAGATTTTTTGTTAGGGAATATTTATGTTTTTTATTATTACGATATCATATTCAGACATTGGAGCTTGAATAAATTAGTTGTATATTAAAATATAATTTGGAACTTTTTAACATATTAAACTTAATTGAAGTGCGTTTTACTTTATTAATACAAAAAACGTGTAGCAAATGTTAAGTTAATCGAAATGTGGTGAAGTTCATATTTATATGTCCTCGTTTTAATTAAGAAGTTTATAATCATATGTCATTATATAGATCAAGTGATAAAATATAAACACGGCAATTTAAGTATTAATAAATTAAAATTAAAATATTCGTAATATTGAAATGTGTGATCCGTTCTCGTATTTATTATGCAAGAATTTTGTTATATTTATGTGAATATGTATCGCGGCTAAAAAGCATTCTAAGCTCGCATTTTACGAAAAGGATTATTAATCAATCGGGATTTTTTTGCTTTATGTAAGTTTACAGCCCCCGTAACGTAGGAACGTAAGGCCGTGGGTTCGATTCCCGTACCGAGACAATTTTTTGTGCGAATCACACATATTTGTTTTGGGACTAGGCGTTTATGAGGCGAAAAGTCTCTCGTAGTTTCCGATACCCACGACATAAGATTTAATTTTAGGGATGGGTCAATACTATTTATGTGACTGTTGGCTGTATTTATTATTAATTTATTATTATAAATATACAAGAACTGTTCGAATATTATACTATAATTGTCTCTAGTTTATTATTATTTTTATTTTATACTGATTCTTAATGATGTAGAACATTTTAATGGATTTAATAAATTATTTTCATTTCTTTCCTACATTTTGTTTTAAATTGAGCTGTGCTTTTGTTTTTATATCATAAATTATAATGCTGTATTCTCATACAAAAAAAAGTGCGTGGTGGCCTTAAAAAAGTGCGTGGTGACCTGTTGGTAAACGGACTAGACGCGGCTGCCTACATGTTCACGGTGGTCGCGGGTTCGAATCCCAGCGCACACCTCTGA
This sequence comes from Hyles euphorbiae, assembly GCA_023078785.2. NCBI lineage: Eukaryota > Metazoa > Arthropoda > Insecta > Lepidoptera > Sphingidae > Hyles > Hyles euphorbiae. Next base: position 8,847,915 of record CM041046.1, read on the forward strand.
CTTTTCGGAGTCATGTGTGTATTGATAGTCAATCACCACGCACTAAAACGGTGAAGGACAACATCGTGAGGAAACCTGCATACCATAGCGATTTATAAGAATTTCTATGGTATGTAAGTCCGCCAACCCGCACTAGGCCAACGTGGAGGACTATATGGCCTAACCACTCTCAATCGTACTCTTGATTGTAGAGTAGCCCCGTGCCCTGCAGTGGGACGTATATGGGCTGATATAGATTCTCATACAAAGGCTCGTCATCTTGTACAATACTTATATGTACAATAACATGTAATTTTATCGGTAGCGCACGCGAAAAGAGGTTTACGTAAGTAAGAATCAAATAGTGCACTAAGAGTATACCTTCATGTTTTGGAGGTTTAGAATTTGATTTGTACTTTAAGCCGAAATAATTGATGATTGTTTGTTTCAGATAGATTGGAGCTATCAATGCTGCATTATTTAGGGTTTTTAATTTTTATCCGAAATTCTAGACCCGGCAGAACTACGTCATTATTAAGCTGAAAATATGAGGATGATTAATCTAAAATACGCTTTTTATGAATATATACGTATTTTCTGTCAGTTAGGAAAGGACATACAAAAATCATTCAAAATTACTTTGTGACGCAACTTGCTGAATTTTAAAATCCCAGATACATTGTTTTTATTAGATGTTAAGGCTGTTAATGCTATTTACTTTGCATACAAACTGCTCTAAATTGGAACTTGAAGCAGAGCTTACACAACTGCGTGGCAGCTGAAATAGTACATAAATAAATAGACCCAACCGTTATAATTTCAATACATAAACCTGACTCCAGTCTAAGATCAATTCTTGGTACTCGGTATCAGAAACAACGATAGAATTGTCAGTCCCAGAAATACCCAAATCCTAAAAAAAATACCTGCAGATCACACAAACATTGCGATGCGGGGATCGCCCTCCAGCCTCTGGTTTTACAGCCAACGTCAAACCAACTACACCACGGAGGCTGCCGGTACATATACGACCCGCCTGTGAAACGAGAGGCTCCGGGTTCGATTGCCGCACCGAGAATGCGTGAGTGTTTGTGCGGCCCACAAATATTTCTTCCGGATCTGGGTGTTTGTGAGACCGAAAAGTCTCTCGTAGTTCTCGATCTTAGTGTGGGGTCCGGACTATGTATGTGATTGTTGGGTGTTATAGGGTATCAATACAAACTAGATTATTACCAAGGTTGTGGTCGTCATTGGGTAGACGATGACTACACAGAGCGGTGCGCAGTGGAGTGGATCACGACCACGCACTGCCCAATTCGAGTCGCCACGCTCCGCCGCGCCTAACTATTCCAATCTCATACTTTTTGCTCATAGGATACCTTGCGTTGTTGCTTGTTGCTTCCAGTCTATTTAGATTGAGATGATGTGTATCGGTGTAAGTCTTCAAGTGATTAGTTTTACGTGAGTTCCCAGGATTGGTTTATAATTTAAATACTCATTTGACTAGGAAAAAAATATAGATTTTATTGAAGTTCTTCTCGTGTTTTTCTTTATCTTATACTTGGATGTAGACAAACTTTTATTACATTAGATTTTTTAAGTATGTCGTGGAACTATATGACTTATAATTATACTTAAACGAATAGTCGCTCGCGAGACTTTAACTCTCAGCTAAAAGATATTCTTAGAGAAGCAATGCAAGGGAATTGAGTTTGTTAAACCGTTTGTAAAATTTCATACAAACTATTTAGTTGACGGAGTATCAAGGTCAGTATCGCATTGCGTATAGCCACACTTATTTACACTGCCACTTGCCTATCAGAAATCTTATAATAATACAATATTTACGTAATAATGTTTGCAATAGCCAGCAAACATTTCACACCAACGATTTCTTTTCCTCTAATATTTCAAAGTCTACAGGAAGGAAGATTCTAACATAATAGATCGCAGGAAGTGGATGCTTCCACTAATTAAGTGTTATCTTAGAGCTCCTTTATACCTTTCTGAGCGCGCATCGATCATGAAATATAAAATGTTGGGTAAGTAAACAGCGCGGTAAGTAATACTGACGTTATCTGCCATCAGAATGTACCTCGACCACACGTCCGGCTCTTTACAAAGCTTTCATTCAGCTGTAATGATTTTGTGTGGCATATACCGTACTTTATACTCTATCTACCCTCACGCAACAATTTTGTGGGGTTAATGAAATTTGATATGATGAAGAAGTATTTGGATCGTAATTTTACTACTATGTGTTGTCGTCAACCATTTCGGAGTCAGATTAAAGGTCTTTTCAAGCTGATACAGCATTATTGGATTTTAACAGAGTATGAAATTAGAAATTTAAACTATTCTGATACTCATGTAGAAATTCACTGAAAGGGAAATAGAACAATGCAGATGAATTCGATTAGATTCCTTTAATACTACACAAATCCAGCTAATAATACTTTGATGCCAATATAAAAACCATGTCATAACACGCATAAAAATGTTAATTACTTTAGGTACGCGCCTGCTTCCGGCACAGCGAAGAATGCGTAAGTTAATCATATATTGCGAAACAACATTTGATATAATGACTAATTTTAATACCACGAATCGTTTTCAAGTATGGGGCTGCGTAATAATAATATGTAATCATGCAAGAAACAAACTAATCGTCACATATGCAGATGTCTGGCAGCAAGAAAGAAACGATCACAAGACCCTGAATCATAGCGGTACTGCAGATAGGAAATGCCTCGGTCGCGCTGATCACTGAGCCGTTGGAGACACGCCTCGAAAAACTATCCGTATTTACGTATTTCTCATTACACAGCTACTACAAATAAACAACTGACGTAATAAATGCATAAAAACTACGAAATAATTAGTGACGTGTCACTGACGTCACCAGAAGTAAAAGTTGCAGAAAATGACGTTTGAATGCAGTCAAGATACAATGCATTATTGTCATATCCGAGTTGCAGTTACGAAACAGACCGATCACGACGCGAGCGTTTTAGACCTTATTTGACTTTAGACAATATAAAATGTCATCTGTACCTATAGGCCAAGCCGAGTGACCTCACTCGCATCTCCTATTATACCATCTTGACATTTAAGACGTATCATTTGTTTAACATATATGCATATGTATATGTACATTATAAACAAAATTTTCCATGTTAACAAGTTCAATAACAAACGCATAAACGCTTTTATTTAAACAACTGCGATTAAGCCGCTTTATGCATTACGCAAACGCGATTATAAGAAGCGTTACATAAACCGCAAGCAATTGACACTGGTCTAAAATAATAACTTTAATTTCCAGAAGCATCGTCTCTCTTTCATTTTATAAAAGCAATTCACTAAAAGCAGCCAGATAAATACCCACGCATGTGCGTTACACTCTAATAAATTAACATTAAACGCCACAATTTTACTTGATATTTAAATAAAACACCGGAAGGTGGTGGGAAAGCCCTCGTCTCGAAATATGAACGTCGACAAAATAACCAAAATAAAAAATGATAATTATGCAATATGTTGTGATGTTGACGCAACGCTTGTTTTCGTGGGTCGTGGTAAGTGTGCCGTGCCCATTACGGTCAGCCGATGGCCCACTGAGCCCGGGCTGTGACATAACAGAGCTTCCGCCACCGTTCGCTCAGTGAAAGGTAAGTTTATGTCACAGAAAATACGTTGAATTGAACCGACTCGCTCCAGCTGCACCGAGCAATGGCAGCGCCGCTTTAGATAACTTTTTACGGCCCAAGTCTATCTGTTGGGAGCGATAAAAAATATAAGGAAGCGGTCATTACTCTTAAATACTACCACTGAATTCAAGTCAACTTTATTGTCACTACTAATCACGAGGAATTTTGTTTGGTTTAAGTTATACTAAATTTGTTTACTTTGATACCTTATTTATTATGTTTTTAACAATTACTATAATCTTATTTCAATTTGTCTCAATTTAAACAAATTGTAATGTTTTTGCCGCCATAGTAAACGTGTCTATCGTGTTGCTGTGCTAACTAATACATTAAGAAATGCGAATAAATTGTAAAATGAAACAATGGAAACCGGAAACTCGACCAACTAGACGACTACATAATATCTATTTTAAAAGTAGCGAACAAAAACGGTCATAACATTGGAATATAATTCACTGTCTGTTGAACTGCATCCGGAATCGTTTCCTACCTATAAAATTGATGGAAGGGTGAAGTATTGGGACAGAATTTTATATCTGAATTTTTTGTTTCTAAATTTAATTGTAGAAAGAATGTTGTTAGGTATCTTATATGTGAGAGGCTGCTTGGGTAGGTACCACCGCTATCTCTATGGTTCCTGTCAAATAGCAGTGTAAATGCACTGGTATATTGTCCTTTATACCGATGAAGGCTATTGTAGCCAGATTAACTACTAGGCATATTGAGACTTAATATCATAATATGTCTCAGGATGACGAGGGCAGTGGAATGCCAAGCATTGCATTGTGTTGTTTAGTTTTACTACTTTCCATGAGTGGACGTATCGCTTACCATCAGGCGAATGTCATGCTCATCTCGTCATACACAGAAATAAATAAAAAAACTGGTCAAACTCTAACTCTACATCGTTATACCAGTTACTATTTGACATGTTAACCTTGAGTTTTAGTTCATCCATAAAGTTGGTCCAAGACTGGTTATAGGACGAATGTATTTGGGTTAGTGGTTTATCTAAATTCACAATTTTCATATTGTAGTTCTGTTACTATAGCCAAATGGTAACACCCCTTATCAAGGGCTTATCGATAAAATTAGTTAAGAAATATATTAATACCTAATAGCAAAGTACCCATTCTGGTTTAATTTACATCAAGCAAGGAAAGACTATGACCCAATTATATTCAAAATAAATGCGACCAATAGAATAAATTAAAATTCTTTTAACACAGATACATTTTAAACGTTGCGTACAATCAAAACAAAACCATTGCGCGGTATTACCATGCGGGCAATTAGAGTGTGATTGTTGACCTTAAGATGCAATCATGCTGCACCCGTGCTCGGTAATAATAACAATATATAATTGGTTTACCTTATGATGTTTCATATAGTTCTCGAATTAGTCAACCACGCCGATATTCCTATTATAATTTTATTTTCCTCGTATCCTGTTGCTCATCGCGCTAATTGCAAGAAATATGAATATTTTTTGCATTTGTTTCGGTTTAGTGGCCAATACGCTTATCTATTCTTTGTGCCGGTTGCTGCGAAACATTGCACCCACTTATCTTGTTTTATGCAGACATTTATTATGTTGTATATCCTGACATATGAACTAAACTGGATTGGACAAGTTAATAATCAACAATAACATTTAATAACAATAAATATACTCAACAATAATATGCATTGTCCTGAATTCTTATGGAATTATTAGGTATATATATGTTACTTTATACATTTGAGGAACCAGAAAATATATAAACATAATCAGCCTTATTCATGGCTATGAGCTGTCTAGCTTATAGTCCTATTTTAGTTAAATAATGTTTTGTTCCTTTCGAATAACTTTTGAATTCAGTTTTTTTTTTTTTTTTTTTATTGCAGTTAATGGCGAGACGAGCATGCCGTTCGCCTGATGGTAAGCGTTGCGACCGCTCATGAACAGAAGCAAAACCAAACAACACCTTGATTTACAAAGCAATGCTTGGCATTCCACTGCGCTCGCCATCCTGAGACATAAGATGTTAAGTCTCAATATGTCCAGTAGTTACTCTGGCTACAATGTCCTTCAATCCGAAACACAACAGTGCATTTAAACTACTGTTTGACGGGAGAAATAGGCATTGCGGTGGTACCCACCCAGGCAGCCTCTCACATATGAGATACCTACCACCAGTCAGTTTGATCGAAAAAGATGAAAGATTCGATAGCTAAAATAAGTTTATAAACGATTTATGAATAAGACCTAAAATATACCTAAGCCAGATATTATAATATATTTGCTGCGTTTTCAGCCTAAATAACCTTGTCAATAACATGACCTTACAAATAACTTATGAATAGGTACAATCATTCACCTAGTGGTTGATTTAAAAAGTCAAACAACAAACATGTAACAATTTTAGGATATAATTACATGATATGTTCGATAAGATACAATTTTAATTTGTATTTAATTAATTCTGTATGATATTGGCACAATCAACCTTATGTTTTGTATGGAACTTAAGGTTACTAAAATCAATGTTATATTACTAAGTCCACAAGTCATAATAAATAGTACTTACGGTCAATTATTCTAAGATGTATCTCTGAGTGGTAGTTAAGGTGCAGACACATTTTCTCTACATTTTTTTAGTACAACATATTGCACCTACGTAGTTTCCATAAATAATACTAAACCTTTATAAGATTTGACTAAAAGGTTCTCATACATTCTAGCTAAAGGATTGTAAACGGCATGATGGATAATTGTCAAATCCAAATCAAGGAGACAAACAACAGATAAGTGCCTTAACTGTATCTTATCAGTATTTGGGACTGCTTTTGGTTAAGAGCAGATACTGGTTGGTTTTGAAAAGAGAAATACCAGAGTTTCTTGCCTGTTCTTCTCTAGTAAAACCGAATTCCGAGGTATTAGATCGGTGAAAGATCAAAAAGTGACTGAATTTAAATTATGTTGAACATTAAAAGGAATTCAATAAATTATTTTCGTTCATTTCATTTTCAACTTACATTCCTTATTAACATTCTCAAGCATCAAAATTTTCCATAATTGATCCCATAAATCAGTGGAATGAAATCAAGCATATATAAATTAAATAGTAGGAGAGTGAATACTGAATGTGACACCAGGCACATTGTTCGCTCAATAGAACTGAATTGGGAACAATCAAACGAGATCTGTGTAATATATCAGAAGTAATCAGCACGCGTGTATTGCCTGACTGAACGAGTTACTATCGACTTGTACGAATTGACGGTGTTGTGATTGCTCTTGTTGCATGTTTGTGTTTACATTGTTTTTTAATATATGGTCCAGGTTTCATACCTTATTGCAAATTTTGGAGAATTTAGTGACTCTATTTAGTGCTGAATCAAATAACAACATGGTAAGCTTGTTTAACTTCATTCCTTGGAAAGAGTAAGAGAAGGAGAGAAATTAAAACTTCTCGAATACTTAATGTGTTTAGTGTAAATTGCTAATTAGAGGATGTGAGTGTTCAATAATCAAGTGACAGCGAATATATCAATGAAAAAACGTAATCAAACGTGAGGCACTAGATATCAGGTTAGAATGTATAGTAACTTTGTATTAGTTACACATTCCAAGAAACATCATTTTAACTCGACTGGAAAATATCCTGAAAGTTGACACTAAACTATAGTAAAATTTAAAACCAAAACATTACTTTATGAATATGAACATAAACTTAACTTTAGACGAATTTTACGTTGATGTCGGTTATTTTTCTGGAATTTATATCATATTAGGTACAATCTGTGGATTGTAAATATAAACCATTCAAGGACATACTAGACCTGAAGCGAATATCTTATTTAAATTAACCTACTGAAACCGCACTAGGTGATTAAAACAAGGTGTATCGAATGCTAATTGTATTAAAATATTCAGTTAATTAACAAAATGATAAGGAATGACTAATAAGTAGTGCGATGTGGAGTAAACAAATGATACTTAAAAGAATAAGGACCCAGCAAGTTACAGAAATAAAAATAAAAATTCAGTTCACGCAATTATTTGTTCAAATGAACTGAAAAAATAAAATGTAAGAATTATGAATGTAGAACGGCCGTGGAATAGAAACCGCTAATTTGGTGTATCCAATGCACATAAAACAAGCGCTAGCAATAAACACGACTGCAATAAACAACGTAAATGTTAAAGGGTCAATCGATGAGCGAATAAAACGTAAACAGATGCATGTACTACCAAATTACGGCAATGGAATCAATGATACATTTCATTAAAAAGTCAATACAAAACGATCACGATCTTATGCCATGACGATATAAACTTCTAATGTAGGAACCAAGGCCGGCCGTATGGAAACACGTGATGCAGCGATGAAGCCGAGTCTGTGTTGGTTCCTCGAGAGGGGTCAATTGATGGCTAATTGTGGAGTCGACGACTTGACGTTGTGACGGCATGATTCTCTTGTGTCGTTGGCCTGAATATATTATTTTCTTTAAATAACTTTTGTACAAACCAGCTGATATTATTGAGCTAATTATCGGGAGTTTGCTTTCAATAGCAATATGCTCGGTTTACATATTCAATTGAATGTTGATGAAATATGATGCAATTTGTGTGTAAAAAAAGGATTGCATGCCTAAATAGTCCAGACGGTTATATCATGAGGACATTGCGGATTTTCCGCAAGTCGCTGCTAAGAAATTGTTTCATCAGTTGACACTAAATCACCAGTTGTTTTAATCTGTTTATTACGTTCATTATATTATGTATTTGAAGTGTTCTATGTTATAATTGTAGTCGACGGCGCGGCGGCAGGAAATGTCTATTTTTCCTTGTTCCGAGTATTGCAGCTAATTAATGCAGAAAAACATATTAAAATGGTGTAGTTTTAATTAGTTATTATTTTAGTTGGTATGGTAGAATGTTTATATTCACGAACGGCGAACCCTTGGCACCACAATAAGAAGCGCGTAAGTTGCGTCGCTTGGTTCATTGTCGCGAAGATGGGAGCCGTAAGTGATAATTCAAAAAGGCCCAATGTCACAATTGTCGGTGTTGAATATGAGCGTTTCGTCATAGCTATTTGTGTTGCCATCATGCTGCGGCCGCTATCGGCCATACGAGCGGGGTCGACGAGCTTCGGTGATAAGCGAGCTATCGGGCCGGCTGGGCCACGCATCGTGATGTCTCAATTCCCATGATTTCAATTAATTATATTTTTTACGTCAAAAATATTAATATACATTTTTATTATACATTTACATATGTTCGACAACTTGCCTGCATGATTTTTAGATTTCAATGTCCATATCTGAGGTTAGAATAGTTGTTATACGCGCAAATTAGCGCGTTGTTAATGGAACACGTGGTTGTAAAATATGTAAATTGTGATTTAGATTTAATACGAGTATCTTAATTGTATTAAATAAGTTAATAAGTAGTATTAATGTTTTCATGATTTGATTTTGCTGCCGAATATATTTTGTCTTAAGGGAAAATTTCAAATTATAACCATAATATTTTACGCATGGAGCATATTCCAGTAATGTTATTTATTTATAGTAGAATTAATAAATCTAGTGTTACATATTAATGCAGGTAATATGGTAATAGGCAATAATAATAATAATTTAGAGATGATTTTGTGATAAGTACTAGGTATGATATCCCGGTACTTGCAACTCGTTTTGATGAGTCAAATTACAAAAAAGAGATAATTCTTGTCTTGCCATATGATTCACTCAGTTTCGACTTAAACGCTCTTTCAGGATGTAGGTTTTAATTAAATTATACATTTTATGATTATTAACCATAGGTCTCACGTTACCTATCTTACTATTGGCTATTAGCAGTAGATTTTTGAAACCAAATGTGATCGATTTCTCTGTATCTTGTTTATTTATAATACAATTAATACATATTTTGTTATCCTGAGAAATTAGGACACTAAATATCTCCCGTCTCTAGGTGTTATTTTATTTTACCAGGAAAAATAAGGTAGGTCTTTTCCAAAAATTTTGTTTGTATTTTTATTTGTATGTCTGTATTTTTTCTGTATAAGCAAGATTTCTTAAGAGTTCTTTCTGCACCGATACATAAGATAAAAACTACCGTGTTATGTAGTTATTACATATACGGGTATTATTTTTTCATATATCTCACGTTCAATAATATTTACGCAAGTCATAATATATGTATTTAATTAGAGTTAATTTCAGCAGTCGCCGCATGGGAACTTCCGGCATCGGGCAAGGTTACACAAGTGTTTGACCCAATAACCTCCTTTGTGATGATTCTCAGACTAAAGGAAAAAAATCAGACAGATTACATCGCTATTTGTTGTTAACAAGTTTAAAAAGGAAGTGGTTGTAATACAACTTTGAGTAACATAAAATTTATGTGACTTGTGACTTCTATTTTAAAAGTAGTGTGGCTCAATCGACGATCGATGATTTTATGATATTTTATTTTATAAAATGGCGTTGTGGCCAATATACTGCCAATATATTATATGTTTAACTTTGACGTTTGCGTTGTGACTTGTGTTAATTTTCTAGTGACATTAACGGCAAATGTCCTTGAAAAGTACGTATGTTTAAAATAGCAAAAAATACAACTCAATGACATGAGTTGTTAACGAAAAATAATAATTACTCGCCAATTACTAACTAAGACATACAATTGATTGCTGAGAACAAATAGATTTTTTTCAGTTTTTTCAATTTGCAATAACAATCACAAACTACGATGAAAAATGTAAACTCTACCTTTGAACATTCAAAATGAACAATATGATAAAAAGCACGAAACGCATTTATTTGATAATTAAATATCTATTCAAATTTAAAAACACGTGATGTATATAACTTTAGTGGTAGAGCCACGCTGTTGTCAGTTATGCCTCAGGTTGCTTGGGCAGGTTCGTCCGGGGCAGTACCACTGTCTAACAGGAGATCGGCGTGAAGAGACACTATAGCTGTCGCGTTTCGTTCAGTGAGTGAGATTGACGGATGCCCAATTCCCATACTTTTTCCTTTTTCCTTTTTTTATTTCAATGAATGGTGAGACGAGCAAGCCTTTCGCCTGATGGTAAGCGATACGACCGCTCATAAACAGTAGCAAAATTCCACTGCGCTCGCCATCCTGAGACATAAGATGTTAATTCTCAATATGTCCAGTAGTTACTCTGGCTACAATGTCCTTCAATCAGAAACACAACAGTGCATTTACACTGCTGTTTCACGGGATAAATAGACGTTGCGGTGGTACCTACCCAGATGATCACTCACATGAGAGACCTACCACCAGTAAACTTCTTTTCTACTCTACTGCCGATTTGATGCGCCAGCAACACATCTATAATCCAAAAGTGGTGGATGTTACTGGGCGGCAGTGATCACTTACCATCAGGTGACCTGATTGCTCGTTTGCCCGTCTTATGGAACAAAAAAAAGTTTAGGCTCAATTGCACAAACTAACTTTGCCAATACCTTTGCCCTTGAAACTGTCAATTCCATACATTCGCAAGGTCAAATAGATCTCAAATGTATGGCGATGACATTTTCATAGGCAAAGGTATTGGCAAAGTTACTTGGTGCAACTGAGCCTTAGATTTTTCCTAAAACAGTTTTCGCCCAAATAATTCTTATAACGTCTCTGAAATCAATGGTCATGGTTTAATTTAGTTGACAATCTCCAGTTGCATACAACGTTGATTTTAATGAATAATTTTCCTATCCCGACGTTTCCAGTACGATACCGATATCAAAATACACGTGCATAAAATGTTTGCGTGAAACATAATGAATAAAAACGTAATAACAAGCAAATTCTAAACGGAAATAGAAATAAGCGTTATTAACTGTGTTGGCGGTGCCGCAACCCACTTTAAGCTGATAAGCGCAATATTAATTAATGGTGTCGACGATAAACCCGCTAGAAACATTATTTATCTGTACGAAAGCGAAAACAATTCGGTTCTGGCGCAAGATAAACTTGTTTGTAATAAGATGTTCGACCGTTTCCTGGACTCAACTGAACAAATGTTCTCCGTTACACGTCACAGTTATCATTCAAACGTGATTTACGACACAGAAACATCTATATTCGTCTATTAATATTAGTCATAGTAAAGTCATTGTTGCAGTGCTTCATAGTACAGTAATACCACTATTTAAAAGTATTCGTATAATAACAGCGATACAATAGAAAATATTTTGGAGAAGTCCTTAAATGGTATTTTGGAAAGTTAAATTTTTTGATAGTGTTCGGTAACAGCATGCTTTTATTGCTAAAATTCAATCGAATTGGAGTCAGTCGGTCGCTTAAAGTGGTTTCAAGCGGAATGCTAGCCGATGTTATGTAATATTCCGCTAGTCAACGGCTATTTCGCTCACAAAAAATGTCCAAAACACAAACGACTGTTCTCATTGTTTTCATTCGCAGGCACGATTTATGAGGCAGTTCGAATGGCCAGGCCTACTTAAGTCCATCCTAAAAACATAACTTGGCAAAGCCTCGCTTTGTTCTCATCCCAACTCTGCGGGCGTCTTTTTTTTGAGACCCTTTTGTTTTTAAATTACATAACATCGATTTCAAACGGCTGGATAAAAAAGCATTCGATGAGTTACTGCCGTCTAGTTTGTTGTATCGTGTCTCCTACATTGTTGTTATCGATCGCCCGCATATAGTTACGCGAGTAGGTACTTTTAGAATGCTAAACGCATCAAAGTTTTTGTAATTGCTTTCAACGTTTGTTCTTTTAGAAGTCATTTGGAGGGAATGGCAAAAGGTTTTACGGCCCACGTTTATAGGCCAGCATCCCTGAATCGTAAAGCAGCGGGCGCGCAGGCTCGCCGCCCGCTCGCGTGATCAAACCGGTTGTTAGGGTAACATTGTTCATTATTCAAATTAGTGCATGCTGTTATAATTCGAGGCGAACCTGTCCGAGGAGGTGTTTCGGCCACAAACCGCCTGCTTCAACGCTGTTTGATGTTGCGCAGAATTCAAGATTACCAATCGAACGCAATTTGAAAATAGTTTTTGTTTGTCGCCTTTGCGCTGAATAGACTGATTCGTAGCCGTCAGTCGAAACGAAACAAAGGAACCTAGAAATTTCCGTAATAGCAAACGAGTTACGATAAACGTTGCAATGATCACGTCATACTTCCAATACTTCCTAGTTGTAGTGTCAGTAGAAGGGGGTATTATAATAAATGGCATGTGTGTATCGGCGGCGACACTGCGTCGCTCGTGAGAGAACCGGTCCTGACTTCCTCGTGGTCCGCTTTATTGGGACTATTAGCGAGCGCCGCCCGCCGCCCGCCACCCGACCAAGCAACCTTCTCTTATCGCCCAAGATAAAACACTGGATACATTCACATTCAATGAAATTATATTTAACATCGTTAGCCTCCCTTACAATGTATGTAGCTGCAAACATTATACATTGTTTGTGTATGCAGCAAATTTATGATTTATTTTAGAATTGCAATGATGGGACGGCAAAGAAACCTTAAAAGCTTCAGATAATTTATCACTATTAAGCTACTAATAGTCGGCTACAATTAAGAGTAGAGACAATTGAAAAGAGTTGAGGGGGGCCTATGTGCAGCAGTAAGAAAATATCAAATAAAGGTTTAAAGTCAACAGGAACCACGGAGCACAAGATAGTTCGTCAAGCGTCACTTACAGATCACCTCCGTCTTTTAAATAAGTATGAAAGAAACATTGATAATGTAACAGACAGCACATATAAAATGATACTTAATTTTTTTAAATATTTTATTTAGTAGAGCCACTCTATGACTGATTTCACGCAAATCGTAGGATTCAGCCAGATATGGTATTATTGTCTGTGTAAAAGAAGATTGTCCGTAAAATAAAATATAATTTATCAGTTTATGAAAGGAATACGCGAATTGACCCCACTTACGTATATTCAAGTGTCTTCTTTATACATTCAAACACATTACACGTCATTTACAGCAGCTCCACGCATAGTAAATATAAACATAGTAGTAATAATTTAAACGAGCAGCAACGTGAGTAAAGGCATGTACTTTATTCGTGCCGTAAATCTACATGATAATGCATTATTAATAGATGCTGCGTATTATGGAGTAAACATATTTATTAATCATTAAGTGCTATGATTAAATTAAAATACTAACAAAACAATATTCTTGGTAAAATGTGAGAAATAATCTAATGAAGTAGGTTTGTTTAAAAGAAGCCTTAACAAGAGTCAAGACACTAAATCAATGTTCACGAATATTTTTGTTTTAATACAAGCACCGTTTTCCTGAATTTGTTTTTATAAACTGTTTTTACTGGTGATAAGTTATGATATGGAGTACAAGTGCATGGTGGCCTATTAATAATGAACCATACGCGGCTGCTAACATGATCACGGTGGTCGCGGGTTCAAATCAGGGCACACCTCTGACTTTTCGGAGTCAATTGTGTATTACTAGGCAATCACCATGCATTATAATGTATGGTGATTATTGGACGATATATCGTCAAAAGAATAAATCGTGAGAAATCCTGCTTAGCATAACGATTTGTAAAATTTCTATGTGTGTAAAGTCCGCCAGCCCGCACGAGGTCAGTGTGGACAAACTAAGACTCTATGGCCATTAATCGAACTCTCGATTGTAGAGTAGGTCCGTGCCCTGCAGTGGGACGTATATGGGCTGATACAGTTGAGTATACAAACGTCCAATGTGTATACCGCCGCGACATAACTGCCTTTCCTCGGTGGGTGCTCTATTGGGTTTCCACTACAGAAACTGTTACTGGTGGTAGATCTCTCTTATGTGTGAGGCCACCTGGGCAAGTACCACCGCAATGTATTTTTCTCCCGCCAAACAGTAGGGAAATGCACTGTTGTGTTTCGGTTTAAAGGAGACTGTAGCCAGACTAACTAGAAAGAGCAACACTAGAGTTTCTTGCCCGTTCTTCTCTAGTGAAAACAGCTTTCCGAACCGGGTGGTAGATAAAAAAAATGACTGAATCTAAATGATGTTGAAAATTTTAATGGATTCAATAAATCATTTTCATTTTTTCATTTTTCATAACTACTGGACATATTGAGACTTAACATCTTATGTCTCAGGATGGCGAGCGCAGTGGAGTGCCAAGCATTGCTTTGTAATTCAAGGTGTTGTTTGGTTTTGCTACTGTTTATGAACAGTCGTATCGGTTATCATCAGATGAACGGCATGCTCGTCTCACCATTCAGTTCAATAAAAAATACTTTCAGGCTCCTACTGTATCTCGAACCGCTTGGCGTACTAACTACTAACATATTTGTTTACTGTTTAATGTTTATTTTCCTCTGTCTATTATTAACCTTCAGTACATGCTCAACAATCAATTGTTTGCGTTGTGCAGGAAAACCACGATGTTCCGACGGCTCACTCAAATGTTTAAGATTAGTAGGGACTGCTTGCAATAAGCGCCAAGTCAATTCTAAAAACGAAATCATTTTTAAATTAATGGATTCGTATTCTCGATTGTAGAGTAGGCCCGTGCCCTGCAGTGGGACGTATATGGGCTGATACTACTACTACTACTACTTACTTGAAGAGCTTAAAAGATAAAATATGTATAACAGCAATGCAGACCCACCGAGCTGAGACACTTCTTGCAATTTTTTTGTTGTTTATTTGAACGTCTTGTTGGTACATTTTGGACACATTCGTAATTTGAGGAATAAAGTCAAAATATTATTTATCGGTTTGGTGGCAGTGTGATCCTGAATTATTTCACAGAGCAGAAACTTGTATATACATATGTATGTACATTTAGCAATGAATGATGAGACAAGCATACCATTCGTCTGATTGTAAGCGATACGACCGCTCATGAACAGTAACAAAACCAAACAACACCATGAAGTACAAAGTTTATGTGTACTTTTAAATTCGTATCCTTTTTGTTTAAGTTTGAGCTTGTAATTTCTTAACTTTTAATTAAATTATCGATATATTGTGCAAATTGACACACAATTTTTCATTAGTCCTTGACTCATAAACTTGTTTTAAATGGTTTTAAGCAAGGATGATTCAGTAAGTTAATAAGTTATCGCTGAGTGAGATAAAATGACGCTAACATCACATTTTTATTCCACGCAGATTAATATTTACACAATGCTTATTCAAATAAAACTGCATAAAAAATAACTATAAAATATCACAATTAAACGAAATTTGATTTCTTTATACCAATTGATCCGCCGCCGTATTGAATAACAACAATCAACAGAAACAATCTTTGTGTTTTTGCTTACATACTTTTAATCCAATACGTGTTCTATCGAGGAATCGTCGAAAAACAACTACATATACAAGCTTACCTATTTATAAACAACTTTGTTTAACCAATAGTGACTAGAACTGACCGTTCCTGTCGACATTGTTTTATTGCAGTTGTTAATCTGCCAGATGTCGTACCTCGTCAAACTGGGATAGGCACATCAATATTTATATCGTGCTCTATCTTTTAAAACATTAATGTCGGAGATTCAAAGTATATATTCTATTTGCAAAGATGAAAACGAATAGACCTATATATATACATAGCGACGACATAAAATTCACAAAACATTTACAAAAAAAAATGTGTATTTTCACCTGTTTAGATTTTAGGCAAAACTTTGAAGATCGAAGGAACGATTACAAAACATAATCTCTAAAAGCGAAATTAATCTTATAGTTTTGTACGTAACTCCTACGGCTTAGAACTTAGACAATAAATCTGTATTTAGGTTGACAATCAGGTTTAACAATCACATTTCATCACGCGCGTAAAGCTGCAACCAATAGATAGTAATAGTATTTGTGTTATAGTAAACCTATCCCTTTGTTATCCTCCAAGGATAATAGACTACAAATTAAGCGGGTAGATCATGTACTTTATAGATAAACCGTAACTAATCTAGACTATGTAGACTATATAGACCAATACATATTTTAAACATTGGTTGGATTACGATGACTTAATTTCTCAGTGTAAGAGTAGATTATATTATTTCTTCTTTATATTATATTATTAGGCCAAGCGACTGTTTATCCAATATAACTAAGTCCTACATTAATTAAGATCAGAAACCATTAGGTGCAGTCTGATCATTTCACTACTTTTACTTTTCTAAGCCGGTACTTTGTATACTCTTTTATGTCTATGTCTTCAAAATAGAGAAAAGATTGAAGTTTTTAATGGAAGTAGTATAATATTGTGGAAATTATAACCTAAGGTATGAAATAATACGCAATAATTTCATTTATACGTTACCGAACAATCTAGTTCCGGCAATTCGATGAATTAATGCAATAAGTGATGCATACATGCATTATGAAATAGCGTTGAATAACAGCGGAGTGTTTTACTTAGCGGCAATTACTGGTGTTATTAAATTTCTCAACTTTATGAACAAGAAAGCCAACGAAAGTTTACCGTAAAACGTACCACTGTCAGAATAATTTAAATAGTTGGTTATTTGATTAAGTAAAGGGTGTCTCAGAATGTTTTTCGTTTTTAGATGTTAAATTAAAAACAACAATATCCATTAAAACTCGTTTTATTTATTGTTAAATTAAAGAACAGTTCTTGAAGTTTATTTATGAAAAACAACCGTCTGCAAATGCGCACCATTCGCTTCTTCACACTCATTCAACCTGGAGCTAAAATTTTCAATCACTCGCTTGAGCATCGCTCTTGGAATAGAATTGATTTCTTCAGTGATTCTTTGCTTCAAAACATTCAGTTTGGATGGCAATGGATTGTAAACTTTACTTTTTAGGTAGCCCCATAGAAAAAAATCAGCAGGCGTTAAATCAGGGCTCCTCGGTGGCCAGTTGATATCTCCTCGGCGGCTTATCACTCTTCTAGGGAATAAATCGTGAAGAGCCGCTAATGAGTCATTTGTAACATGAGAAGTGGCTCCATCTTGCTGGAAAAAGGTGTTGCGGTTGTAGCCATCCTGGTTTTGCATTTCTGTAGCTAAAAAAGTCCGGATCATATCGCAATATCGATCAGAATTAACGGTCTGAGTTCGACCTCGATCATCCTCAAAAAAATAAGGACCGATAATTCCTTGACTTGATATGGCAGCCCAAACAATAACTTTTGGCGAGTGCAAGGGCTTCTGATGCAGTTCTAGCGGATTCTCGGAAGCCCAGTATCTGCAATTTTGTTTATTCACGTGACCGTTGATGTGAAAATTCGATTCATCGGAGAACCAGATGTTATTGAAACTCCTAAAACGGTTTTTCATTGTCCTGCAGAATTTGACTCGTTTATCAGGATCATCAGGCTTAATTTCTTGAACAATAACAATTTTATAGGGGTGAAAATGTAAGTCTTTCGAAATAATGCGATGAACCGTAGATTTGTTTAAATTAAGAGAAGCTGCGCGCAATCTTAACGACTGTCGTGGGTCGTCCATAACAGACAGTCGAACGCGATCGACGTTCATGCTCGTTCTTGATGTCCTTTTGCGCCCAGACGATTTGTCCGGTATTGTATTCCCAGTCTCTTCAAACTTGCACACCCAATGCTTAATTAAATTGGCACTTGGCACATGTCTTAAGCTTGTTAAATTAAAATGTGTCCTGTAGAGACGACGAGCAACAGTGTAGGAATCGTTGTTTTTATAAAACGCTCGCAAACAAAACGCGCGCTGCGGTCCCGTGAAACGATTCATGGCTACTAAACTTAACAAGCCGGCAAAGCGATTGAGATGACTCCCCTCCCCTTGCTACCTGCGGTTGACACGTAGTAGTCAATTCAAAAACGAAAAACATTCTGAGACACCCCATATTTTAATTTAAATACAAAGAGTATTATTTCCAGGCAATAAATCGTAATCGGGGCATTATTTTGTTGATATTTCTGAAACCTTATCCAATAGCGAATGTTGACTAAGCGGCACTATGACGAAACGATTACGATTGCACGCACGGGACTAATTGTGGCGAATCACGTAAACCTGTTGTGTTGTTTTTCTATGCGCATAGCATAACATATGAAAGTGAATAGAAGGCTCAAAATCACCCACTGCTTTTGCGATTAAAATTTGAACATGTACATATTGCAAGCATTCGCAATATCTATTTGGAAACCGGCTTAGGAAATCTATCATGGTTATCTTTGCGTCAGTTACCTCACATACTCATTCTAACTTGTTAAATTAAGAATAATGACGGAAAATAGATGCAACTTCATTTACGCGGGCCACTTTACTACTCGTTTTATTTCAACGGTTACTACTCATTCAAGACGTTGTTAAAGAGTCGCCTGACTGCTCCTTTAGGCGTAACAGCGAGATGAAAGCAGAAGTTTGCTCTGAGGCACACTTACAGATATAGGTACATATCTAGAGATGTTGGGTAAACTATTTGTCACGTAGGAAACACGCCATTATAGCTAAATACTCAACACAAGAAACTACTGAGTGTTACGCAAAGGAATTTAATAATTACCAAACGAAAGGTATAGATGAACATTTCAGTGTAATGATTGTATTAATACTATAGGAAATTGAAAACGAAAGTTAAATGAAATCTACTCAGGAAATGATCTATGGTATACCTCAACATTAACATTTTTTTTATATAACTTTATCACACCATAACACAATTATAACCTAATCTTTACGCCTACAGAATTTCATAGGCCTTCAAACGAACATAATTTAGTCTGTGTTCGTCTTAGGTATTTAAGATTTAGTACGGCGGGTAATGTTTTTAACTTAGTATTGGTCGATGTGAACAAATTAAGAATGCTGGACATCTGATTAAAATTGTTGTTTGTTTAATCATAATAAGCGAACTGAGTCTTCTGTTTACTGCGCTAATATAATGCATAGTCGTGCGTGTGGTCAGTGCATGAATTCGTTCACGAAAGTAGAATACACACTCGGTGCTAATGTGATTGAATGTTGTAACAGTTACACAATAATAACGCGAGATGTTTGACCATTCATTACGAGCGTTTTGTTTGTGATCTCACTCCACTTTCGGTGACACGGATTTGTTAATATTATGATAATTTATCTTTGGCTTCGGAGAATTAAACTTTACTTATCGACCTGTTAAACTATTTCCTCATAATTTTGTTCATTTGAATCTTCGCGTTCTTGTGGTACAAAATAACAATGGGTTACGATATGAGGAGGGTTACACGTCTTAATCAAACAACAGGGTTGCGGTAGGTGAAATGTAATGAAGGTTATCTATTTTTCTCTACGATAGCATTTCTCGGAAATGTTTTATTTGTGTTCTGATATGATTTATCTGTTTCATTTACGGTGTTGACGTGAGTTAAAAGGTAATTAGAGTCTAAAATCGTTACTCACGAAAATACCACAGTTGTTCAGTAAATGTGTTTTAGACGAAACAAAATGGTGCGTATATGTCAATGCCTTTTCTTTAATATATACAGACACCTAAGTGTCGATGATTCTGTTTCTTCATACAAGTTACAATATTATAAAATAAACCCACATTTTGTTTGTACACACTTCACAAGGTGACGAAAGATGACAAACCTAGGTCAATGTTTCATCACGCCACGAACGCAATGATTGTTACTTTGTCATATTTAATGCTTTTTTACGTGTTCTTTAGAGAACAAAGGTGTGGCCTTACATTTTATAAGCACATAATCATAACACACCTCTTTATTTAAGAGCTGTAGATAGCTAGATAGGTTTTGCAGATGAATATGACTGATTGTGTGTGATTCAAATTTCAAACTTTGATGCCGAATAAAGTTTTTTTTTTTTGGGAAACACAGGAAACACACTATAAAAATCACTATCGTTACCAACAACCTTGGTATATCATGGCGGGAAATTGCTACAGTGACCCATGCAAGTTAATTCAGTCTCCAGATCAGACTGTGTATATTCGCACTATACATTACATTAGGTGTGTTGTAGTCAAAATAAAGCATGTCTGAATTTAAAAAAACACCTAGTAACATGAAAAATCGACAGTAACATCGATTTTTAAATGAGGAACTCGAATTTGAAATGAGAATTATTTCACAACATTGTAAACTTATAGTAAATAATAGCATAAAGTAACCTGTGAATAAATAATGTACAGATTAGTACAGGCAACGAAGCAACGGTTTACTCTTGTCCGCAATGCATAATTTGCCAGGAGTTTTTTGTTTTCATGAAGAGGTGGCATATGACCCCACTAAGTTAAAAACCCAAAATACTTACAAAAATGTCGTCCGCTAGAGCCGCCATTTTGGAAAACGCGTTTGAAGCCATATCTCCGGAACCGTCCACTTTAGGCCCATCATGCTAGGACCTTTCTTGTAGATAATTAAATTTCCCATCTTTTTTGTTCAATAATTTTTTTTGTACCATTAACCGTTCGCGATTTACAATGTTATTAATTTTCATTTTATACCTTTTTTACAATAAATTTTACATGGATTTTTAACAAAATTTACTATTTCCTCATTGCTTTGTTCCCTTATGCCATCATTATTTAATTAATTACGTGATAATCATGGAGAAATCATTGGATTTCATAATTACGCTATGCATCCTTCGTTTCCATTGACCTTGATTCGGTAGTACACCATTCAACGCGCGATAACTTCTAAAATATTGATTTAAGAGAAAAAAAGTATGGGTGAAAAGTTGTTAAGAATTTATTGATTTAAAAGTTTAGTTATTAACAGTTTTTTGTTTAAACAATTATTAACAGAGATATGGGCAAAAAGGCAAGAATATATTAATAACCTTGTAAATCGCGAACGGTAAATGGTAAAAAAAAAATTATTGAACAAAAAAGATTAGAAATTTAATTATCTACAAAAAAGGTCCTTAGCATGATGGGCCTAAAGTGGACGGTTCCGGAGATATGGCTTCAAACGCGTTTTCCAAAATGGCGGCTCTAGCGGACGCCATTTTTGTAAGTATTTTGGGTTTTTAACTTAGTGGGGTCATATGCCACCTCTTCATGAAAACAAAAAACTCCTGGCAAATTATGCAGGAAAAAATACTTCGTTGACTGTACTAGATATTGTACTTGAGATTCTGTACTAGAGCAAAAAAATTAGTACATCATTTAAAATACAAAATACCACACCAAAAATGGTGACAACGAGTTATTCTCAACCGGCTTATGATCGTAGACAAAAAAATCATACCTCACGCGTGCATTGTTCACGCATGAGGAAACGTAGAAATTCATTTCCTGATTAACCAAATACGTGGTTGAAAGTAAACATTACAATTGGCCTTTCATCTTTTTAACATTAATCTACAGCGAGCATGTGGAACCCGGCAGTGATCATGAGGTCGCCATGCCCCTCGAGGTAATATCGGTGCCCTTTACTACCTATACACACGGGGAAGCCGGTATAGGGCTGCCAAAGGTCTCCGCATTAGATAATCATAATACATTGCATGTATTTTTAATATATTCATGAGTTTTGAGATTAATTGAAAAGGTCTGTATGTGATCTTGGTAGATTTAAACATTCACTCTCAATCATTTTACAAATTAATTCGATACGGCAATACGTATCTAAGGCATATCAAGTTTTAAAAGAAGTAATAGTTTAAAAGAATGTAATACTAAGAACTTCGATCACTAAAAAAACAACAGTAATAAACCTTAATAATTAATCCTTTCCGCTTATTTTGCCTGAACTCATAAATAGTTTACTTAGAAAATACATAATTATTATTAGTACTGCTACTAAGTGTTTAATCGGATTAGACATTGTTACAATTTTTTACAGACGTTTTATTATATTTTTATATTTGAATCCTATTAGAAACATGTTTTGTAAAAAGTGTTTTAAAATTATTATAAATCATTTAAATGATGATGTTAAGAAACAGCCCTAGATCATGCGCGGTTCGTGTAAAAACAATTAGTTGCTTCTTTAAATGTTTATTATGGTGTAAAGGAACAAATAAATTATGCCATTGTCCATTGATTATATTCATTGTAGGAAATGTTCAAGTTTATTGCACGAGTATAACAAAGGTATATCTTGTGTTTTTATGTTTAAACATTAATATAATCAAGTGAACATTAATCATATATTTAACTATATAATGGAAGCATGTAGAAGCAATGAACTGCAAGGGCCTTATTCATAGACAGTTTTAAAACCTATTTTAATTATCGGATATTTTGTCCCTTTCGAACAACTTTTGTATTCATTTTGAGCGAAGAAGACCAAACATTCGATAACTAAAATAGGTTTTAACTGTTTTTAATAACACCGTTTTAGTTCAATTTGTATTAGATAAGAGCTTAATAAGTATCATAAATTCATAAAAGACATTGCTAGTCTACGTAAGACCATCAAGTAATTTGCTCTTCTAAACATGTTGGTAGGTTTATTACTAAGGCAATACACTACACAACTATGCGTATTGCTTCCCTGTAGGTACACCTGAAAGTTTTGCTTAGTTAGTTACAACTTACAACAAAGTACTTGTGGCTTGGGACTGCTATCATTACAAATAAACAACCACTGCGATCGACAAAATTTTAGAGCTTGAGACTCTAGAATATGAATTGAAAATATTGACTATTACCAACTAAACCAAAAGTCCTCGTAGTTTTTAATCAATGTTCAAGCAAGTGATGATTCACTATCTGAGTCTACATACATACTTTACGTCCAAATCAGTGATGTGTTGCTTTGGATTTAAACCCACGACCTCCAATTTGATCCTACAAAGAGGTAATGAATTCAACTAGGCTGCGACTCCTGTATAATAACTGTATTATATTTATGTAATCTTTTTCCCAAAAGATCAATGCTTGAGTTTCTTGCCCGTTCTTTTATGGCGAAAGAAAGCCTTATGAGCCGGGTGGTAGAGAAAAAAAAGTGACTGAATCTGAATAACGTATAACATTTAAAAAATTAAATTTAGGCAGCTATCGGTACCGGTAAGGGAACATTATGTAATATTTATTTTTAAATCATATTTTAAGGTATAATTGCATTAAAATACGATGAAAAATATACAAAATATAATAACAATGGTGGTACAGCGTGGTCAGGTCTACGCTGCTGTGTGCAACTCAATTTGATACGTATGTAAATATTTTATCGGCTAACAGTGAGTAAAAGTTGATTTTACGGTCATTGTAATACACTGGATGTTATAAAACTTTTATCTAATCAAAACATTTATTTAGATGAAATTGTTGGTGTTCTTGATAATAACGTGATTATTATAATAATACGAACGTTTGTGTTATGAAAATTCGTTAATTATGAGGACACGGTCTGTAAGCATATGTAGGTACTTGATTATAATATGGCGTTGTTATAGATATTATGTTATTTCGTAACTACCTTTGCCCCGTGGCATTTATCATCAACACGACTCATATTAAGCAAATCAGTGGCTGATATCAATTAGTTGACAAATGGCAAAACGCAATTACATATTTGGGATTTATGTAGTAAAATTATTAAGAATACAAAGGTATCCCAAACACCAGTAAAGTTGAAAATATTTTAAATATTATTTCTATATTGGCATGAAAATTGCGGACGTCGGACTGTTCGGATCTATTTACTGAATAAAAGATATGAATTTGACTTATTGACTATATTTGCAAGATAAAGCCATTTTTAGCTCGGATGTAATTTGTAAGGGATTTAGCGTAGATATAAAAAGACATATAACCTTAAAACAATACCAGGTTAGAGTGCAAAAGATAACGAATTATTTCAAACATAATGTAAAAGCCTCGAAAATATCTATAAAATTACTGTCACCATTGTTCAGTATACTGGTTGATATATACTGATCAAATCAAAACAAATGCCACCTTAATTTATGCGTAATTAGTACTGTTTAATAGTATCCTTTGACTGAAGGTGCAGCCATGCCAAAGTGGTTTGAAAGTGTCCAAGTACGTGTATGTTGGCACATCGGTCGGCGTCCTTCGCATCGATCAGTATGCGCCGAGAACGAGCGTGATGTGTTCCGGCAACCTGAAACACTAGCCTGGGCATGCCTCGTGTAATAATCATTGAGTATTATGCTGGAGCCGACATAGCAAACATAATCTCTGCGTGAAATTAAGATACCCATTGCAGAGCGGGCATCGGAAACAAAATTTCCGCGACCTTACCAGTCACAACTCACACGGGAAGACATTGAATGGAGAGGGAAGAAAGAACAAGTACATAGGAGGAACAGAGACATCTACAGAAATTGTGACCCGCTGCCAAAGTTTTCAATACAACATCTTAGTAGTGATAATACACCTACGGTCCACCAGAATTTGAAACGGACACACATATTCGTTTTGTTATCGCACAATAAACTTGTTTTGCGGTCGTCAAAACAAAAAAATGTAGATTATGCATTTAATTCCGTCATAACATGATTACTCCAAATGGCAATATTATCGTGTTACATTAAAAAAGGAAATGTGATAAGGAGCGTTCGTGACATCGCTGGTTTCGTACCAATTTCTTAACAAGTACGAAATTGGACATGGAAACAGTATAACATTTCATAAGTGATGTGTATATAGAAATCAATTTGACATGGCGCCGGTTTATCAAAGGAAGATACCAGTTCAGTTAAAATGTGTATAAACTTTTGTAACGATACTGTAATTGTTGCTAATCGCGATTGTTCGGAACAATTAGCTAAACAACAATTGCGTGGTAATATTATTACAGTTGTTTTATCGATTGCAACCTAATACTTACCTACAGTATCGCGCGGTATATTACGAAAAAAATATCCCTTGAGGAAATCGGCAGTCTGAAATATAATATCCAATATGCAGAGGATTTATCGGAGGCAAGTTTCACGCTAATTACCTCTGAGACTAAAATGGATTGAGGGAGAGGAGACTCAAGTCAATCACAAATTATTTTCGTGAACCCTCTTAAGGAATAAATGTTCTACATGTACAAATTGAGAGTTTGAATATACAGAAATATTTAGCTAGATAATTTAACTAGGCATCAGAAAGTTACATACACTTAAATATAATGACCAGACAATAACAATGGACTGCGTAAATATTTCGCTGCGACGTAAAAAATGTTAGTTAAATGATCATTAACTAAACATAAACGACTGTCGACTAATGTCACCTTCGTTTTTATTACATACTAGCGGTCCATCCCGGCTCCGCCCGGGTGCAGATACATGTTTCAAAATGGCGGTCAAAATGCTCAATTCCTACTTTCAATTTAGAGTATCGACCAATCGGACCCTCAAAAGCGAATAAAATTTCCTCGTATTTGCTAGAAATTACACTACTGCATCCCTCCTATAGGCCATAGCGTGATGATAAATAGCCTATAGCCTTCCTCGATAAATGGACTACCTAACACTGAAAGAATCATTCAAATCGGACCAGTAGTTCAAGAGATTAGCGCGTTCAAACAAACAAACTCTGCAGCTTTATAATATTAGTATAGATGTACATATAACGTAGATACATAATTTTACGTCTGTATAACATAGATGCAGAAACTATAGACAGGAATTTGTGCAATCACATCATGTTCGCTTCATTTGCTAACATTAATCTATCTACTCGTCTCTCGTCGATTCAGGGTACTTCTTGACTTATGATTAAAAAGTCGCAGAGTTGATTGAAGTAGATTCAGTATTGCTTTTTCCAGTCGTTCATGTCTATAATTATTTCATCGAAGTATTATCGTTCATTTTAAATTATTGATTTGCGATCGGTTCGTTCGTTTAAATCATTGGAAGAGGCCTATATTCAGCAGTGGACTTCCTTTGGCTGATGGATGGATGGAAGGATTAATTATCGTTCGTTTAAGGCGTCCAATCCGAGTTCAATTCTCATAAAATCCGCAAAGTTGCCACTCCACACTACTTCGCACTCGGTTACACATATTCACAGGCCTTTATATTTTAATGTATATTAGTTTCAGGTTATTCCAGTCGCTTTAGATAGACACGGGTAATTAGGCGTAACAGCGACGACCTATTTCCTAAACTAGACGTCATTCGTTCTGAAAACGTACTGAGCTAGATAATATGTAAATAGTCTTGTGGTGAATTAATTATCGGTTCAAAATTATACGCATAATTTGAATATGAGGCTGATTTAAATGAATACTTCTTCAATAAAATTTTGGACAAGTATTATTGATGTAATTGTTAATAGATAAGGCTCGCATAGGACCATATATGGTAAGATGACCGAACGAAGGGATAATAATACACAGTATTTGTAGAATAGGTACCTACCGTTGATTAGGTGTGTGGTACATGCCATTTTTAAAAGGCTTTTACACTCCAATTTTACATACGTTTTTTTTAAACTACGCTAATAAGTACAAATATTCCTGATTAGTGCTCGCGGAGTCTCCGAACGGCTCACTTATCTAAAGCACTTACCATTTTCTGGTTATTTAGTTGTGCATAATATTTTGGATTCTATGTCATATGAATAACATTCTGGTATGCTTACATAGTCCACGAACTGCTGCGTTGTGAAATTCATTATAAATTCTTTTTTGTACACGAAGAATAGCTGTTTACTTCCCATTGTTAAAAAAACTTGTTCCTTTATTCATAGTACGACTACGGATAGTTTGAGGACGAAGAAAAGCCCATTGTTCTTAGTTAACTATCTCTAATTTTATGAGTATGTTAAATTTATTAGTGGGGTTTGAATTACTAATTCTCGAGAGAAGGTTGTCTTTTTACCTGCTAACTTTTGTTTTAAGTATCTTTAATAATAATACTTTTTTGTAGCGGTATTTTATAGTTATAAAGCCTGCTATTTTGGGACGGAAGTAAATTATATTACGTCTAGAATTGTTGTTTTTATTAATACAATGAAACATTGAGGTATTTATTAAAGTTGTGCGACTCGTGTCATTGTATTTTTGGTTTAAATAATTTATATAACCTTGGTGAATGTGAATTGAAAATATTACAAAGATAAGTATAAGGTCTCTAAGAAATTTATTCGGAGTAGGTAAACGTATTCAAATACTTGCATCTAACTTTGCTATGAAGTCAGCTCATTTACAAAACTAATAGCATTGGAAATTGTCGAACAAATCCTAAATATGGATTGTGCCATTCATTAATTCCAAGGTTCAGCATTAAGTGCTGACTAATTATGTATACAAATAAACTTCACTGCTGTTTTGAATTCATCGCCTATTCGTATTTTGCGGCTTTACTCGCGCTAATCAAAATTATTTCAGAGGTAGTAATTTTGATGTATAATAACTAATAAGAATTATTTGTTGGTTATCAAAACATATTTTATATTTTTGCTATCATTGTTAACCATTTCCCGACTTTTCAATCAGCAAGTACATAATCCTAATTTAGTGAATATTAAAGCTATAGGATACCACACGATAAATAAGACAGAAACTCATACTAGAACTTTAAATCAATGACAAAGAATACATAAGTTGCGTTTCTGAATCTGTAATTCCGTATATTAATAGGATTAATGATACCCATACAACAAACCAATCACCTTAGCAGTTCAATGTATAGGTGTAATTTTTAAAGTATCTTTGCGAATAAACATTCAAATAAGCAACAAACATACAACGATTCAATATGTACAGATATAGTACGTGGGCAGTGCCAACGTTTGCACACAATGTATTGAATTACCAAGCGCCATAAGTTTCGTAGTAAGCATTACGTGACTGATACTTGACACTGACCCATTATAAATATCAATTGTGTACAAATATCGAAGAGGGTTCCTTGTTTAAACATGTTGGATATCATCCAAAAGGAAAGTCGTTTGGGGGCCATCTAAGCGCTGCACTTGATTTGGTTTAATGTTCGAATGTTAATTGAGCTCTTTGCAAATATACTTTTTCCTGCTTATTTTTTGTAGGAAATATAGATGTTTTTGGTTTCGATTTATGATTAATGTTGATGGGATTTAAATAAAGGATCTTTAAGAGACTCGCGAATTTCAATGCTCAATGCTAGGTGACAATTCCCAGCATGGCTCTCTGCCATGGGATATTTAGCAGGAATGGATGGAAAAGTTTCTAAATTACCATTTTTTACTTTTGATTGCTGTTATTACAAGATAGGCGATGTTTTATAACTGAGAAGATATTTAATTGAATTCCATAGTTTTAATACTCTAGTAGGCTAGATAGATAGATCGATTTTACAACTTTTGTCATATTTCTAAAAGGTTTTTCTATTGCATTTGTAGATCCCAAAGGCCTATGCAGTTTACGTATCATCAGCTCGCGTTTCATTATATTTCCCATGAGAGAATAATTCAGTTTATTTCGCTAACTCAAAGAAATATTATATTTTAGTTTACTTGACCAGTGGGCTAACGTATGGGAATGACGCTCGATGAAATATTATATACAGAAAAAAATGATGATGAGTTTTTTCCGCTTTGATCTATGTTATGGAATACTTTGTTTTTCTTGACTGTTTTTAATATAATAAGCAAATTTTTGAGTTTAAAGGCAAATTTTAGGCGCTGGTCGTTTTGGACTCGCAAAGTTACTTTAGTCTGATACGCACTGTAGAACTTTGTGGCGTTGTAGCTATATTTCTATCTATTAGGTGTATTTTTTCCATTGACTCAATGGGGGGCTTCAAAGTTAGAACTGACGTGGAATTTCTTGCCAACATGCGGTTAGACAAATCTATCAACAACATTTAAATAAAGCCAACTCATCTCCGACCTTCCGAATGCGGAGTGTAAAAGGAAGATGGTGATCACTGATCACTTATCCTCAACTGACATGATTGGTCCTTAGATGAGGGATATAGGGTATACTTTTACATTAAAATAAATAAATAAAATAAAATGTTAATGGAAAAATGAAAATATTTTTCCTCCACCTCACTAATCCTTCAACCTATTTTAGGACGAGTTTCTTGTTACATAATGTCTAATAAAATACAATTATAATTTCATTGAGCTAAAAAAAATATTTATTTTTAGAATATATATACGTTTAAACTATCAGCTTGAAGTCCATACCATGCCACGCATTAAAACCACCTTTACAACTTCTGTCAGCTAGGAATCAGGATGGACATTGGCACGCAAAGAATTGACACCGACCACTGAATGTCGGCAATTCTCTCTTGTTGTTGGTTTTTAGCCGGCCAATTAATCAGAAAGAAAATAAATAGGAGGAATTTAAAACAAATAAATGTCCACCCTACCATAGTCTATAAGCATAGTAAAATATTGAAAGTGTTCGGCGGTGACCTTGTGTTCCAAGTTGATAAAACTGTATGGAGGAAGTTAGAGCACAGGTCACGTAATCCGTACATTATAATGAACTAAGTTTATGTGTATTATTTAGCGGGCCCGACGTTTCCGGTGATAACAACTACTATTCCATTAATACATTTTAATAATGTAACGGTCGCCATTATTTCTTCTGTTAATTAAATATGCGCTCTCAACACGCTAGGTTATCAGGATTCCGGGATGAAGAAATATAAATTATTTTCTTTAAGGCGAGTTTTTGTCGTTAAGAGATGCGGCAACTTATTTACCTTCCTAAAGAGAATCCATTGCTTTCCAATTAAAGTATAATGAATGTGTATTAGAGGACGTCTTAATATAAACGAACTCAATTTTGTTTTGAACATACATTCATTCATTAAATTATTCCTACATAATTTGAAAACGACAATGTTGCTTGTAAAAAATGAAAAATCCAATATGGATCAGCTTCATTTGTTCATAATTATTTCAATTCGTAGACGTGAAAAAATTAAATAGTTTTGACATAAGTCAATATAAATGATTGGAAACGGATCATATAAGAGTAATTCCATGCATTAGGAGTTGAATATAAAAATCATTGTGAATTCAACATTCAGCTAAGGAGGCTGATTCCGATTCCCGTAAGCACAGTGCAACATAACCCATAACACTAAAAGTTGACTAAAACCGTCAAACGAGTTTGCAACGAACGAATACCATTATAAAAAGTTGTTTCAGAGACGTGCACTCAGCGGGCTATAGGGTGAGACCAATGTGCTGCGAAATGGCGGGAAGTTTTAATCCAAATTCCAATTACATGACATAATTAATAACTTAATTACTGACTAACGAAAGTACACATAAAATGTTGAAACTTCCTATCCTTAAGAACTTTGAATTTTGATATCGCTGCCTAGTTACATTTTTCCTGATTGGATAATTAAGCGAAGTGAGATGTAATGGAAAATTCTTCAGGTTTGTCAAAACATTCACCTTAAAATGTGTTAAATATGTCAAATAAAATTGCCATCTAAAGGAGAGCTTTTGATTTCTCGTGATCGCGTAATGTACACATTGATGTGTCACAAGAACAAATCATTCCGGAAAAACGAAAGAAATGTTTATTATTTTTATTTAAAATGAATGCACCTAACTACATGGCTATACATATGTGTATATTAATTAAGTCGCTAAAGGTACATTTAACGAATAGATTGTTAAAATAAATTCCTATTTAGGTTAAATGTTCACCTAGGAAAAGATCACATTATCATTGAGATGCTATTGAGATGCTGATTATTGTAATCGTCGCGTATGGCCATTGATTTAAAAACTATATGATTTATAAACTATTCATCCCAATCTGTATAATATTATTGATTCCTGTTAACATTGACTATTCCACAGGTAGCCATGGGCATAAATAAATTATTTATTAAAATAATGTACAAAATGTTCGTATTACATTGTATGCTAGTTGAAAAGTAATCAAGATCGCTGTAAGCGATGCATGTAGACGCGGCGATATGTGTAAGGGAGGCGCGGACGACGCACAGTGCAGACATCTCGATTGGTGGAACCAGCTCTAAAATCACAAGTTTTTGTACACCGCACCGGCAACTCACTCTTAATAGGTAGGTCCTTCCTCGCTAATAACTATAGCCTTCGTTTGAAATTATGCCACAATGATGAATGAATTTTTAAAAACATATTTAAACTTTGTTTATTTTCTATTGCGTAGTTGTTGAAGTGAACGTAGTAATGACTAATGAGTCAACTTAAGAAGCCTAAAAAGTAATTTAAAAAAAAGTTGTGATCAGCCAGTACCTGCCCTTATTTTTCTTTTTAATATAGGTACACTTTTAGTTATTAACAAACATTTTTGCTACTTAATTCAATGAATAAAACGAAATAATCCAAAAGAAAAAGCTTAAGAATAAAAGAAAATATACATTTCTTTGAATTGCTGAATATTATTTATCCGACAACAATCAGAATATATTATAATATCAACACTTTGTTGTGGCGGTGTGCGGAGCGACAACAAAACATCAGCCGAATATAGCCGAACGTACCCGAGTGGCAAACGAATCTCGTTCCAAAACGTGATCGCGCTGTATGATTTGAAAACAAAATTCACCCGCCCGCTGCTGCCGCTGGCGAGTCACGGGCGAAGGCGAACTGGCGAACTATACAAGCTCAGTGCGCGAGCAAGCGTGATACGGAATGAACGTGTGGTGCGTTTTGCGCGGACGTTGACTCTGCGATTTATTTCTAAAATATTGCGATTTATACGGCCAGAACAACTGCATTTTGGAGTATAAAGTCGATATACAGAAAAAAGTTTCATTATAAAAATTGACTTCGACGCAGTTCGCGCAGAATTTTGACCAATTTTGTGAATTTCCGTATAGACGCGAAAAAATAAAGTGGAGACATTTCGAAACAAAGGACTGTTTTGTACATTTTCGCAGCGTGTGCGAAATTGTGTTCAAAAATACTGATCTTACTTTACCGTGGAGGGTGTTTAAAAAAATAACCGCCCTCGACCAACTAGTTCGGACACAGTCTGTGGTCTTGGAACGTAAAAAAACAAAAACACAACGATTTTACAAAATTATCATAAGAACTGTATTTACAAAGGTTTCGTAAATTTCTCATTAAAATTATCGTGAACTTTAACACGCCTAACCTAAAAATTACAGTGAGTTCGTCGGCATAACAAAGTCGTGTATCAGTGGATCAGTTTCCAGATTTTTGTCCGATTGCACCAGCACAGAAACCCTGGATTAGTGACGAGTTCATCATACATGATGTCTACAGCCATAATGCATCAGTCTGCGCTCTACGATTTTGGTGATCTGATCTTTAAGGTATGTTAAATGTTTCCTTTATTTATTTGTAAATTACCGCCGAATAATTAGAAAGTTAGTTTACTCACTTCCAATTTACCAATTGTCTTATTGTTTGCCATATAAGTTTGCAACTATTTCAACATGCGATGACAATATTGATTGCTTATTTGTTTTCAAAATCATATATTACGTAAAGTTGGTGGCACGTGTACCGGCTGAATCATGTGGCAAACTTTGTCTAGGTAATGTCTTAAAGATGTTTCCTAAATAATGCATCACCATACCATGTATCACATAGCATGGTTTTTACACCAGTATTGTGTATTTTTGACTAACATTTTGAACTATTTTCTATGGTATACCTACATAAGTCCTAATTATGAAGTAAAATGGGGTAAGTAGTTTTCTTTCTTGTTTAAACGATTCAATTTAGATTGTAGAATTAAAAATCCTTTGAGAGTTAAATATTTTCAAATAGGACCACCACGGACTGACTTGCGACTTCGAGCTCTCAATCTGTCTTACATAAATTACTTTTTCAAATGATTTGTTCATAATGACTACCCGTATAAAACTCATGATAAATTGACGATGCAGGGCTCTTTTTTGAACTTCATTAATTTACGATGGCAGTAAAGCTGTGTGCGGTGTACTGTGTACATGAACAAGATAATGTTCTAAAAAGAATTTCCCCCGCTCCGCACTTTGTTCGTGCGAAGAAACGAGCAATGACTTGAAGAAATATTTACACTGTTATCAGTGTTATTATTTTATTATTATGTATTTACAAAGATATACCTGGATATATGTTTACGTGCTTGGTCAATATGTTTTTAAAAATAAATTGTATAGGTATTTGTTATAAAATCCACGATAACCTATTCGGCAACCTACTGAAGCAGGTTTTAGGAAATAAACTTAGATATCATGATGGTCTGCTAATTTATATTCAAAACTTGACATTTAAAACAATAAGTTACTTGGAGCGAATAATAAGTAATATAAAATAATAAACTTACAAAAAGAACATACTTACATATGAAATTGTTAGTATGAAAAGATGATCTTATATTCGTAGATACCTACACTTTACACATTCGTAGATAGTGAGTCCCATTATTTTGAAAATACATAATATAAAGTATGAATATTACATATTTTATTTTTATTATCATTGATTCCACGTCTATGCACTAACACCTGTATATTAGAATTTACAAATATTTAAGTAATATAAATGTGTGTTACAAATATTTTCACGATAGCATCTTAAAAATTCGAAAAATATGGCAAAACATTACATTGCTTTTTCGCCATAGAAGTGTACTTACCTTTCCGGTTTTATTCATAGAAACTTTATAAACCTATTTTAGTTATCGAATGTTTTGTCCCAATCGAACGAATTATGAATTGCTGTTTAGTAATTAGACATGAAGCCATTGAGGTATTATACTGGAGCGGACATCGTGAACAAAATCTGTGCGTATGGTGCGTGCACAAGGGTACACATTGAAGCGAGAGGGAAGATATGTTACTTCGTAGGCGTGACAGAGACGGAAATAGAATGTACCCTTCATTTTGTTACAAACATTTTGTTTGCAGTGTCCCCTCTAGTATATTATCTCAATGCATGAAGCAAATATTTTTCCTGGGTAAAATAGAGTCGTTTAACCGATAAACTGTTCCTAAGGAATAAGGTTAGGTTAATGTTGAAACAATATTATAATGTTATACGAAATAAATATTTCGGAAAATAAAGTAAGATACTTTTTGCATTGCGAGTGGGCACATCAGCGAACTGAAACAGATATAGTAGGTAACATAATAAAATAGTTATTTACGAGAGACCAACAGTAGTTATTACCAGTTGCAATTAGTTTTTGGATGATATAGTTCTTGAGTTCTCGAATAGCTCGAATGGTGTATTTTACGTCTTACAAACTTTTTACTTGTACACAACGCAATATTATACTTTTAACATTATTTTCGCACCTTATCTTATTTGTACAGTATATTATATTATTTATTTACACTCGAGCAACTTCTTACAAGTAGGTAGGTACAGTAATAAATGACAATTTGTGTCTGAAATAAATTGAACAATAATCCTTCCATGAGCTTAATTAGTGGCGAGTGTGTTATTTCTGGCTATGTTTTGAAATGGTATACTGGAGTCGAAATCCGTTAATAACACTAATTTGCTATTAAAAATCGTTTGCAAGTTCATTTGAATGCGAAGCTTAATATTTGTTATTCTTTAAAAGATAACTACGCACAATTGAGTTATCAGTTTGATATTTGTTGTTATTTTATTCGAAAAATAACTCATTTAATTTATGGCTTTTATCAGCACGATTATTTAAATAATTGATCGTGGGCTAAAAACATGTTGCGTTTGTATAGTAAGATCATTACTAAGTCAACGGACTTGCCTCGGTAATTACACGATACGGAAAATAAGTAAAACCAGTTGCTGTGACTTGCGCGCACCCGCATCATGTAGCTAAGGTTGCAAGAAAAACTTTATTGGTATCAAGAAACAACATGTTAATGTCGAAATCGATAAAAAACAATATTTTATATTTTTTAAATTCCTGTTTATTTTACATCGCGGTACTGCAGAATCCCCGCCTTCATAAATGCACGACTTTAGTTTTATTTGCCAAAAAATGATGTGGGCAGGAAATATTTCCAAATTCACTGTTTACGTGCGATAATTCTCTGTCGAGGGTCTCTCTCTCGAGGGTCTGTTTATTTATAAAAAGGAGTCGTGATCCATCATTTTTTTATAAAGTAGCGTCAGTTAGTGCACGTACAGTCATCTTTGGGATATGGTACACTGAATAATTGGTTGACCCTTTTCAAATCTCAACGGGGGTGTAGATGGGATTGAAGGTTGAGGTTGTAGATCTTCATAAACCGCCACTAAAGCTATCTCGAATAAAGATCAAAATGTTTTTCCACGGTCGTCTCGAAGCCTATCTGCGATAACGTAAAACAGGTTTTATTGATCCTCTGGTATAGTTAAAAATGGTTTGCTCCTCTCCTACGCTACCTGCTCATAGTTTTTGTCGTCTTTTACGTTGCGTAAAGCACACTTGTTCGGGCTTGGCCCGTTTTGTATTGGGTTATGTGAGCTGGGTTTGTAAACGCCCCGCAGGGGTTGCCATGATCGTTTAACAGGTTTTAAGGTGGTTATTAAATTATCTTCGTAAGCCAGTACTAAAACCATGCATTTGAGCATCGTTCAGTCTAGCGTTTTTTAATGTTGCTATTTCACAGCTTTGCATTGCGCGTTGTTACTATATTGTGATTGATAAATTATTTGAAAAAAATATGTAAAGTTCCTTAACCAGTTAAACCTGAATTATTTAACACAAAGATTGACTTTGAAAGATGCATGTTTATTTAAAAAAATATCTGGCACTTTAGATAACTCTTTTTGAACTTTAGTTCACTACAAGAGTATACGCACTTATTATCTTTTTTCTTATCCATCCACGACAACGCTTTATGACGGATAATAACAATCCCATTTACATGTTCCTACTAAAATCTATATAGGACGTTATCTAAGTTCCGGGTGCGAACCACTTGCTCTGTATTTTTTTTATCAAATCTTTGTCATGGCAATACGTCATGAGACCAAAGAAATTGCAGTGGGAATTTTGAAAGGTGCATCGTCAAGTTCTTTTTTCATATTTTCGTACGTTCGATCCTTTCAAAGGAGACTATTAAACCGTTGAACTTATGAATACACCTACAACCGTCTACCTGCGGCCTATTTACAAATACGACCATTGCCATTATTTTTTGCGCCACTTTTGGTACTAAATAAAAGAACTCTTTGTCCCGTATCTGCTCTTTGTGCCAAAACTATTGGTGGCAAATCTCAGATAACATTTTAAAGGGATCTTTCTGCAGGTCGAGCTCGACAGGGCGAGCTTCAAAACGTTAGGTGCATTAAATATGATCTTTTATTCAGACGAACATAAAGGATCATAATTTGCAATCTGTCGCTTGATGTCGTGCCTTTGGGAAATAAATGTCTTCAATGTTGCAGACGAAATACTTGACTTGTTGCAATAACGTTATATGTAGGTCGTCACATCACGCAAGTATTTAGTTGTCTGTTTCGTTGGTTGTTAGTTGGTTAGTAAAGCATGTAATCACGTGGCGCGATGGAGCGTGCTCGATTTACGCGTGCACGCAACTCTTGAATATTTCTTACTTCATATTTTACCTACAAGTACGCTGACCGAATACATGACATTCCAATAGGTAAAATAACGATTGTTAACTCGGTTCTACATTGAAATTTACCAAAGTTAAAATAACTTATTGTGATCATAAATACAAAAGATAGACGCTTCGCAAACACAATCTCAAGGTTGACATGAGGAAATGTCGAGAGAGTTTAAAGTTATTGCAAAAACGTTACAGATTACAGAATCATCAATGTTGTCTAAAAATAAATTGGCGGTTCCAG
Organism: Hyles euphorbiae; assembly: GCA_023078785.2. Lineage (NCBI taxonomy): Eukaryota > Metazoa > Arthropoda > Insecta > Lepidoptera > Sphingidae > Hyles > Hyles euphorbiae. The sequence continues at coordinate 8,885,204 of CM041046.1, forward strand.
ACACTGGCTGGCTGTACGGCGACATGCGACGCGATTAACTTGCCACGTGTGCTGATAAAGGTTGATTGTAGTACCGGCACGCTAAACAACCAAAATGCTGCATGACGTCATATCAAAACATACACAATTAACATATAGAATTACGTATTTCTTCTTGTTGCATTTCCCGATTAATATTTAATGGCAACCATTATCTGTTGCTTGCCTCGTAGAACCACTCACGGTAACACTTAGTATTCTGTAGTAACGCCTTTCGAGCCAAAAGTATTTTAAACCAAGATACCTACATATTCCATTGCATATGTGGGTGGTATTCACACTTTATGTAACTATTCATATTCATGAAGTCGTCGCTTTTATACTTCCTTCATATTTTAAAATGGCGCATGATTTTATGCAAGTAAATACAAGCTTTCCACACTTTTCGCAATCTAAACTCGAAAGGTTTCTCAAACAGCCGGTTCTGGCCTCAAACTCGACACCTCCGTCGGACGGTTTCTCAACGCCTAGACATTGCAGAAACCTTCGAGTGCAGTGCAAACAATAAGTTTGAATCGTGGGAGCTGAGTAGTGCTAACGCGGCGTTCTTCGACACAATAAGTAACTTTAGAATATTTCCTGGCTCGCTGTGTCGGCGAAATTCAACGCGTCCGATACACGAGACTAAGCGCCATTTTGCTATCACGTTACTAATACTGTTCGTCGTACAGTAATCTAAATGGAAATTTTGTAGGCGATCCAGAGAATCTTACATGAATACACACTCAGTTCTCACGAGCACCAGCATTATGTAACACAAGGAAAAAACTAACAGACAAAGCAATCGGTTGGCTCTGGTTGGCCGGCAGTCGCCACTCGACTTAGCACGCGGAGCTCGCTTGACGTTATTATTGATCAGTTAAACGTGTTCCGCGTGTAAGTGATTACACTTGATGTTAGCGGAGTCGCAGGAAAATCCTATTCGATTAACCAACACAGCGATGCGTGCAGCTGCTTCGTTGCGATCTCAAGTGTTGTTTGGAGATGATTGTCCTCACGCCAAGTTACAAGGCAGGCGCGGGAGGCGTAGGCCAGGTCCAACGGCCGCGTGTGTAACCGCTAATGTACTATTTTTAGCTCGACTCCTTTCTCCGACAACTGGAGTCCGGACGTGAGTCAATCTTTGTTCCTTCGAAGCGACGGCCGCAGCTTAAGGATGCACCGCTCTTAAGACTTGGATATTTTACGTCCTAATGTGACTTTCTAAATATTATTGAAATATTGTTTAGATTTTTAATGTCCAGTTCGCCTTGAACAGTCGGTTTCTCAATACGAAGTATAATAATACGAATAATACGAAGTATAATAAAAAATACGAATATTATTGCGCTCTGATGTTCATACAACGAACACTAGATGCCCATAATGCTACGTAAACAAAGATTTCACACCTTGGGTTAACATAAAACTGCGAGAATTACTTCGTAGCCACCCACACATTTTACTTGAAGCTTATCCATTTAATGTGGCAGATTCCAATAATTTTATCCAGTTAAATCGTATTTATTTGTCACAATTGTAAAAGTACAAGTTGTGTGAATTATTTCTGCAGTGGAATTGCACTGACTCACTAAAGTTGTTAATGTTCCAAAACAGGTTCGTAATGGGTAGAAAAAACTACGCAATACAGATAAAAATTCGTTCGTGATTTACCTTCCTATTGTCTAAGTAGGTCGTATTTTAAAATTCCTATTTTGGAACAATGTCATCGTATATAAGCAAGGCAATCTGGTACATAAAGAAGGATGCGTTTTAAATTAAGTAATGTTGGATGTAACACTTGAGCACGAGTATATTAGCACGTTCAAAAACTTATTTGATTAGAGTATCGGTGATGTTTTCCCATTGACATTTACTTAGGATCGACCGAAACGGAAACTGCCATTATGGTCATCGGGCGCGAGTACGATGTGCGAGTGTACTTTGTAGTGTATGGTGAAGACGGTCGCTGTGTAAATACTCCGGTTAGATTTGCGGCGCGGCGCTAATTGTTTCGGCAGAGCAAATGCGAAGGTTCATTGCCGGCCAAACGGCATTGTCGTATACGCCCACGGCCATCGCAACGTATAGAGCTCAGCGCGTCTATGTCAAAACTCGTCTTAATGTATTTTGCAAGATTTTAAATTATTACAAGAATGTTTTTATACGTTTGTGTCTAAACGCGTTTTATTTCGTATTATTCTTTTGAATATTTTTTATTTTAGTTACACTAATGGCTATCGGAGTATTGCTAAATATATCACGTTTTAATTGTTTGTTTAAAGAGATATATTATGTACAAGCTGAATATTAACTTGTTAATTTAATTCTTAATAATGATCTTATCCAATTGTCAATTTATGAATAGTTAAGACGTTATTGACATCTACACTGGCTTTGATTTATTTGACAATTTTGAAACAATTATCTGAGGATAGTCCACTAAACATTTGTTGTCACTTATCAGAGGTATATAAATGAACAGTAATCCAGAATTCCAGACGGCAAATAGGTAGTAACGATATAAAAGGCTCGAAATACTTATATCGTAATATAAAATTTAGCCCTGGTATGCCAGCATTGAATACATTCGGTTCATAAATGCTGTAAAATCACTTTGTTCATGATGGTTCATTACGTTGTAAATGTCATAAAGATGTCATTGACAACACTATAATGGCTGTGACACAATATTCTTTTATTAACAAATACCGTTACTCGTCTGCGATAACGTTTGATAAGCACGAGTTTAGGGCGATTGCTTTATTGAAATATCTCCTTGATTAGTTAACGATAACCAAGCTGACCACTTTCACACACGTCACCTGGCTAATGTATAAAATTTCCTTTGTGATGTATTGTTACAGGTGAAATTAATATAAAAATCACCTGTTCTAATATTTATGATAAAAAGAAAAAAATATTACTTCGCCTACTTTATATTAAAACACAAAAGGTATTAAATATTTATTCAATGCCATGTTGTCGTGACTTTTCATACCTCGACAGCAATTCAGTAGGTGGTAGGTGTTATAATTCTCGACGATATCTTTAATGGTTTGAAAATCGCTCAGGTGACCTCGCCTTGAGTCTTCCACATGACCTTTACGAAAAACATATTCGGTTGTTTAAATACCAGTTTATATATTTGATGTCAAATAAATCAGTAATTTAAAATTTAATTATCATGTAAGTATTTAAATTTATTGTACCTGTAAAACATTAATTAACCTGACTGTTTAATTTCGTAGGCAACTAGAATAGTATATTTAAATACTATTGTCAAAAGAAATATATTCGTAAACATGAAATATTCACATGTCTGTATATAACGTGGTAGAGACAAAGGAGAGACATGAAATGAGTAAGCAAATAGCAAGTTAGTTACAGTACTTACTTTTGTAGATAATGCATTATCTAAGGCAGTGATTCTCAACCTTTTTTTGTTGCGGCACATATTTAACGATTTCAAAATTTGGCGGCACACAAAGAGCGCCTTGAGACATATTCCTATTGCTATGCACGCCGCTTCATCACAATTTGGCACTAAGAAAAAAAGCGTTGCAAAGCAAATAATAAAATAATTAACTTTTTTGTGGATTTAAATACATATTCATGTTAAAAATATTTTTCTTTTTAACTGATATAATTTAATAATATTAACATTATTATATATTTGCAAAATTTGGCGGCACACTTTTGAAATTTGGCGGCACACAAAAGTGCCGCGGCACAGTGGTTGAGAATCACTGATCTAAGGTCTTATGTTGAAGTGCAGTGCATAAACAAAGGGGTACTGTACTGTATCTTATCACGTCGGCTGATAAACGTTGGAAACATTATTAACGTTGTGAAAAAACAACGTGGTTATTTAACGTGCTCACCTAATCTCACTTCACTTCTCTTTCACAACTTGTACAAATTGAGACGGTTTTTCGTAATGTGACGGTGATGGCGGTGTTACCATACGTAGCTACATAATGGATTACTACAATATAATACACTGTTATTAGTCGGCGCACAGTAGTTCAATGTGAATAGATGTTTGAAATAACTCATAGCACATTTAAATTGATTTAAAGCTGGATTATGCGCTTTTACTCTGTTATCTGATAGATCTCTCGATTGAGTTCACCTACATTTCGGCGTAGTTGAAGATATGAAAGTGGAAGTAGATTGTGTGTACGCGAACGTCTTGTAACATGGACGTCAGCGGCGATGTTTGAGCTGCACTTTTGGCACACATTCGCCGAGGTGTTGCGTCACAGACAAGCATCGAGCGCGGAGAATCGAGCACAGCGCGTAACACTTTTACCGCAGCATTGGCTTGTCCGTACCACTCGCGCCACTCGCTTGCCTACTTACACCCGCACTGAAGCACCGCTTTACATAATTGCTCATAAAGAACGCACGTTGCATAATACCACGTTTTAATTTTTTAACTTAAACGGGCCACGTGTTTTTACGAATCGTTTTACATAAATGGAAATAATTTGATACTGTCATTCAATACGACATTGCCGGCTGTCGTGATTCCGGTTTAGATAAGCGACACATTTACCTAATGTTCTATTGTTACGATACTCCTTTACTTTCACTGGCGTTTAAATAACATTAAAGTAAACTAGATATATATTTAATGAGGTTGAACATCCTTTGTAGTTGTCTGCAATGGACGTTAATGCGGTTGAAAATAATTTTGTATAACAAACACTACTATAATGTTGGTTAGTGCAGATAGTGTGATGTGACAGGGCGCCGCGCATAACTGCGTCTGGTGCAGTTGCGGCTGCTAGTGCATCGTTGTTGCCGAACGAAATGATTTTAACTTTCTTTTCTTGTTTCGTAATGACACGGCTGAGTGGAGAGGAGCTGCGACAGCGCGGTGCACAGCGCCACGCCGGCGTTGCTGATGCCTCAACACCACACTCCGCGCCAAAGATATTTCACAACTTAACCGGTCTCTGCTTATTGAATCTTTAACCAAACTGTCACCGTAACACGTTTTGGTGCTGTGATAAAATATTACAACTGAAAAAACCTATTACAATTTGAAATTGGAAGGTGTAACGAATTGAATCAGAATTTTCTGCAGCATTCCGACATTTAGCCACGTCCATATAATATAATGTAGCCAACGAGATTTTTATACGTTTACAATTTTGGAATGTCCGAACAGGTTTTGTTAGCGGGGGTTGCTTAAGTTATTCGGCGCATTAGTAACTCTAATCGAAATACATACATTGCGCATGATCCACACGATTGCAGTTTGCGTAAGCGTCTTACACAAACGTTAAGTATTACACCCTGATTATAATCCGATCGTGCCGCGATATCTTATGCACTCGCTTTGCAGGAAGTGAACTTTCGAACTCTTTCACTTTTTTATGGCATTACATTGTGCATTCTGCGTCCCTTTTGCTTCAAAACACAACTGCACTAGATTTTATCGGTCCTATAACGCAGATTTGCATGGCTAGAATATTTAACTCGATGAAGGAATTCATTAAATATTGAATATATTTAGAATCGTGACAATTCCACAAATAATGTTAACCTTATGACGAGAATTCAATTATATTTGAATTCGCTAAGTTTTATTGTCAAACTTTAAAAAAATAAACGCATTTGATGCGCAATTGGGTCGCTGTATCGGTCGACCTCAGGGTCTCCTGGATGTGTCACCCGCTCCAATATATTGTATTGTAAAATATCCATTAAACATATTATGTGTCCGGGTTGTACAGACCTCACTTCACTATTTGTTTAGTCATTGCAGCGGGTAATTTAAATATTTAAATCGATGTCGTAAGTGTACCTGCCTTAATTAGTACTGGTAGTTTTTAATTAAAAATAATTTTGTTGTGGCCAATGCTTGCTACTGCCCCGGATGTGAAAATTAAACTCACATTACTTTTCGGAATGTATTAAGGGGATACCTCGATAAATTTGGCTTTTTTAAAACCCTACATATCATAAATTACTAAGATTAGGTAGTCCATTTTCAGATATGTTTTAATTGATGATATAATTACCAACTTTATGAAAAAAAATACATGATTACGCCACTTTGCCTTAACAAAAATACAGGCCAAAGTAGCAGTTGTTAAGTTTTTTAAGAACTCAGAACTCCTAACTTACCCCGTGTAGAAACTCAAGATTAATTTGACATAAACATATTTTTAAATATTAGTTTTTCGCGAGAAAAAAACAAGAAAAAAGTAAATAGTACGATGACAATAAAATAAAATATGGTTTGGCGCTTATGTTGTTTTATTTTGAGAAGCGCATGGGCCATCGTATCCCATTCTTGTACGTTACGGCCATATAAGCTATCTCATTGGGGGCGTTCCCGTCAGACGGCCGCGGGCCTTGGTGGACGACGGATCTGCGCTCGACGTTTCGAAATTCTAGCCCGCCGATTATTTTTTACGTAATTTCAAATTTACGTAAATCTTATTATTTTAGGTGGTACTCTTTTGTGTTTGTACATTTTAATTTTTTTACATATATTTAAAAAATAAATAGCAGTATATATTCATTTTTAAGTTCATTTTTAACTAGCTAAGTTACCAAAATAAAAGAGAAAGGTCATTGACTTACGTATAACTAGCTCAACGAAATTAGTCGAAGGGAGCGTAAAATTTTATACATTTTTGCCTCATAATATAATTACGACGCTGAAGTCTCGGGTTCGAAACCGGGTCATTTTAATTTTTGCTTTTTGTTATTTATCCGAATTGTTCCTAATCGATATTTGAAAGAACCATCATTCCGAAAAAATGAAAATATTCTCAGAAAAAAGAATATTCGATCCGCATTTTGATTGATTTTTTTGTTATTATTCGGGTGAAATTTTATACATTTTTGCCTCATAATATGATTACGACGCTGAAGTCTCGGGTTCGAGTCCGGGTCATTTTAATTTTTGTTTTTTTGTTATTTATCCGAATGGTTCCAAATCGATATTTGACTGGTAGACTGCCTCAGTGGCGTAGTTGTACTAAGGTACGGTTACAAAAGTGAGGTCTTGGGTTCGAATCCCGGGTAGGGCAAAGTGATATTGGATTTTTCTATTCAATATCAGCCCAGAGTCAGGAATTTGTGCCCGATATGGCGATAGGCTCGCCACCTATCACATCGTGGGACGGAACATACATGGCGAAATGTGGATCTTGGCACCTCTGCCTACCCCTTCTGGGAAAAAGCCGTGAGTTTATGTATGTATGTATGTAGATCCACGACATACGAGAAATATGAAAATAAGGGATCCAACGTAATCCCTATGATATGGACATTGCGATCATTGTCATCGAATTAATTCGGTTAAAATTAATTCGTTTCTCGTTGTTGTTCTTTCAGTATACTATCATTATTTTTCATCAAAAATATTTTAATCTGCTATCGCAATATTTCTTGTTGCTAGCTCCTATAATATGAAGGCTACGCGATATTCCCACCAAGGTCGCACCAACTTTTATAATCAATTGAATTTACTTATAACTTTTAATCGGGGTTTGCCCAATAAATATATTAATAGTGAATTAAATAGAAAAACCTTTTTACCATATTATTCCGTTTCACTAAATTCAAAGTCAGAATTGGAAATTATGGTCGCCATTTTGAACTTTTTTGCTTTTGATTCGATTGATATCTAAATCGATATCTAATGGTTCCTTCATTTGAATGAGTAAGTCAGAATTGATAGTTGAGGCCGCCATTTTTTGTTTTGTTCTTAATCTGATTGGTCTCTAAATCAATATCTATCCGAAGTACCCTTTCTTCGAATAACCTACATTCGGAGTCCGAACCGAAATGTATGGCCGCCATTTTGAACTTTTTTGTTATTCATCCGATTGATATATAAATCGATTTCTGGGTTACCCTTTGCTCGATTAATCTAATGCTTGCTTGAATGCTTTTGATCCAATTGATTTCAACATCGATATCTTAGAGCAGAAAAAAAATGGCGGTCGCAATTTTCAATTCCGACCACCTATAGGGTTATCCATAAATTACGTCACACAAATTTCATGATTTTTTGCCCATGTAAAGAAACATGTAAAGTGTTGTATATGGTAATCATAATATTGTGATATTTTTCAAAATCATCCAGTATAATACCATTAGAATAATAGTACCTTTCGGGAGCACCTCAATCAATAGACAGATGAAGACACTATCCCATCAAAAACATCCTGTAAAAAAATTCCAAGTCTCGCAGCTCAGGGTTTCTACCTCAAAAAATTGTGAGATGCTACATGCATATACCGATACCAAGTCGATTAATTTATTTAGTCCTTGCGTAAGGGACCTTCTGTATAAAGTTATTACGTAAGCTATTATCATATAAATATTAAAAATTCTTTACGTTATAAATAAATGGATCGACTTGGCCATCGCATGAAACCATAATGTATCGTACATAATGCTGCTGGATGGCTGATTTTTTTTACAGGATGTTTTTGATGGGATGTCACGTCTTTTTTTAGAGTCCTAATTTTTTCTTTTTCGGTACTTTTTACTTCTAGAATATCACCAACATTTTTTCGTAAAGCCTCTGTCTTATGGTATTTTCTTATTTTTGTAGGTGGCAATTTATCACAAATATCACGGATTTGTTTATTAATATTCTTTCTTTCATGGCAATTGATGTTTTGGAGCTATTTAGTCTATTTATTTGCAAGTTTTTCTTCGTTATGTCTTTCTAAAGGAAGTTGTACAGTTTCATGGGCTGAATATACCCTTTCCCTCTCAATACCCTCTCATGTTATGCCTTTTATATATAGACTAGCGGCCAGGCCCAGCTTCGCCCGGGTACAAATAGATTTCTGTACAAAAATATGTACGTATTATTATTATACATATAAACCTTCCTACTCAGGCACGCTACTGCCGCCCCGGCCGGCCAGTACTGCCGCAAGCGTTACGTCCCGCAATTTTAAATCTGTAATATCTTCGAAAATATTCATTTAAATCTTGTGCTGTAAAGGACCAGATAGATCTATATTAAAACAACAATGTATTTAAGCTTTTTAATTAGATAAGGATTAATGCTGTATTTGTCGTAAAAAGTAAATGACAAAAAACTGTTATTGTGGGATATCCATAAGAGATAGACATATACCATCGCGGAGTTTTCTGTACACATCTTCAATGTGTACAAATAATTACTACATTATTTTGATAAATCTCGTAGGGTTCAGCCTGCGTTTGCAATGTAAGCGGAAAAAAATGATAATTAACGACATCACATTAGAAACCTCAAATATAACAGTATGTCTCCACTATTTAATGGATGTTATTATACACGTAAACCTTTCTATTGAATCACTCTATCTACTAAAAAAACCGCATCAGAATCTGTTACGTAGTTTTAAAGATTTAAGCACACAAGGGGACATAGGGATAGAGAAAGCGACTTTGTTTTATACTATGTAGTGATACCTATCTAGAACTATTATTCCATTATATACGGGTACAATTATTCATTAACTGCAAATGTAACTTTGTAATCCTATACATTTATATGGGATTACAAAGTTATTCAGGCAGTTGGTGTATCTAGAACACTAGGCAGAAATTACGAAATGTTTAAATTTTTCCCTACTTAAGACACTAAACACTAATTATATTCTAAATTTGAAGGTTCTATGTCTGCTAGAATTGCCTTAGACTTTTGATGATCGATCAGTTAGTTAGTGAGTGACAAAATTAAGAAAATGGTTTCTTAGTTTTACGCGAATGTTACACATTGAAATAAAACTATTATTTACGGATTTTATCGCGAATTTAGTTTAATTTTTTACATTTTTAACTTCCCGACGTTTCGATTACTTTACAGCTTTCGTGGTCACGGGGCGGACTGAGGTATTAGACGTCTGCTCAGTGACTGTTACAATTTAACTACCCTTATTTTACAATTATTAATTTTAAAAAATAATTTTAAATATCTTGTCTGTGTTTGCGACACGGTAGTTTAACTTAGAACAAACTACGACGAATTCTAATCATTGGTTTGACTTACTTAACACCAGAGGGCGTACAAATCGTTGATTTTTACGGGTTTCCCCATTTTACGTAGATTATATTTTACGCGGATATTATTGGCCCTTAATTACTTCCAAAAATATTGATTCGCTTATTAGCTGATTAGTTTATTTTAAAACAATTATTAAATTTATTAAAATTCATACTCATGCAGTGCGTGGTGGCCTGTTGGTAAACGGACTAGACGCGACTGCCAACATGTTCACGGTGGTCGCGGGTTCGAATCCCAGGGCACACCTCTGACTTTTCGAAGTCATGTGTGTATTGATAGTCAATCACCACGCACTAAAACGGTGAAGGAAAACATCGTGAGGAAACCTGCATGCCATGGCGATTCATAAGAATTTCTATGGTATGTAAGTCCGCCAACCCGCACTAGGCCAGCGTGGTGGACTATATGGCCTAACCACTCTCAATCGTATTCTCGATTGTAGAGTAGGCCCGTGCCCTGCAGTGGGACGTAAATGGGCTGATACAGATACAGATACTCATGCGGAAATGAGAATTTTTATGTTCGCATTTCTATACAGAATAATTTGTTACAAATAGACAACATTCAAATCGATTCCGTTGGATGTAGGATTCAGGTCTAAACCTCCCTAAATCATTTATTTTTGTATATAAACGCAATGAAAGTAAGTTTAGACATATTACGGGATTGTTTTTCTTACTTAATGCCAGAGTGCGCCTTGAATTGATTGAGTGACGTCCTATCTTAGTATGCAAAATGTACTCTGTGGTTTGTGATCCGATCTACGCAGAAGGAGCTCACTGTGTCTTGAGGTCTGGCAGTTGGTCTTTTGGGTTCCGATTTAATTAAATGTAGTATTGGATCCTATGTTTGTGCAAGCTTCAAGCCATCTTCTCTATTGAAATTTGGATGTTTTTTAATTTCAATAGCCTCGCGAAACATCCTGGGCAGGAAACGGTGTTCTTTAGCGATGACTTGGGGCTGGTCAAAGCGGAGGTAATGGAGGTAAGAACGTCGGGAAGTTAAAAATGTAAAAAAATAAACTAAATTCGCGATAAAATCCGTAAATAATAGTTTTATTTCAAAATTAAGAAAGTTTGACTAGTTACAATTCTTAAACTAGTGGTTCAAATTGAATGAAATTTTAAATATACATACCGTGTTTACACAATGCCTGCTTAGTAACTGAAAATTCAGGTTTCTTGCTTTAACCACAACGAAGTTATGGGGGGTTTAAAATGATCTGAATTGCTTCGAGAAAAGGATGGTACCACTGTGCCGCTTTTTAGCTCGACTTGGTGGGGGCACTGCCGTGCCCCCAGATTTAGAGTATTTTTTTTACGAATATATTTTATATGTCACTGAAAATCTATATCTATACTAATATTATAAAGCTGCAGAGTTTGTTTGTATGTTTGTTTGAACGCGCTAATCTCTGGAACTACTGGTCCGATTTGAATGATTCTTTCAGTGTTGGGTAGTCCATTTATCGAGGAAGGCTATAGGCTATATATCATCACGCTATGATCTATAGGAGGAAAGCAGTAGTGACATTTCTAGCAAATACGAGGAAATTTTGTTCGTTTTTCTTGGTCCGATTGGTCGATATTCTAAACTGATAGTCAGAATTAAACATTTTGACCGCCATTTTAAAACGTGTATGCACCCGGGCGGAGCCGGGCCCGATCGCTTGTATTACTATAAAATTAATATTTACAATGCTTTTCATATAACGAAAGCAAAATAATTGTAATTGATATCAAATAATTTCGCCGAAAAAATTGTCTAGCGTAAATAAAAGAAACATTATTAAACAAAAATGATCCCTATTTGGTTGTAAAGAAGGTTCAAACTGGAACGGGCGGGTGTGTTCGCCGTCATTCTCGCGCCAAGCGCATAGCAGTAATAATAAGAGCGTGAGCGCCGGTGTGACCGCACAGTTCGAAAATCAATAATAATTATTTTATGTGGAATTTAAACAATAATCTAATGTAATTACTTATCGTTTCCGCTCTGTGTACATACTTCAGGAATACCTAGTCAGTTTAGTTTGGTTGTTATTACAAAATTCAAATTTATTTCACACATTTTTGTTAATTTTACAGTTGTATCGTAAGTCAAAAATCACAAAACAGCAGAACTAAGAATGACGTTGTTTTATAGGCGAAAGTCAGTGGTCAAATCACAGGTCAAATGAAGTAGAAACAAATAAATCATCGCTAGGCGCAATGCCTTTGGCGGCATTTATCAAAGGGCGCCTAGGCGATTAGCGCTTCACACTAGTAGAGTGAGTGACCGGCAAAACAATTGGTATCTTGTATTTATACAGACATTATTGTAAATGTTTGTGAGGTTTTCGTAAAGTAATAGTTTAAAGTTCGTATTTTAACACTTAGATTGTAATAGATTTTTTTTATCAATACAAAAGTATGATAAACAATATATAGGCACATTGTCAGAATCATACGGATTATAAATATACATAGGTCTACATTAATTCGTTATTACTCATATTAATAATACCAGTAGATAATATTTAATCGGGGAATGTGCGCCAGTAGCGCAGTGCCGCGACGTGATGCGGCAACTTTCGTTAACCACGCCCCAAAATGCTGCGAATATTTTTCGAGGTAGGCTCTTAATGAAAGGCATTCATTGTATCTTTACGATGACGATTCTTTTATCTTCAAAATAAGCCGTTAACTGTCTGTTAATTGACCGAATTGGTCACTATCTTTCAAGTTTCAATTCATGTAAGCAAAATTATTTATAGTTTATCAGTAATTGTAATGGAAAGCCTAAATTGTAAGGACGTGTAGATCTATATCGCATGCTCTCATAACTGCGCTTGTCATCACGTTTCGTTTAATTGCTGTGTAATGTTTCGTAACAGCTAAAGAACCACCCACAGGCAGGCTCAATCGATGTGTTGCGAAAACAAAAATCAATATAGCTTGCACTGGCAATATTAATACAGTAGGCACTATGAAATTGTTAGTGTCATTTGAATGAAAACTATTGATTAAATATTAATTAATCACAGTGCAAAATAGATGTGAAATTGATCGATCATTCATCGGAATATTGGATCATCTCTGCATGAATAAACTGATCGATTTTTTACAATAAATATTAAATAAACTCCATGTATTGTTTCATAATAGGTTATGAAGTGCTATTTCATTTATCTCGCGAGTAGTTTTTCATCTAGTCGACCGCTGGGAGACCGTTTTAGTTGTTTGCTAGTTCCCATTCCTTATTTATACCTTACGTGTCGAGATTGGTCTCGTCCACAGCACACAGTTTCGTAGCTCGCGATAGATCGTCGATCACGTAGCTAAGCTGAGCGATAGTGGTCGTCCGTTTATAGATTGTGTGTCAATAATGAAAGGAAAGTGGCGCGCGGTCCGCTGTCGGTAGGTCAGTGTCGGCCCGCCGGAGTTTACATAACCCATGTCATACTGTGACATCCATCGTGCCCGTTTTGGGTACAGCTGATTTTGCGCTCATTTATCATAATGATGCATTTATGTAACTCTTATGTACTTCGTTTGTAGGAAGTGAAGCGGGTTTTTGATTTGTTACGGTTCTGGTTTGTCTAGTGCCATGGTAATTTATTACAACAATTTTGCACTGTAGTAGCTCGAATCGGTGCCGCATTCATTGGTTAATGTTACATGTTCAGACTTGTTTTTGTTACGCGAATTCGTGTCCTTGCAGAAACAGTCAACGAAGTTTGGTTTTTGAACAAAGCCTAATTATTGTTCTCAAGATTTAAAATGGAGTTGACACACTTATGGTTCTTTTAAATTCAAGACAAATCCTGTCTTCAGAAAGTTTCACGCCATTGTGTAAGTGAGGGGTCGAGGCCCGAGACACTTGCAACGTACACTTGCATAATGCAGCCTCAGTGATTCTCAAATATTGGTGATTGCGACACGCATGGGCCACAGTTCACAGGTCACAGTCAGTTTTCTCCTATGTGCGGAAATGAATATAAATATCACTATAGTCTGGCGTTGTCATCACAAGCCGTTGAACTTAGTAAGGCCTCCGCGACATTTCCTGCTCGACAAGACTTGCCCTATCGGGCTGGAAGCAACTAGTATTTTTACTTTTATTACTGCTCTACATGGACGTCGATTTATATTTACAGAATGTACTATAGTCGGTTCAAACACGGCTTATGAAATGGAACAGAAAAACTTTTCAAATCATTTCAAAGACCCTAAAACGATGTGTACATAATATTGTGTTTATTAGCAATTGAAAATTTTATATCTCGCTTTAAGAGTATAGTAGGCTCTCAAGTAGAATTTAAATGATACACCACTTAATACCCGTATCACGGACCGGTATGAAACTACGACAAAAATTAATTACGTAATGTTGCCAGCCGAAGGTTTGAGATGGATGTGGATGATCAAAGCAAGCGTGCATACACACAGACAAGATTATTCAATTGCCGCGTGGTCATGCGTGACTATCAATCATAAGCTCGTGTTCAATCGTTTGTTAACGTTTTCATATTTAACAATTTTGCTTAGGCGTACCTGTTGCCTAGTTAGTGTTATTGTTGGAAAATAATGAGCTTTATTTGCGGCAAAAGCAAGGATTTCATTCTGTACGCTTGTTCAAAATAATTTCCAATTTATAGTGGACAGTAACATTCAATTGTTATTTTGTGACAAGCTGGCAGAATTTCCCAACATAATATACATACATACATACATAAACTCACGCCTTGTTCCCAGAAGAGGTAGGCAGAGGTGCCAGGGCACCCACATTTCGCCTTGCATGTTCCGTCCCACAATGTGATAGGTGGCGAGCCTATCGCCATATCGGGCACAAATTCCTGACTGTGGGCTGATACTGAATAGAAAAATCCAATATCACTTTGCCCAACCCGGGATTCGAACCCGAGACCTCGGCTTTGTAACCGTACCGTAGTACAACTACGCCACCGAGGCACCAACATAATATATTTGATAATAATGGTTAGGACTTAGGATTAACCAGAAAATGGTTTATGTACATATTAATAATTATCAATGCCCTAAGTGCCACATTTTGATAGTGACCACCTCGGCCCGAATCAAGATGTTCGCGAATTCATATTGCTTGACCATAAATGTGTGGTGGAACAAAAGGCCATCTTCGTGTTTCTTCCTATGTACATATTATAATTCGATATCCTTTAATCTGGATTGGATGGTATTACATTTACTTTCAGGTGTAGTGTAGACACTACCAAACTAGGATAAAAGAAAAATGATTTTATGATATCAAAATTAAGCATGTATTTAAGCAAAATGTTAGTAAATATACCTGAAAATGGAATAAATATAACAACAGTTACAACATAAAAAATTGTAAATTTTAAAAAATTGTAAGTAAAGATTTGCGAAAATTAGTTAATAAAAGGTTAATGACCTTTACAAATATACCTGAAATTAATTAAGAACAAAATCCGTTCTCTAGACTTGTAACCATGCAAGGCGCGTATTCATTACTATGTGCTCTTGTTTTAAACAGCACCAATTGTCTGCGCTTGAAATAACATACATTACAAAAGATATATTGTAACGACATTTGAACAGTTGAGACAAGTGTTTTAATAACCGGAAAATTAACACCATACATTTTGTGAATTTAAACCCCAACCCACCGATATCCATGGTGATCATAAAACAGTAATGTTATGTTTTGTCGCTGTAATTTAACATGTTTTATTCATAGTATACGAGTAAGCCGTAAGTGTTGCTTTATGCTGCAAACAGGTGGAACTCTCCTAACAACATTCTGCGATGTAACAATGCTGTGCATTATCAAATCGGTACAACACGCATCAGTGGGCAGGCAACGTACCTCCGTGCCCAAGGGTCCGTAAAATGCATACGAGTACGTCAAATTACTGCACTGCAACGAAAAAATAAACAACCGTAACTGTACATTAACGATTTGCACTTGACCGAACTTTCGACGGAGTAGGATTCATAAAAACTATTAGAAGAAAACTTACACGTAACCTTTTCACGATATAATTGATACTGTATGAAATTATACGTTGAACAATGTTCAAAATTAGAATGTAGTAATCATTTTATCATAATTAGCGTGTTGCTAAGTAAGGAATTGTAAACGAGAAGGGCCCTTGTTCGTGCCTTACGTGGGAGAGAACTCATCACCGTGACGTGGGGTTGTCCATGTCGTGGCTTAGAAAGACATGCTCCGATGCACGGCACCCACCATGGAAAATGCCCGATAAACATCATCGATATAAGTTTCTACTAGCTTTAAAAACATAATAAAAAATAATTTTTGTTCTTAATTAATTAAAATTATGTAAACACATATGTATGGTGGTCGTATTTTCGAAAATATTGTTATGTGACGCACATTGATAAGTTATCCAAAACTAGTACACAGATAGCGGGATCAGATGTTATCGGCGTGACCCCTGGGACGATAGTGTTTCCTCGAGCGCTCACTTTATGACACTGCTCAACTTGTACGACGCCACGTCACTGTGTTTTATTTACGATATCTTGACGGCGACCGGCTAAAAATAATCATTTTAACTGTCACATCCGCCTCTTAACCGACGTCTCTCTACAGTCTACTCTATGCACCGCTGTATCATTGCACCGAACCTTACGCGTAATTCATGTTTATTGCCCAAGTTAATTCGTCCAATCGAAAGCGCCATTCGTCATGGTAAATTTAGTTTTTTTTTGGAATGAAACACAAGACAGGATACGTACAGTAATTAACTTTTAATACGTAAATTAATTATAAGGCGAACATACGTACAAGGATTGAAATGCGTGGGTTTAGGTTTTTTGAATTTAATTTTTGATGTGTATTTTGGATGTTTGTATGGTCGGTTATGTAAAGTGTTTGAGTCATCTATGAATAACATTAGTGTGGAATATGTAATAAGTTGGGGAGTGTGCAGTATGTAGAAGCGGCTATCAAGCAGTCCGTAGTGTCGGCGGCGCGCGTGGTAGGAGGTGGTCGGCGGGGGCGCGCAGGCGCAGGCGCATCGATACACTGCGCTGACCCGCATGCTCCTTCAACGAAAGTGAAACTAGTCGTAATCGCCCGGTTGTTCTCTATTTTTGTTTGTAAATAACTGCCTGCCGGCCGTCCACTAGCCCTAATATTATCTACATGGAATAACTAGCGATGTTTCTCTCCTTTTCATTCGGATACTTTGTATGCTCGTGTATATAATTGCATACTTGAAACGAAATCCTTTACGTTTTGTTTGAATGAACCGCAATTAAAGCATCGTATGTAAGCGCGCTAATAGTGTACATAATATTGTACGTATGATCTGTAATTTGAATACACGCAGAAATATTACATCACTGGTTTTATTTAGTTACCAGTCTAGACAATATTCAAATAATTTTCGTCACACGAGAATCCTGTTGTTGTTTATTTTTATCTGTTAAAGAAGACGGTGGACGTATGGTCTCGTGTAGTAATAATTTGCAAAAAGAAGCGGTAAGTGTTTTAGGAGCGGATGTGGCACATCTGTTGTTGGAGACACAATAATAAGTAATTAGCGAAGGAAGAGCGGACAGCGGAGGCGGTCATGTAGCCATGTTCGCATAATGTGTCCCGCACGTTCAACTGTTTCCGTCGGAGGACCCCCCGCCCGCGCCATCCCCACTGCCTCTCTCACCACCCACCCTTGTATAGACGTCGCACACTTTTTAATGTAAATACACATTCAATTGAACAATTGAAGAAGACGACGGGGGACTTCGGTATCACTTCGCGGTCGCCTAAAGAAACTAAATATGGAATATAAAATGTTCTCGTATCAATTAACATTTAAATAAGTGGTGTCAGAACCGGGCCCGGTCCTTTTAAATATTGATGCTAAAATTATTGTAATTTTTAAACAACAAAAATAATTTATTTATGCTATCTTATAAATGTGTTAACATAAAAATAGGATTAATTAAAGCTTTATTAAACATGTGAGCGTCGTTGATGAGCCTATTCGCTTGCTCGCACGAAGGCCGCCCGCTGCTCGCACACTACTTACCCTTACTTCACGACTCGACCGACGGCCGCTACATACAAATGTTAAAATAATTGTCTGTGATTAACAAATTATAACTATAATACGGAGGATAATCACTCTAATAGACAATAGCATTTGTATTTTGCAACTGTAATTGGGTATTAATAAACGGGTTTTCATTACGCCATGCCATGTTTTAATATCTGCAATCTATAATAGTAAAACGTTATATATTAATCAATAATCGCTCGAAAAATAAAGTTTATTTTTTAGTAGTAGTAGTAGTAGTAATAGGTATGTATAACATTTGTGCTTATGTATGTATCCTATGATAATTTTTTATCAGGCTGTGTTTTATATACATTTTATATATTTTATATCTTGTTGTCATTTTTATTAATGTGTCTCTTCCGTTTGTTGCAGGTAAAATTAACATTCAAAAACTTCTTAGTCAGTCAAACAAGTGTAAAGTGAGTGACTTTTACTTTTATTGTGGTTCAAGTGTCTCAGAATTGTAGCAGAAAGTTTCATTAATTGTTTTACGATAAAATTTGGTTATCGCTGAATTACGATTTCATTACGGTTTGATCGTTTCTTCGGCGTCTCAATTTTGCACGCTATTTCATTTTGCTTTAGTTGCTACTGGCTTGTTAAAAACCAAGCAAATTTTTACAAGTCCATCAACACGGAGTAGTCATATCAGCTGCCTTGCTAATGTGACTAATCTAATATTTCACCAGCAAATTGTGAAAATATTGCTTAACGGTGGTTATTGCCGCGGCACGTACTTGCCTACTAAGCGGCAGCTTACATTTACCGAAACTCGCTTGCAACGCGGCCACCATTGCGTTGCAAGACCTTCGATTTCTCCCATTATAACATAATGTAGCGTTTGTTCGTAAAAACCAATTTCGACCACCACGACAGCAAATATTTACGTAAATTGCCATTTTTACGAAAACCACTAGACAACTAGTTTCTCACTTTTGTAAGTCGAACGTCGGTTACGTAATAGGTCTAGATGTCCATATTTTGGTGGCCGCCTTCAGTGTTATTAGTATTCAAATTGCTTCGGCCGGAGTCGCCATCTCACTGCGGATCGCATTCGAATTGCCATTTTATTATTCATCTTGAACACGCACTCCGACACGGATTAAGTTCGCTTGACATACGAGATCTGGTTAGAATGTCATTGTTTAAATAACTGCACATGTATTTTGATTCCACTCGAATGCAGCACATTTTATCTAACACCGTTGTGGTGGTACCCACCCACACTTCCCAATGTCAAAGTAATATATAAATTAGAATATTCATTTACTCCGGTCTCTGTTTACGCGAATTGTGTTGTGAAACGCGCATCATTATTATTTAAAGAGAATGTCCCGTCACAATACGAGATCAAGGCTTATGTGTTATTAACAAAGCAAGTAGAAGACACGGCTAATGTAATCTGAATTGTCCTCGCACGGGCCGCGTATAGAAACTCTGTAATTTTTGGTGATTATGTCAGCTGTTCCATTGAATGCGTCGGCGTAACCGAGCTCCGACCAGCCATTGTTTCTGTCAACGTAACACACGTGGGTTCTTCAAACCTGCATGGGGAAAGTAGCACAGCCGGCGGCAAGGCCGTCATGTCGTTCTCTGACCTTCGCTGATACACTTCCTGAACCTCCTATGTAGCGCCCATTAATTACGTCGAGCCGATAAACCTTCTAGTAATAATCATTATGAACCAAAAAACGAAAGTCTTTTCATGCTACTTATATCTTCGTTCCGCAATTCGCCCATTTTCTCGTTTCATCTCGTTCGTCTCAACTCTCAAAGTATCGTTACATAAATCAAACGCTGTATTTTCATTGACATTTGGGTAATAAGCTACGTTAAATGGCATGATCTTTAACATTCAGCCTATAGTGTAACTTACTTCATAAGAAGAAATATCTACTGCAAAGGATTAATTAAAATAAAAAACGTAGCAAGCATGGATTTTTAGTGGTGGGAACTGGACCGAAATTAAGTTGTTTACGTTTTCTTTCCCATACTTAACGAGTTTAACTTATAAATTAATAATTGAGCCTTTAATGGCACCGGTCAGCTAACCGATTATTACAATAGCGAATGTAAGAACAGCAAATAAATAAATCTTTCTTTCAAATTCATCACACTATCAACAGCATTAATAGGGAATTATCGAATTTACATGTTTTCTTTTCCTACTTTCATATGAACAAACTGCTACCAACTACCAAAAGTAATTATACAATTTGGTTACAGCTTCGGGTCGGTCCTTTTTCCACGATGTATTGATTCTATAAAATAAATGAACAGGTTTTTGTAGCATTCTCTAGAATGAACGAAAAAAGTTGAGTAATATGTTTATTGTTTATTATGTTTAATAATATATTACACAAGGAGTATTGGTATGCCAATTACCATTATAATTGTATTTGTCAGTGGTTTCCCGGAATATAGCATTTAAATGATCAAATCCTCCTATGAGTCACATTCGCGGAAATTTGTATTAAATATTCAGGTTGGTTGGCTAGTGATTTTCAGCTACCGAGTTGAGAGTCCTGCCGAGTCTAATCAACATTATTGATCAGGTCTTAATGGTGAGTGGAGAATCAACACGCGAGCCACGGTCTGGCCAAACGAGTTACGTTATAAATAATTAATTAATATTTGGCCGCCGAACTCTTTGTGGCTTCAAGGTCACAACAGTCGATTTTCAAGACTAAAGATGCTTTGGTTCTGTTGAATGATTGTGATAATAAAGCTATTTCGTTAAAAATAATATAATATATGCGCTTACGTGAACAGTCCATTTATAAATTATCCCATTTAGCAATTTTATAGTCGGGTCTTAAAATTTATTGACTTGTAACTTTTTATATTTGGTTGTAAATATAAATTGAAATTATATAAGTAATGTATCGCGCGATGATCCCCGTCTCGTACGAGCAGTTGCAATCTCCGCACGGTTGAAGGCTAGATGAAGATAGAGGAATGTGGTCGTTCATTCTCGTAGCGTTAATAATACGCGCTACAATAATATAAAATGATTCACCAATGACGTTAATTTAAATATTTTATAAAACTTTACAATTTATGTCCATTCGAATAATATTGAACAGGGCGAACCGAGCTAATGTCAGCTTCGTTTAATTTATAATCTCGTGCATCCAGTTGTAAACATTCGACATGAATATGTAAAACTGAAGTGTTTGAACAAACCATTCGGTTGCTACAAGGCAAACTTGTCGCTGGCAAACTCGTACAATCAGGTAGACATTGTAATTGTTAACGCAGCGGTATGCACAGTACACCATGCACCTGACTTATTATTATTTATTGTTCATGAATTAATCATTAATTCACAATTATGCTGGAAGGTTACGAAATGGTAACTAAATAAATCTAATGGGGAGTGGAATAATGCATTTCAATCAATATGTCAATGTTCAGTTGATTTGCGATTCGCAATGTCATTTCTATTGTCTCCGAACGAGTTCATTACAGACAAGTTATATGAATCAAAATGCAAAAGTAATTGTGGATTTATTTATTCCGACGTGATTATACTTTATATGATTGCACGAACCATGAGAATTCAACTGTTATTATAACAACAATACAATGCGCTTTCACTGTTGAAATTGTTCAGCTTCGGTACAAACTTAATTTTTAGTTTAATAATTTTATCTTATGATTTATAAATCTTATCTACATCCAAATGTTGAATCAAATTAAGGAAGACTTCATAACGAGAAGTGTTTTGATCATTTTTACTCGTGCTTCAACAACACTATTAATGACTTATTGGTTTTATGATTGCACTGTTAATTCATTATTTTATCTATTTTGGTCCGTATTTTAATATCTTTTCTATAGGACCTGATGAATGTATCTGTAATGTACTTATATAATATGTAAAGCCAATAAGATTAAACAAAACCCTGTTAAGATGTCGGTATTTTTCCATGTGCACAACAGACACTATTTTTATTCTGTATCAATGTAAACAGTGACTCGATACGCCCACTGAATTAATGTCCCCAATTCAATTGAAATGTTTCATTAGCACAAGTGGCCGCGATTGCTTCGTTGATCGGGTCCGGCGAGCGTCGCAAAAGCGAGGCGCCTCGGCGACTTGCCTCACATAGTATACTACACACCACACACCACAAGCCACACAGCACACTAACGCGCCACTGTGATGAATTCATATAAGTACGTTTATAATAAGGAAGTGGGTAAGGAGAAAAGTGCGGTCGACGACCATTGGGCGCGACATGTAGGGGGATCACGTCTTGGGCTCTACCATGTAGCGCATGCCGTTGTCGCTACTCAATTACGCTCGCCTTACTGTCCATGTACCACTTCACAGTACCAGTACACATGTATTCACTTGCAAGCCCTACTTAATTATACTTGCCAGAGGCAATAGTTACTGTCATTACAGACAGATGCCCGTAAATCGGCAACAACCTCGCCATTAAACCTCTTTTCGGTGAATAATAATGTGGCAAATTCGTGATCGGCACGGGACGTTCGCGCTGCCGGGTTCAATTAGAGATCACCGGGTTGAGTTTGAATGAACTCCTCCATTATGTACGCGGGGTCGCGACATCGAACGATACCCGGTGGCGTAATATAAGCATTGTCAGTAATTTCCACGTGCAGTGTAACTTGGTGGTTAATTGCCCGGAATGAACGCAATCTACGTACACAAGTACCGGGCCCGACGCTAACTAGCAGCGGAAAATGTGGGCATTATCGCGTCGTATCGCTGCGTGCGAAGGACACTTGCAAATTAACAATTGTAGTATCGAGCCGAATTTCACCATGTGCCAAACGGGTTATTAACTAGGTGCCTGCAGACTAAACCTCATATGTGGCGTGTTTGCTTGCCGTTTGCCTCCTTTGTGTTTACAAATTACATAATGTATTGTATTATTACCTTTATTAGTCATTTAAACAATTCAGCATTATTTATGTTATACATTAGTGCTTTATTTCCAAGAACAAACTAAACATACAAATAGATTTAAATATATGTGAGCATTTACCTGCTAAAACGTTTAAATATTTGAATTAGTACGGAGGCAATTTAACACAGTTTTGATGTTCGTAATTTCATAACTAATTTATTATATGTTTGCATAACACTTCTCATAACTCGTAATCGTAAAGTCTATTCGTGTAATAAAAATATCATAAAATGTCTGTCAAGTCGCAGCTCTTGTGTTACTATTGCAATTATTTTTAATTAAAGTGACTGACTATTTAGCGACAGCACTAGTCACTACAAAGGCATGGCTTTTTACGTAAATGCCTCTTAAGCATTTCTAACACGTGTTTATTTTAGTTTGTTTTTTCAATTTCAAGGATTGTTGCAACGATTAAATTGTAGTTAGATACAAAAAATCCATGATACAATTGCAATATCTAAAGCGGAAAACAAATCTACAGATAGCCTCTGAGGTTTCCGTAAAAACCGCTAACGGAGTGTGGACTATGTTTTACTTTCTTGTAGGAAGTGCTATCGCTTTCAACGTGGACCGGTTGGGACTACCTGCTTCGTGTTGTGTAAAGACATTTAGACTCATTCTAAATACACTGAATTGATACAGTGCGCTTTGTGTGTCAAAAAACTACATATTTTTGTCACAGTTAAGTAATGTACATATGCACATGTACCTTTCGTAAAAAAATATTTAGAGTACATATAGTGCTGCTTAGAAAGACAAAGCATGCCCTTAGCATTAGAATACATTAGACGTATACATGTTATAGTTCTTATTTCGAACTAACTTCAGTGTACATAACGAATAAGTATACCTTCCATTAGATTGCACGTTTCAAAAGAGGCAATTTGTATTTAAACTAAATGGATATCGTGCATTAAAATAAAACCTTACATTATAAAAGTACTAGTTACACAAAGAACAAAGTGTCTTTATATTGATCTCTACACAACACAATTGTCGCTGTAATGAACCATTACTAAACCGTGCCGCCGGCTTAGCGACAATATTTATCAAGACAATTAGGAGCCCAGTTTGTTTCTCAAACTTGTGATAACTTTCTATGAGCATAATAACAGACCGGTAGTTACAGTCCACAGCACCATTGTCAATTTAAACTCATCAAAATAAAAGTTTTTCTATGAGATAGTTGGTGTGACTAATGTCATATAGTTCATGGGGAAAGTATAAGACGGCGGAGTGACGCAACAATGCAAATTGCACGGACAAAGGAATTGCTGCAACTGGATACACGCTTGACGTAAGGGACGAGTGTCACTAGTCACTAATGGCCGCCACGCTACGGTCGTTGTCGTATCGTGACAATGATAACTGCCTTTACACTGTGCGGTAAGCGTAAAATGTCAATCAGATTTTACATTCCCTCGAACCCTGAGCTGGCAAAGAAAAACTATCCTCAAAAACTCCCTCCAAGTCGCACATTGTGTTTTTTCGTAAAGTACAATGTTTACCTGTTGAGTTCTGCAATTCAGCCCCGAGCCAGTGTTGTGATGTTTCATCTATAAATAAGAAGGTGCTAAAAGCGGCCCGACCGGGGGACGTGCTTCCTCTGCTTTGAGCGGCCGGGGGGTAAACACGAGTTCGAGTCGAACGAAGCCCTTTGTTGACATTCACTTTACGGCCGCACCACCTCGGCCCGCAAGGTTTATGACGTGCGCGCAATAAACACGACGCTCACATGGACGCGAGCGCCGAGCCGCGTCTACGTCTCCACTCATACGTCTCGCTGCGTGTTAGTAACAAAGGTGAACGTCTGCATCGCACTCTGCGCACTGTACTCAACAGGCCGCCACCGCCCCCGCACCCGCGCCCCATCACATCATCACGTCACATCGATAGATTAATACATTTTCGCAAATCACACGTCAACACAACATGTTTCTGCAAGGTCAACGAACCTCACAGATTATTCATGCCCAAGACGGAATTCATTTAGCTGGAAAATATATAGTTAATTCAGAAAAATTCTCGAAAGTCGTCACGAACGCTACGTGATTTCCTTTCCTCCATGTTAATAATTTAACCACTTACTTCTTCAAATACATAACCATTGTTTCGACTGATAGAACCAGAAAACAATCGTTCGGTTAGTGTTCATAATATAAATAAAGGGCAGCTGACATGTGATGGCATTTATTCCATAGTTGGTAGGCTCCCGTATTGCAATCACGCCTGTGTGCCCATCTGCATGCAAAGCGTACTGCTGGCGTCCGGTCTTACTCATCTAACAGTCGCTAACTATGTGAACTATCGACAATGTTTACTATATTCATATCACACAATCTCTGTAAAAACTTACAATGTGCCACAAATGTACAATGTGGCCGTTAAAGAATAGACATTTTTCCCTATACAGGATTACAGTACGCAACATTACAAAAAGTGTGACAATGTGTTAAAACAATAATTCTTGGCTTATGAACAGCTAATTCAATTCCAGACATGCTAACTCGCACAGGCCTAACTAATTGTAACTAAACTATTATTATCACTTGTACCAAGGGGACACGAGCGTTATTACTACCAAATTAAGCGGCCGGCCACATGCAACTCTACATCGTGTAACATTTAATCCAAGCCATAATGTAATAAGTCTGTCATGTTGTTTTCACTACAGACATTATTAATTTAAATCATGTTGCAACGTTTTTAACGGTTATCTAGCCTCTGTGGGAGATCACTGCATGACGTTGCGTCACTATTTTAATACATTTCGTAATGTTGTCTAAATGTATTCTATTTTCATAGTTCAATTGTGGCAAACGCGTCACTTAAATAGCCATAAGAGTAGATAGTACGCTAACTACGTGCTGTCGCTGAGTGAATCATATAATATCCATTGTTCATCATTTCGCGTGCACACAAAGCGCTTTAATACGCATTTTGTAGATTTGAGGGAAACTCTGTGTCATTATTTTAATAGCAGGAAAACATATAGACACGATTTGCATCGGGTTCGTCAAGTGTACGCACTTTTCTACTTGAGGGGCAACTCCTAAGACTAAAAGGTTAATGACTACGTCGTCATTATTGGGAGGTTGTTGGTAACTTTCTGAGGGGGCCTCAATATCTCTGACAATTTTCGCGCAATCATTCAATAAACGTGATAGGACCCAATCACCA
Organism: Hyles euphorbiae; assembly: GCA_023078785.2. Lineage (NCBI taxonomy): Eukaryota > Metazoa > Arthropoda > Insecta > Lepidoptera > Sphingidae > Hyles > Hyles euphorbiae. The sequence goes on from CM041046.1 coordinate 8,911,458, forward strand.
AGCGAGACCCTCGACAGACTCCTTGGAGAAATGAAAGCAATTTCCTTTAGCCGTTCTTAATAAAACGTTGTGCTCGCATTTGTTTTTTGCCCTTGTAAATCATAATGTAGCCAAAGGGTAACACGAATTTTACGATGTTTATTTGCAATTTGAGCTTTTCCCCCTCGGTTTGTTGCCTGCGCTTACAGAGCGGGACGGCAGTCAATTATTTTAAATCGTTAAAAGTTCATTTAAATATAGAACGCATTTGATTAGAACCAATTAACGGTCAATTAAACCGTTCTCTTGTTTGAGTTATATCTTAGCAACAATTGCCGGCCGTCCGTATCTTAATGACTTGAATTGATGTTCTTTATATTATCAGACTGGGGACGGTTTACGTTTTATATGTATCGCAGCAACTCGTAACCGTTTCGTGGAATACAAGCAATATTTTGCTTTTAAAAGATGAACTTATGAACCTCTATGTGACTGCAGCGTCTTCTTATTTCTTACTGTCTTGACAGCATCCGTGGTGCAATAGGTTGAAAAGCTGGCAAGTTCGTTTTTGACATCTATATTAATTTTCATATAACTGATATTTTTTCTGGATTAGGTGTAGTGATATCAACAAAATGTTTTTAAAAATTCCTTTTTTTTATGCACTGCGTAATGCGTCATGTGCGTATTTTAAAGTTTCGATGAGGGTTTTTGCACCCTCTCATACTTATTGCGTCGTAGCTAGTAACATGCCCACTCCGAAACAAACGCCCCTCCATAGCATAGATGATTGCGATCATTGCTATAAAAGTCATGTGAGTACGTCGTCAACACGTAGTCATAGGTTAAGGATTTAATTTACTACAACAAACGCATTATGGCCAATAGTGAGTGCGCCGCGATATCTGGTTTGAATTGCTAATGAAACACTGACGTTTTAAATTTGCTGAAAATACCTAACCTAAATCTGCGCTCTTTGTTGCGCGGTGTCGTTGCCCTCCGGTTATCTGAAGAGAATATGTATTTAGCAAGCGCACGAGTTCAAAAAGCATCAACAGTAAACGTGTAAATTTTTACTGATTGCGAACGTAAATACACTGGTGGCAATGAGAGTGCTACTCCGTAGGTTCGATAACCTCCGCCAATAACGTATTTTATTTTTCTCGTGTTGAAACAACGTCTAGAAATAACCGTCATTGATGGAAAAATCACTCGTGATATTGTGCATCCACTTTGCTCAGCATTTTATGAAGTGTTTCGTACATGACATGTGGTACATTATACGAGACGTTGCCCTTTGCCTGCATCACCACAAAATTGACCATAATCGTGCAACACATACTAAGTCATTACTTTATTCAAAACAAACTTTTTTATAAAGGGACGTTTTCTGTACGCAAAGTGATTAGTCACGTAATTAGTGCCCAGAGATCATAGTAAAGCGACTGGTGCATATTTCTAGTAAGACTTAAAATAGCCTTGGTGTGTTCCATTATGCAACCCGTTGCTACCATAATAATGAGGAATGCAAACACATTGGCTCGAGCTGCGTGTTTGTCGCGTTGACAACATCAGCCGCTAACCACCTCGACACACACGCCAGCATGAGGAGCAATCTGGGCCCGGCTCTTTGGAAAATTTCTTTACACCCGCCCTTTACCCAAAATCATATTTACTAAGCAAATAGCAGTTGGTGTTTATGTTTTGTTGCTCCGTAAGAGTGGATTGTTGACGTTGGAGTTAATGGCTGAATGTGATGTTTGGTGCGGCAGACACGGCGTCTGCTCGGGTTCACGTCGGTTCCAACTGCAGTATGAAATCGACAGTGGTCAGGTACAATTTTCCCTAGAGCTAGGTTGCGCGAGCGCAACGTCCGATGGAAAGCAGCGTTTAACCAATGTTCCGCTCTGATAACTCTCTAATTACGGTTGAGCCGTTTTCCGTCGACACTTGCCCGCCGCAGCTTAACCCCTGGCTTTTCACTGCAACTTTTCACCCGCCACCGGGCAGCTATGGTCATTTGTTTGCTACACTTTCGCTTTTTAACTCGTTCCACTGTCTATATTGTTAATTTAAATTACATTGTTATAATAGACGCGTACTTATGGTGGTCTATCAATTGTAATACAGTTGCTTTCCGACATTTTCGGAGTAGGGCGACACGTTTCCTTTGTCATTAAGATGACCTGCCCGTCTCTTGCACTGTACGTGGCTATTGGTTTTTCTACTTATAACATATGAGCTGGTGGTGTCGAGCTGCGTATAACATTTATGACACGCTGATATTTACTTTGAAGAGGGATCATTTGTAAGGCCCGTCAAACCGTCAAAAAAAGATTGACTGCAGATTAACTTGATTGTATGTCGAGCCGAGAATAAATGCAATCTGAAAATTAAATCCAGATATTCCGCTGATGATTTTTCCTTATAGGTACAAAACTACTGTTCGTTAAAAATAAACTAAAGTGTATGTTTAGTGCATGTTTCATACCACACGCGGCGAATTCAATTTAGTATGTACTGCAAGAACACGTTCAGCTCACGTACGCGAGGCGGCAGTGCTGCTTGCGAATAGATGGCCTAGTGTAACGACAGCCTTAGTATTGTCGGTTATTGCCCACGTACCGAACAATAGGTACTCATACGCCACTAAAAGCATTCGTGTGTAATTGTTTACTTAACGTTTGCCGCTAACCGTAAGAGTTAACATCTAATATTCAATGCAGGTATGAGCTATCAATAAAAATGGATTTTAACGTACTCCTTTTAGTTCTATGAAATTTCTAAGGTATGCTATATGTGTGCTTAAAAGCTCGGATAATTCACTTTGATAGTCCTTTGTTTAATTTTATATGCCCATTAAATGAATTTATGATATCTTATACATATAATGCCAAATAAACTAAAAAACGTATTGGTGAAATTGGAAAGTTCTGTAACTGCGCAAAACCGCCGAAACTAATTTTAAGGGAGTAATAATTTGTATGTTGTATTCCAAAACTCAAGTGTTTGCGTGTTTACGATCCCCGGACGACGCAGAAGCGGATAGAATATACAATGATGTGTCATTCACATCGATTGAGGCCGCATACAAGATACGACATATCATACATTATGTATAGCAGCCCATGTTCCGCATCAAACCCTCATCCGAACCGACCTTCGCGCCTCTGTCAATTTACTAAACGGCCAAAATATACTCTGTTGTATATTCCAAAGTTAACGATCTAAATTAAGAGTTGCCAAGATGAAAGACGCAGTTAATTAGCGTCGAGCCTGGCAACAGGCATCGCTTGGTTAGAAAATTGCAGTGCAATTGGCCGTCGACCGTCCCTCAATACGACGACACGACAAGTGACGTTCGAACAATAATGCACAATCAGTGCGATTGTTGAGGCGGCGCGGTGGCGACCGAGCGGCCGCGCGCATGTGCGTATGTGCGCCTGTGCGCCTGTGCAGTGTGCACTCGCGACTCGCGCCCGTGTCAACTGCCTCTTGCGTGAACATTACAATTGTTATGGTGATACTCGCGCGCCGACGGCCGTAGCGCCAGGTTCGACGCTCCGTTCAAACAAAAGACAACTCCACACCATTTGCATCTCTAAACGACGCGAACGCGACGCTTCCACAATGGGGAATATTGATGGGAACGGAGAATTTTACTCAAATGAATAATTCATTATAAGAGACCGGACGGGGACTCGTTATAATCGTAACATTAAGATTCGACTCACCCTGGGGGCTTTAAAAGCACCACTTTGTGGCTCGGTTAATTGGTAATATTAACCGTTTTAACTTGAAAACCATTAGAGAACCGAGAAACGAGACGATCCCGAGCAGGTAGGCGACGCGTAACCAACCGCCCCCAACTTTTTGTGAACATTGGCAGGTACCCGACCCGAGGGTCAGATTATGGGGACTTTTTCTACGACATAAATACACAAGTGTTGTGAAACTCAGATAAGAATACACTTTTAAGAAAGATGCTATAAAAAAATACTACGCACCGACTACGATTTATTTTCCCGATTTTTGTTTACTTTTTGCACCATCCCCAAGTTTATTGTAGAATACATTCCCGTATTTGGAAGTATATAAATAATAACATGTTTATTTCTATGATTTCAGAACCAAACTCGTCCAGTGCAGACTATGAACGGCAGCCTCAGCAGTGCGCTGGGCCCGGTGGGCGGCAGTGCGGTGTCTGGCGGCGTGGCGTGGGACCAGCACTCGATGCTGGCGCGCGTGGCGTCCGCGCCCGCGCAGCGCGCGCTCGCCGGCATCCTCGACCGCCTCAGCCACCGCCGCCTCGAGCGCACCACCAGCGAGCCCGCGCCGCCGCCGCCCGCCACCAGCCGCTACAAGACCGAGCTGTGCCGCCCCTTCGAGGAAGCCGGCGTGTGCAAGTACGGCGACAAGTGCCAGTTCGCGCACGGAGTCCGCGAGCTGCGCAACCTGCAGCGCCATCCCAAGTACAAGACGGAGCTGTGTCGCACCTTCCACTCGGTGGGGTTCTGTCCGTACGGGCCGCGCTGCCACTTCGTGCACAACGCGGAGGAGGCGCGGCGCCGGGAGCCCGCGTCGCCGGGCGGCTCGCTGGCGTCGCTGTCGTCGGGCGGCTCGCTGGGCTCGTTCATGAGCGACGGGTCGCGGTCGCCGCGCTCGCCGCACTCGCCGCTGGCGCCGCAGTCGCCGCACTCGCCGCCCGCGCTGTCGCCGCCCGCGCACGCCACGACCTTCGCGTTCCGCCGCACGCACTCGCCCGACCCCGAGGAGGAGCGGCTGCCCGTCTTCAACCGTCTGTCGTCGGCGTTGGGCGACCTCATCATCGCCTAAGCGCCCGCCTAGTCCTAAGTTAACTTATACCGAGTCTAGCGTAAGGATGGTCCGACACCGTAGTGCCTACATGACGTCTTCCAGACTTGACTGCGCACGAGCGACGTCCCGGTCGCCGCGCCTCGCGCACTTGCACACTCGCTCAACGAATGATCTCCAGTTAATCGATGCTGTTTTGTAATACTTCGGTCTAATTTATAAAGTTACGAAGTGTTCACTGGCGTCTCGAAAGTTTGCGGTGTGAATATAGTGGTTATGTTCAACTTTTAGTTATCGGCACGCACTTGTAAATGGCACCTTTATATTATTAGATATTTATTGTAGCTCGCGGAAGTCTTCCCGATGCGATCCTCCGCCGAGCGGTGGCCTCTGTAAAGTTAGCTTATAGAACATTTATTTATTTCATACTGCCTATCCGCGCTCGGTACCGTACCGCGAGAAGGCGCTCGTGATCTATTTTTAAGAGTTTAAGATAATAATTTATTATTTATTTCGAGTCTCTTTAACTTTAATTATTTTGTAGCTAGCAGCTGCGATGCCACACCGCATACGGACGGGGCCCGCGTCTACGGGACGTGGCTCGTTATGACACGCAACAGCTCGACTGATTCAGCTTCTCACAAACTGATTCGATCTTTACCGCGAAGGGAATCAGTCGACAACCTCCACCTCGGGAGCTCGGCGGACCGATACAGACACGTTTCCTCAGCTTCAATCGACGTTAGGCACTTTTTGTACATATATATACACTGTACAGGTTTCAATAGAATCGGTACTTAACAGAGCTAGTTCACGGTGCAGTGGCAGCCGGCGTGAAGCCGATAATCGTCTTAATCTACTGTATGAGAAGTATCGCAGTAATCCCAGGCATTGAGCTTCTCGACTGGTCGGTCCGTCTGCGACGATTTTTTCGTTTTACTCGCCGCGAGAAGGACGAACCGCCAACTGAAACCTGTTTAGGCTTTTGGTGATTGTTTTTTCGTTCTCACAGCTCACTATACGAGTCCCTCTCGCCGGCACCATACCAACATGTTGCGTTCGGCTGTTTGCAAAAAAACGCCAGATATACTGAACCAAGTCCGCTGAACTCCCGAGGTTTCGTACACTGTTGAACATGTATAAAGATATAACTTCCATATAGTAATATAAAACAAAATGTTAATAGTTGTGAGGGGCGCGAGGGGCGCGGGCGCGGCTCCCCCTCCCCCCGCGCGCTTCCACGCCGCCCCCGCGCCCCGCCGCGCCCCCGCACACTAAAAGTGCCTTCTACTTGTAACTAATAAATCGATTATATTTAACTTTTAGTTGATCGAAATAGATTCATTGTTTATTTATTGTCTTCTTTTGAATATAATATTCAAATTGGCAAAGTTATTACTTTTGTACTTCGACCGAGCTAAAATGATTAGTTTCGACGTAGAATAGGATTTTCTTTGAATTTAAAGTGTGATATTTTATAATATTTATGATAACAAAGTTTAAAGTTTTAATTAAGGGACCAATGTAAGGATTAGGACAAATTCTGATAGAACCAGCATGTACGTTTTCGATTTACCATTGTACCATTGTACCACTGTACCACTGTAAGACTGTTTCCTTGCGACATGTCAAACTGTATTCTCTTTTCGTTTCTATTTAACATTGTACTGCTGCAACTACCACTAATAAAGTAATATTTGAACAGTGCTGGTTTTTCGTTTGGCATTAGTATCCGTCGTATATTGCGACGGGTAGTTACTGGTAGTTAGGGACGTATCGAGTATCGAGTATCACGTCCCCGTATTTATGTTAGTACCCGTGTCTTCGCATCTATTGTGTAGTCACGGTGACCATATAAATAAACATTTTGTACCTAATGTTAAGGAACTACTTAGTTTTAAGAGTTCATAAACATCTTGAATATTATTTATTATCAGTTCATTAAGAATTATAAACCATTAAAGTTGATTTATTTAATTTCTCACATCAACATTTACATCTATGTCTAACTTAATATGATTAATATAATTTCGTGAGTCATACATTATAAAGGACATTAGATTAAAACTTTTAGTACCTATCGTTTAATTAAGTATTTAATTTTTTATTTAATTCCAATTTTAAGTTAATCTTTCCAAAATTGACTACATAATGTATTTTTTTTATCGACAAAAATTAAGGTTAAAGCTTGTTTATGACATTTCTTGTAAGTTTTCCTTATTTCCATCAGCATTTTTATTTTCAATTATAGTCAAAGTATGTTAAAAACCTTTGTTTTTATTTTTGTCTGCTCCTTAACCCAAAATCCTTACCACCATCACAATATTTTGCTTACCAGACTTTATCAAAAAACATTGCTGTACATTTTAACTGCACCGAAAGATGGAAAGAGTCAAGGGCCCTACTATATTCATCCGAAACGAAGTTCGAAACTTCGGACGATCGAAGTTTATATACGATACGAATGTACCTACATATACTTATGGTCGCTATTGACTTATGGTCGTAACCATAGACTTATGGTTACGATGTACGTTATAAAAAATTCGAACTTTTACAGAGTAAGTACATTCGTATCGTACATAAACTTCGATCGTCCGAAGTTTCGAACTTCGTTTCGGATGAATATAGTAGGGCCCCAAGTTACAAATATTTATTATGTTTGTAGCAATCCAGATAGCAATACCTTTGTACGTCCAAACACAAAGGAATTTTTAAAGATTTTTTTCTTATAATAGTCTTTTACTTACTTATCTGAATAAATTAATATTAATGACGTACACACTATTTTCTTTTGAAAGTATGAAAATAATAAATAAATACACCTAACAGTCACATACATAGTCCTGATCCCACATTAAGATCGAGTCTTGTATCGTGGGTATCAGGAACTACGAGAGATTTTTCGGTCTCGCAACAACCCAGACCCGGAAGAAATATTTGTGGGCCGCACAAACATTTCTCTCGGCCGAGATCGAACGCGCGGCCTCTCGTTTCACAGGCGGCGTCTAGCCAATTGCGCCACGGAGGCTGTCAAATACTTGGTCAAGCACTGACCTCTCACTTCATTACTTTAATTATGGCTTAGTTTACTTTTGTATGTACAAAAAAGAGGCCGGAAAAGCACATATGTACATTATCACAATGCAGATTTAAAAAAATACTAAGTCCGGAAAATACAAAGGCATACTAGAGCTACTACTAAAGCTTACTTGCTTATTTATTAAAGTACTTAGTATCGTGGAGGATGTATGCCTGACTCCTCTCACATATTTTCGAACAGCATACTACAGGGTTGCCTATTTATAATCTTTTAGTATTTACAAAGGGAAATAAAGAAATGAACTGTAAAATAGCTGCTATATCCAACACGGCTGGGAAACGTCACAAGCCTTCTTCACCTATGGTTATTTGTAACTAATGTTCTGAAGCTATAACACCATCATTGAGTAATTTTGGATGTATATTCTATAACTACACATCTCTAGTGTTCTATATCAGCCCATACACGTCCCACTGCAGGGCACGGGCCTCCTCTATAATCGAGAGTACCATTGAGAGTTGTTAAACCATATAGTTTACCACGCTAGCCTAGTGCGGGTTGGCGGACTTTAAAAACCATATAAATTCTTACAAATCAATGGTATGTAGGTTCACGATTCCTCACAATGTTTCCCTTCACTGGTAGAGCGCGTGGTGATTGACTATCAATACACACATAACTCCGAAGTCAGAAGTGTGGGCTGGGATTTGAATCCACAACTACCGTTAATATATCGGTAGCCGCGTCTTATTCGTTTACCAACATGCCCTTCGCACTAAATATATTATAAATAAATAATAATAAAATTCCTGCCAGAGTAATTACCGCTTCACTGTAAGTAAAACGATCCGTGATTTAGTTGACACCGCTCTTGAACCGCGTCGGCGTCTCTGGTAACCCTACGCCCAGATAGCGTGCAGCCTTGAACACAGCCAAACCAACGCATCACTATTGAAAGGATATAATTAAAAATAGCAGAGCACAGATAAAAATGTAACGGATATTGCAATCTGTTTGTGCGAAATAATATCTGGCTGTGTTTTTATGTTAAGACTACTATGTAACATGTGTAGGTTAGTCATAAAACAATGCTTTGAAGCAGAGTTGAAACTAGAAGTTAGCGTAACATCTTATTTCTCTAATTTTTACATACACAGATGTAAATGCGAATAAAAAACTTCTGGAATTTAGTTGAAACCATAACTTTAAAAAAATACTGAAAAATTTATTAAATTTACATAAATAATCACCTTTAAGGGACGTTAGAAACAAATAAAGGTCATAAAATAGTTGAATGTATAACAGCCCACTGTACCACATGGGTTAAGAATTAAAAATAAGTATTAAATAAGGTCATGTCTGCAACTATTTTGCAATTTAGCACCCACGTGTTAAATTGTGATATTGTTTGTTTTCTTTTATTTATTCGCGGACATTCGACTGGGTTGTCCGGATACGCATCATATCCACTGTCGATATAAATATCAGCATAAAATATTAATATCCCTTCACACTTTGAAGTTTCTGCAGTAGAACGGCAGCAACAGGGAATACGTAAAAATAGATCCTATTAATATTTTAGCAACGGCGCAACGGCTACAATAACCGTTGGAGATTTTTTATTATGTGCAAATCACACTCACATAGTGAAGGAATGGGGTGCGATTTTATCAAAAAAAGCATAGCTTCATATATAGAATTATTATTACTGTATTTACTCATAAACGATGAGGCCGAAAGGTTTTAGAATTGAGGCCATCTATAGACAAGCAGTTTCAGTCTTTCGGTACAATGTGGATGGACTATCTAAGGTTGATGGACTTAGAAGAATAGGAAGCCGATAGATGCAAGTCGCTTGTAAGTGGTTACTATAGAGCTCCTTACAAAAGCTTACGTTTGGCAATGAACTTTTGGTGGATGAAGATGATGATTATGAACTAAATTTAGATACTTAACACATACTAAATACATAATATGTGTGAAGATATTTTCGCAATTGGATAAGATGTAATAGACTTAATGGTTTTAAATTATGGAACGCATAACAATGCATCTATTTCTATACAATTTGTGCTCTAATTTTTTTATTTTGTAATTATATCACCACGTGGGTCCATTAAACTGGCACGTGGCATAAAAACACAAATGCTTGCATAGTTAAAGACGTATTAAATAATTGGCATTTAAAAATTCACTATTCATCTATATCAAACGTTATTTCGAACAGCTTTATTTTTGTTTAATTTTATCGAATGAGTTTCAACATAGGCCCAAGTCACCTCCAACATTCGTATATCAAACAAAATCATATCATGTCTAGTTAAGTAAATACTGAGCTCGCTGTTGGTTCAATGATAATAATTATTGCTGCTGGATATGTGCGATAACGGATATTATCTAATATTTGTTCAAAGCACTGATTAGATAACGAAAAAGATGTTTAAAGACTTGGTGTTAGTGAACCAGTTCGATTGGTAAGTGTGAGGTAACGGCTCTGCTGCGATATGTTGTGACAGCCATGCTGTAGAGCCGATAGAAACTTGTATTGCTGTCACGCAATACACGAGTTATGCAGAATATTTAAATATAATATTTTTGCATTACACAATTGATGTTAAGTCAGAGGCATCCTTTTTTAACGGTTTGTAGCGTAAATATATAAATAGTCGCTGAAGCTTAACTAAATTACTATGTATTTGATAGAGAGGAATACAAAGTACCCAATAGTTTCGACAATTTCATCTATTTTGATGACCACGTGGATATTCTCACTCCTTAAAGAACCACGTGCGCTAATTTACTCCGTGACATAAGCATGTGCTCTGTCACGACATGTGGGAAATATAATCTAAATAAAATATTTGAATACATTCCTAAAGTTTCTTAACCTGCCATATTGATAAAATTGCGTATAATTTCCAACGTCTCCATAATCACGCATGATCCAAATATATTTGTCAATATAAAAAAAAACTGTTAACTTATCTAACGACTTTTTGTTTAATTTCTTTCATATCAATACGATAACATAAGTAACTATAATATTAAAAGGCCCAGTTTCCTCTTTTTTTGTTGATAAGATTGAGTTACTAAGCGAGACAAATGATAGTGAGATACCGATGTGATGTAAAGATAGATTGCCTAATGACATTTTGGTTTGTTATTGCTTTTTCAATTTCGATAGTAAAAACCAAAAGATTAATGACACGACGATAATTGATTTTTTGATAAAATTTAAAAAACATTGCTTTTTATAAAATATATAGATTTGAAACGCAGATTATTATTGGGGCGTCGACATCTTTAATAACTTTATCTTAAATAATAAATATGTTACAGCCGCGATGCTGTTATTATTAATGTCTATATGATTGGGGCTGGTATTTGTTCTATTACTGGTCACTTCCTCTTCTTGGTATTATTGGGATAATCTAACGGTTATTCTAGGGTAGGGGTGGCTAATCTTTGTCTATCAAAATGTATTTTTTTTACAAAGAAATGTTTAATTAGACCAGGAACGTGCCGTCAAATAATTTTGATTTAATTATCATTGGGGAAAAATACCTATTACAATAAAAAACGAACGCAGAATATGTTTTCTTGTTTTGAGAAAAAAAAAAAACAGAATGTTGTTTCTCTTATTGCATTAGTGGTCGTACTCGTACCCATAATCTTATGTCGCCATGCCATTAGTTCGCCATCCCTGCTCTAAGGTCAATGCTGAAACTACAAAACGCCTGTACTGGAAGTGGTAGAGCCACTCTGATGGCAGTCATGATTTAGCGGGGATGGACAGGCCCATCCGGAGTAGTGCCATTGTCTCATAGTAGATTGACGTGAAGAAAGAGCATTGCTGTCGCATGTTGTTTGGAGAGGATGTCCAATACACCTTCCTTCTTCCCATCCTTTTTTCTTCCCGTTCCACTCCTGATTTAATGGTTCGGAGAAGATCATTCATGAAATCATGATCCAAGCGCTACTATCAGATGATCTGTTTGCTTGTTTGTCTGACTTTTGAAATAATAAAAAATATATAAATTAAAAAATATGAATTCTGGAAGAAAATGCGTGGGATTCTTGCATTGGCATCCTTATTAAATGTGCGTGATAGCTTAGTAGGAAGCAGACTGGATTGTCAAGTCTCTAGTCATAGATGTGATATATGTTTCTTCCGAGTTTTCATAGTCTGGAGCTGTGGCAGCTCTCATCAATCATGGAGTACTGAATCCAGCGGTGATACAATTTTATTGTAGGTCTCATAAATTGTCCTCGTATAAACCATAACGTTACCGCAACATTAAAAATGGATGCGATAACCCCATTAATACAAGTACGAAAATATGTATGCGTAGTATTGTTTACAGGAAAACACGTTCGCAAGACGACGTGTAGGAGTTGAAACTCAAGTACGCAATACACACGTCCCATAAAATTTATGAGAATTAAAACTGAAAGTTATTTATATTGACACAAAGAGATAGAGGCGCTGGATCGGCCGGCTCACGTCCGCTTCCTACAGTGTTAATACTTCGAAATATTTGGAAAGTCACGTTTCCAAGGGTAGGTGTAAAAAAGGAAATCACAAATTTGCATTCCGTGCGGACGTGAATCGTTCCGTATTTATTTGTGGGATTATAAGAAGGGCACACGAACTCATTGATAAGATTTTAAGCGCATCGCAAATGTACGAGTATATTCGGAATAAGGCGTAGTTTTTTACTTTGTGGTCGATTACGTATAATTTGCTTACTAAGTTGCTCGGTTTATTGTAGCAACTAGCCCGTGTAATAAATTATGCATCATTAAATTAATTATAAACTTAAATAGCGACTTTATATCTATTACTTTCTTCTATAACCTTTCTATAATCAACCGATGTAGAATTATTTGGAATCTGATTACTTTTTTATCAAATCTAGTGTCAAATTTGCAGACCATATTCATGATATGTAGTGTCTAGGAACCTAAAATGTATCCATTCTAAATAACGGTGTTATTACAATCCTAATTATAACTTTCGTTGACCATAAGAAATTTGAGCTTTAAAACTTCATTAAATAACAGTGTGTAGTGCCCTTATTATGACAAAGAAACATTCGTATTTTACACACATACATTAATATCTTAACTCATACACTCCATATATTTACGACTGAGTAATTTAATAACACAGAAGATGTGTTAATTTTTACGTAGAGAGTGGCAGTATTGTCTATACATATATATTCGTAGGACAAGCTGTTTAATATGCTAACAAAAGATCCTGAGAAGAGTCACTGAAGAATTAAAGTTGGGAAAAAGTATAGGGGAAAAGAAAAATTTTCAAAGGCCAGAAAACTCACTTTACATTTGGTTTTCTAACAAAAGCCCATGTTCAATTGACCCATTGAAATAAAGTATTTTTGGAAAGTACTCCAGCCCAAATCGCACTTCCTTTCCCTTATTATCGTTGCAGATGCCATGCACTGAATTCTGGATGTGCGGGATATTTCCACATTGTGAAACATTGAATATTATTTTAAAGATTTCTCTCTTTTCAGTATGGTATAAGATGAATAAATAATGATATTATTGTGTAATACGGAATATACGACAATATATCGATGATTATTCTAGAGTATGTTATAAGGAAATGTATTTCATTATGTGTTGGTAGTTATTAATGTTGGTTCAGGTGTTGACTCCACGACCGGTGACCTGCTACCGCGCCAGCGCCGGATAATTTTTACTACTGAAAGCGTACCACACTGTCGCATACAGAAGTGTTATTTATTGTTAGTTTAAGTTTTCAATTTAATGGCTGAAATTAAATACAGTGGTTAATCTTGTAAATATTAATTTATCGTATGAAGTTATTATTTTAATTTTTATCACGCTATATCAATTTCGCCTGTTAGGACTACGTGGGGTGCTTCCAACAATTACTTGTTATCAAGTATTCTGGCAGTTTAACCACAAAATATATTTTACTCCTAGTTCTAATCTGAAACGCAGCAACAATTATTTTTTATTTGGGTGTTTTATTAAAACGTATACATTTGGTCCATATTTTACACCAATATTAAATCAGAGTTCCAATGGCGGCCGTATCGCTTCAAGGCAATCTCATACCGACTACCATGGAGTGGATATAAGAGAAGGAAAAGAGAGCGCAGTTTATAGCATGCCAGTAGGACAAAGCTTAAATGATAAATATTACAAATAAGTTCTTAATAAAAGAAAATATTGATGTTTTTGTAGGTTTTTAAAACGTTCTGATCACCAAAGGCATAAGAGGTTTAGCTCATAAGCCACCTGAAGTAATTATTTCAAATTCAGCAACCTAGTTTTTGATTAACGTAATCTTTATTGTGGTCTTTTGATTTGGTTTATGCTTTAATTTTGCCTTATCGTTCGAGACTTTTCAGGCTACATCTAGAAAATTTAGATTAAGAAATTAGAACTAATTTCTATACAATGGCTGTGGCAAATTGGACAATAACATGACATTGATAGTGACGTAAGGAGACGAAATAATATTTATTTTCTGATAAAAACTACTTTTTCAATTTTTACTTTTGTACATATACCTATCGACATTAATAAGAAAGCCAACAAAATAAGTCCACAACAAATATAAAATAACGTAACTGACAGGGGCGCCAATTACTTTCCTGCTCATTGTTTAATATGCCTTGAAATTATGAGTATGTTGTTGAATATGAAATATGTGTTATCCAAAGAAAAATATTGCAATATGGTTATGTTGCGAGAAAATTTATATATATATATTTTAAATATAAGTACGTAACTGTCATCCATACGTAGTCCAAGTTCAGTCAGAACCCAACAATAAGCTACCAAGCTTGTATCAAATACTGGTATCAGACCTCGAACAAATATTTGTAGTTCACTCAAACTGATTAAATCTGGTGGTAGGTTTCTCATATGTGAGAGGCCGCCTGTGTGGGTACCAGCACAATGTTCTTCCGCCAAACAGCAGTGTAAATGCGCTGTTGAGTTTCGGTTTGAAAGACATTTGAGCTAGAGTAACAACAGAGAATATTGAGACATCAAATTTCAAGCAAGGTGTTGTTTGGTTTTGCTACTGTTCATGAGGGGTCGTATCGCTTACAATTATCCGAATGGCATGCTCGTGTCGCCATTCATTCCAATAAAAAAATCTCGTTACCGGTTTCTTAACCAACACTACACAACTACACTGGAGGTTTGCATGATCTTAAAACAACCTAAAATATTAAATGACATAATATTGCGATTATTGCAGCACCTGAGTCGACAACAGTACCAAGGCAATATGGTTGGCAGCAAACGAGACAAAGGCTCGTAAAGATACGCGACGTATCGATAGCTTTACATAACTCAGCCAATCACCTCAACCCGCTTAAAATGCAGTGGCTAGGAGTTGCTTGGCCTTTTGAGTCACATATCTGCGTTTCAATGGCAAAAGGATTCATGTAATAATTTCAGATATCAATCAGTAAATGTGTGTTTGGTCAATTCATTTTTAATATTTACATTTTTCCACCCGCACTAGGCCAGCGTGGTGGACTATATGGCCTAACCACTCTCAATCGTACTTTCGATTGTAGAGTAGACCCGTGCCCTGCAGTGGGACGTATACGGGCTGATACAATACAAAAAAAAAATTGCATTTTTCACGTGGATTTATTGAATTTATGTGATTAATAGGGTATTTGACTCCATTTTTTTTATTGTATTTATCAAAACGTTTCCACAGCTATGGTCTAACAAACAAAGAAATTTATAAATCCAATCAGAATTAAACAAGTTAGAAACGTTTTAAATCTTGTAGTGGGGGTAACAGAAAAGAAATTCAAAACCAAGATAGTGACGTCACTAGGGTTATTATACATTACAGTGTGCGGGTGTGAAAGAGACAGCAAGATGTCCCCACTACACCCCCACTCTTTTATTTTAAATGTTAATATTTGCCTTATGTTACAAGCTACTTTAATACTTTTTTGACAGCAAGGCTTTATTTTTAACGAATTTGTGTTTGTAAGCGAAATAATACCAAAAATAGATAATAGTCAAATACCCTATTATAACGGTTCCCTAGTAATAGTATCCAAAAAGAAATTTGGCTGTGCCATGCCTCTGAAATTTTCTCGAACCTAGATGATGCAACTTAATCTGCAACACCGTACATTTTCGTGGATAGTCATGACTGGTGTCCCAACATAGTGTTAATAGTTTCGCGGCAGATGAAAAGATCATACTAACACTATTTTTTATTCGATTGTACATAATATTATTTTATTATAATTCTTCAAACTTAGAACCATAATTATACAAACAATAAACAATGTGACGTGATTGTGTTATCATGCACTTTAACACAACACGGGTATTAAAGACGAAATAACAATTTAATCTTAGTCGTTTATTTAATTGCGAAGGTCATATGATTGCTATAAAACTTGTGTAGGCTTACCTATAGTTAGAAGACTGGAAACTGTTGCATCACGATAAAGTATTTCCGAAGCCGCTTGCTCGCCTTTTCCTATTCAAGAATCGGTTTTTAGACTAAAATTTTAAGCTTCCATGACATCTAATACGTGTTATTTATAAAAAATCAGACCATAAGTTATGTCAGAAGCCTTAAGAATTTATTTATTAAGCATTGCACTGCGCTCGTCGTCCCTAGATATTTGGTGTTAAGTTCTTTCAAGCCTAGTAATCGCTGGGTATGAAGGAAGGAAGTATGCACCTGATGCCAAGCTGCTGCTTAACGAGAGACTGACAAATCAGGTATAGATAGAAGAACTGCTTCTGTGGCGCAATTGTACTCCGGTACGGTTACAACGCTGAGGGTATCGGGTTTGAATCCTGGGTCTAGCAAAGTTCTATTGGATTTTCCTATTCATTATCAGCCCGTAGTCAGGAATTTATGACCATTTTGGCGATATGCTCAGCTTCTATCATATATTAGGACGGAAAAGACAAGGCGAAACGTGGGTGACCTTGTAGCAGCTCCACCTACCCCTTCTGGGAAAAAAGCATGAGTTCATGTATTTATGTATCATAATAGGGAACTACCATCTATTGGGATACCACTTATGCTTAGCTTTGAAAACACAACATTCTAATTCCTATATGGACTAACTAATGTTCTTGATTACTATGTGTCTATTTATTCTAGAAAACTACTGATTTGAAACGGTATATGATCGCACTGTAAGACTGGTCGAAGAATATTCAGCTTCACCGCTCCTACTCCTCGTCACTACAAAAACTTTAAACGAGTCTCTCTAAGCTAGACGCTTTCCATTCAAAATAAAGAAACAATGAACTTATATGAGTACAAAATAAAAATAGAACGTATTGAATAGCAATTTCACAAGATGACATCACATATGTAGCATTGGCGAAACTCATAAGTCATTTAATTTTGTAGTACTACTGGCATAATGTTCAACCAATGGATTGGTTACAAAACAACTTTATCTGGTAATATCACACATGAGTAATGTCGCAATTCAATTTGCATTGTTTACAAGTTATCAGTCGTTTTGTGATGCACTGTTTTATATTAAGAAACGGTGTAATAAATAATACGTATCAACTTTTTTGTTTTCACCTGTCTGGGGATTAATAAGGACAGTAGACACTCGGTAATCCGGCGCCCGAATATATTTGAAACGTAGGATTACACACATTGCCGTATGTAGTATTCAATTATTATTAAAAACTAATATTATAGCACCTTAGCAACCTTGTAATTATTTACATATCATATTTGGTGACTTTTTACTAAATATCTATAATTTTGTCTCAACATTAAGCATCGTTAGCAGTGGCAAAAGATAGAGTTATTTTATAATGTGCTATAATGCGATAGAACAGCTGTCAGATACTAATTAAGAGTTGTTTTTTTATTAGTAAGAATGATAAAACCATTTTGCTGGTCGGATCCCATCACGCTACTTTCCCCATAAACTAATTAATAATAAGCACTAAAAGGCGCTCCATTGCGGTCTTCACCCCGAGACATTAGACATAGTCTATTATTGCACAATAACCTGAATTTGTAATTTGCATAGTACCAAAACATGCCACCTGCAAGCAATAAGTGCCGGATCTTCAATGGATTTTAGGATTTTCTAATGCAAAGGAATCCGTGATCTCATAAAATTTTGGGTATTTACCAGCCTGCCTGGTTCTGAAATAGCACATTGCTAACTACTGTGTACATAATCGAGTATTTGTTTGTGTATAAGTACGTTGGTGTATTCACCTTTGCGATGTACTAATGCGTTAATATATTGCCATCATACGATGATAAAATATCGTTTAAACTACGATAGTGGGTAACCGATAATGACTATATTTTAGTTGATAAAAGAGGTCGGTCGGTCTGGTGATTCCGCAAATCGATTTTTTTTTCTTGGAAACATTTTTTCATTGTCTTTAAAAACGTGATACATATGTGGAACAGTCGATATCGTTTATACAAATGATTTTCGGTTTGAATAAATGTATGTGTTTAGTAGGTGGTTATAGTTTAAGAAATATTTTTACACGTAAAGGGACGTAATCGAAGACTTGCGTTCTTTTTGTTGGTTGAAAACCACAGGAACTGCAGAAAACATATGTCGCTGTAGCGATAGCATGTGCATTGCAAATACTTATAACTTATTGTTCGTCCTTGGAACAGGTACCACTGAAATTAAACGAGTATTTTCGACAACTTTAGGTGCATATAATATGTCGCTGCAAAATGTTTCAATTGGCTTTATCGTCGTGATGCATTATTAATGGAAATGACTAATAGTTTTTGTAAGACGCATTTATAACGTTATGTAGGACGTATCAAAGACTTATGACGTATGAATTTACAATTACACCAACAAGATACAACATTCATTGTATCGCATCCTCAAAAGTAATAAGTTAAACGCATTTTTTTATGTTTTCCAATATTATGAAAGACCTAGTCACTACTATCATGATAATCTTCAACAGACTATAGCTGTTGGAGATAGATCTCTTCAATTGCACACCACAGAACTCGATTCTTGTTTTCTCCCGTTCATTCCTGCGTATCATCTTCAGACACAGGAAATCTGTTGCTGAAAACGGGCCTTATTCATTACTTCGGAAATTGCCATTTTAGGACCTATAAAGAAAAAGATAATGAAATAATTTAACTTTTTCAATGCTTTTTCATCGTGGTTTTCTTCTAACAAAATCTTCTACATCTCTCAATTTAGGAACAAATCAAAAGGCACTTTTTAAGCAAGTAACTCAAACCACACAGCAAAAACCTTGCATGCAAAATCGCATCTAAAGCTAGTCATTATTCTGCCGAGCGAAAAAGAGACGACGTAGACAAATTTTATTTTATTTTTGCGCATGTCGGTACATTTAGTCCTTGAGTGTACAAATTACAGAATGAACTCTCTTGTTAACGTATACGGCAAATTGATCACAGCTGCGACACAGCTCCAAATGGATGTAAATGAAGTTGTACACCATTTATTCCTTTTGCGTATTGAATTACGAATGCAACGAGTGTTTATGCGTTTATTGATGAAACTATTGCAGATATTTGACACGCGATTTCGATCTGTGTGTATATTCATCTAATTAATACCTTGGAGTAGCTGTCAGATACTATTAAAACCATACTTAAACCTAACCCTTGTTAGTTACATGGATAAGGTTCTCTGGTTTTTCTATTCTTTCATAACTCGTTGATCACACATTGATTTACAATATGTTTAAATGTTTTTAATACGCTTCTTGTGGATGATGGTTCAAATTAGAGATGTCGAATTATCAAGTTTAATTTCTGAAATTCCTTCCCTTTGAAGCACATTGAAGCTTTGTTTATTAATTTCTTTTGCTACAAAATGCCGCAGTAATATTTCTCCAACCTGTTTCCCATCGTATCTAGCGTATCATTACCATGCAATACCGAATTATCAAAACTATTTGTGCAAAAATATCTGATAATATTTTTTTATCTTCGCTATCTATATTTTTACCTTAATATGTTTTTCATCATTCATAACGACTAAAAATCTTTTCAAATAAATATAATTTTGATTAAGATCTAAAATAAACGTTATCTACCACATAGGGATTATGAGACATTTAAATGACTTCTACAAAGTACAAAATAATAACCATTGTTACTTTTTGTAAATAACATTCATGCATTGAGTCATAGTATTCAATTAAATGTAACATAAACATAATTGCAATTACTGCGCAAACCGCCGGCTAATCAGCAGACCAAAGGGAACTTAATGCAAAAAGTCAACAACCACACCCATATGCTCAACCAATAGCAGAAGATATCGCGCTGGGCAACGCTAATTAACCTCTAATAAGCACTAAAACAGAACGTGGCTCGCTTATTTACCAAATTCAGGCTGAAATTACGAAAAAATATCGTCCAAAAATACGATGACGCCTTTGTTCTGAGCACAAAGGAAAGCTGAATCAATAAACACGAAGCAATTATTGCCTACACACGAGCGTTATGTTTTTTTCCGTTTCACCCTACGTCTGCGCGTATTACGAGGTAGGTGCTTTACTAAAAATAAAAATTTAATGGAGTTAAGACCAGTTCTCGGACGTGACCGCAACCCGCAGCCCGGCCAGTCTGTATGGCGTTGTACCGACTTTTATCTCTTTGATACTTAGTGACTCACCCTGTTCGTTAGTTCATTATGACTTATTTTATAGGTACATGTGTTTGACTGCTTATCTGAGCTGCTAGACAACAACAACTAGAGACAACAGCGCGAGTCGAGTCTCGGAATTACGTTATGAATTGTTTAGTATCTGTCAATTTGATCAAAACGTTTTTATTCTGTAACAGGTTAAGGCTGACAGTTTTCTTTGAAGACACGATTTGGTATTTTGGGTAATAATGTGTGTTTACTGCATTGAGGTATTATACTAGAGCGGACATCGGGAACAAAATCTCTGCGTATGATGCGTCCACAAGGGTACACAGTGAAGCGACAGGGAAGATAATGTTACTTCGTATGCGTGACAGAGACAGATATAGAATGTACACTTCATTTTGTTACAAACATTTTGTTTGTAGTGTCCCCTCTAGTATATTATCTCAATGGTTTACTGTATCTTTTTTTATTGCTATAAATGGCGAGACGAGCATGCCATTCGCTTGATGGTTAGCGATACGACCGCTCATGGACAGTAGCAATGCTTGGCATTCCACTGCGCTCACCATCCCGAGTCATACGTTGTTAAGACTCAATATGTCCAGTAGTTACTCTGGCTACAATGTCCTTCAAATCGAAACAGAACAGTGTGTTTATACTGCTGCTTTGCGGATGAAATAGACATTAAAGTGGTACCTACACAGGCGGCCTCTCACATATGTGAGACCTATCATCAGTATCTGGTATCCATTTTAGTATTTAGAAATGAAACCAGTTCAAAACAAGGAATGGTAAGCGATAGACTAAAGATATAAAAACACCTAATTAATTCACGCACTCAGTATTCTTAGCCTGAACACATTATCATACTTAACCTAACTTATGCCTGCCTATACTAAGTTGTGTATTGTTGGTTACAATACTAGCCATGTACGTCCCACTTCAGGGAACAGGCTTCCCTTCACAAGTGAGGTCAACCACGCTGTTCCGATGCGGGTTCGTACACCGACATACATAATTACATACATATGTATATGTAAATATATTATACACATACAAGATATATATCAAAAGTCGAATGAAAGAATATTCGTTTTTGTTTTTGTGGTGGTGGTATTTTTGGCTGTAAAATTATAAATAATTCTGTCAGTCATTGCCCTTTAAAATCGAAATATGACTATTGCATTGTTTCTTTTAAATGTGTTTAATATTCAAAGAATTAGTGAATACAGGGTCATTGAACATTTGAAACAGTATTTTTTTTTATACTCAAATCCTACTGTCAACTGACGGTTCAAACTCATATTAGAATTACATGCCTAGTATTGTATTCGATGGTACAAAAAATAAACGAAAATAACTTCTAATGTAAAGTTTTATATTAATAAAAATTATCGCAGTAAATAGTTTTATATTTCAGTGATTTGGTTACACGATTACCTATGCACCAACAATACAAAAATTTTCGAAAAGTTCGTCATTCATCATCAGTTTTTAGAAATCCATATTTAATGATGGCCTTTAATTGAACTGTTCTGTCTATGATTCTCAACTATTCTTATGGATATTTAGCAAACCGTTCCGCGAAGACGATCGGCCATCGCACCACTTATCCTGAATATTATAGCTATTTAATTTTACCACTAACAAAGTAATTAAAATGATTATTACCATTAATCGAATAGAATCCAGCTTATGATACAAGTACCAAATTCGTAGTATTGACACTGAGTCATTTAACGCGTTCTCATCGGAGTCGCTGGTTTATTGTTGTTTACAATGACTGTTCTCATGTCTGTATGCTTTATGCAAAGAGAATGTATTGGCAATAGCAACTATACGTCTTCCATTCGTTTATTTTATTTTTGACACATCGAGTACTGAATCAAATAGTGATGGCCTGATGCGTTATCGAATCAATTTTTTATAACAAACGATTTTATTTTTGAACAAGTTTTAATCGATTTAATACATATTTTATTTTTTGCTCCATGCATTGTTTTATAAAACTTCAGGGATATTTAAGTTACTTGATTTAATAATTATATTAAAATAAACCATTTACTCATGTTAAGTTAATATTCTTATCACTTCCGTCGGCAATAGTAATGTTGTTAAAAACAAATTGTGAAACGGCAACACTGGGCAGACAGGTGACGCGCGCCGCCATTTTGTGGTCACTCACAACGAGACGCCCGCGCCCGTGCTAGTGTTTTCCGTTCGCTGAATTTTAATTCACATTTTTCATACGTCGAGTTGAGTATTTATATTCCTCCGTATTGTTTTACCCGTGAATTCCTACATTTGGTTGAATTGAGAACATAGTACCTGCCTTCATCACTTTCAAAATGCCTAAAGGAAAGGTGCTTAAAGGACAAACAAGGGAGTTTGTGTTGCGACTTCATGAGTACTTTGAAAGGGAAAGCCGTAATGGTGGACCTCTTATACCAGTGACTCAAATCAGAGACCGTGTTTCAGCAGCATTAGGTATTACTGCTCCAACAGTTTCAAAAATAATTAAAGAAGGCTACGGCAGTAGTGGCATGGAACAAAACAAGCCATCTACACCTAAGAAAAAACGTCAGCCCTTTAAAGTGACAGCAATTGACAGTTTTGATGGTGATGCTATTCGTCGTCATATATACGATTATTACCAAAGAAAAGAGATTCCTACTTTACATAACCTAGTACAATCTCTGAAAACTAGTGGCTTGTTCCGTGGTCAAAAGTCTTCTTTGGCGAAGGTATTGAATAGGATTGGATTCCAATACAAAAAATGTGACAAAAGAAAAATATTGATGGAACGTAATGATGTTGCTTTGTATCGATGCGAATTTTTAAGACAAGCTAAAAAAATAGAAGACTGGTCGAATGTTGTTTTCACCGATGAAACTTGGCTCAATGCGAATCACACGGTATCAAAAACTTGGACTGACAACACTGCTAGCTCCTCGACCGCAGTGCCAATGGGAAAAGGTGAAAGAATTATAATTTGTCATGCAGGAAACGCAAAAGGATTTGTGCAAGATGCTATGTTAGCTTTTAAATCAAAGAAAACAGGGGATTACCACGAAGAAATGAATTCCGAAGTATATGAAAAATGGTTTCGGGAAATGTTATTGTCACTCGAACAGCCATCAACAATATTTATAGATAATGCGTCCTATCACTCTCGGCAAATTAACAAAATGCCAACGCAAGCCAGTAAAAAAAATGAAATAATAAACTGGCTCCGTAACAATGGCGAGGAGGTGGACGAGTCCCTATTAAAAGTAGAGTTACTTAATATATTAAAAATGAGGAAGCAGCCTAAACGATACGTTATAGATGAAATGGCTGCAGAACATGGGCACACCGTCCTTAGAATTCCTCCATATCATTGCCAGTATAATGCCATAGAGCTAATATGGGCGCAAGTGAAAGGATATGCTGCGAGAATAAATACAACTCCTCCTTTCACCGCAAACAAAATGCTGGAGTTGCTTAAAAATGCGTGTGAAAATGTGACGCCTCATAACTGGGCGAGTGTCGTAGATAAGACGAAGAAAGAAATAATGTCTGATTGGGATCGCGATGTCGCATTTGACAACTTACCCATGCACTCATTAATAATTAGTGTTACTGGGGATACGAGTGACGACGACGCCGATTCCGACGAAACAGACGATTGTTTATAAATAAAAATATTAACAAATTACCTTTTAGTTGTTTTAATTATTTAATCCTTAAAGTACTATGAATTCCAACATGGTTTAACTGTTTATTACAAGTAGGTACTAAACATTTATTTTCGTTGTAATCATTGTAATTATTTTAAATTAAACTCTTATTAAAAGTCACTTCAATACGTATACCTTTATTCATATTAATTAATTTGCAGCAAATACATTCGATCCTAATATTGGGTACTATATTACGTTTAACTGTTTTCATTAGCATTTTAATGTAATTTTATTTCAAATGATTCCGATTGATTGATTCTATTCAAAATCGTTTTTGTTATCTGTGGTCATTCGTTACGAATGGCACAACTCTAAGTGGGCGTTACCCGTCAAGAAAGTATCTACTTTTATTTCAAAATATTGTTCTACTGTAATGTCGTACTTTATAGGCGTGAACTGTCAAAAATAAAATAAACGAATGGAAGACGTATAGTGTTTAAATTTTTCTAGACTCAAAGTAAAAATGATCCTGACGTAAGTTTTGATTCATTACGATAAAAATGTTTGCTTTGTACGAAAGTGAATTCTTCGACCTAGAATGCATATCCAGGATATTGTGTTAATAGTTTGTTCACGGTTTTTATAAGCTTATGAAGCTCAATGTTAATAAGTTGTGTAATTGTTACATTAACATTTTTTACAAAACCCATTTTTCTCTTCCTTCTCTTCACTACGTGTAATTTAAGGGATCTGCTATTCTCCAGGAGTTTTTTTATAGATATTTATGGGTGTTGTTACTTACTTTCATATGAGAGAATCATTTACCTGAGTTCAGTGTCTATTCAGATCCAAAATGAATTTCATCAAACAAAGAGAAGCTTATTATTATTTGAATATTAATTAACAAGAAAACCGCAAAGAACAGACAAATAAAACATGTCATCCGCAAAGACAATTTACAATTTCATCACGTGCTTTTAAACATCAATTATGAATCAACACGATACGAAATATTCAGGGGTCAAATCTGTGACTAACTAAGTGAATGTAAATATTACAACGCAAGATCGCATTTTCAGAAAGGAAAATTATAGAACATTCTCGACAGTTATTTACGTCCCTAAGACATATGTGACGAAGAATGATACATTAGTACACTGTATCGGTTTCAGGTAGCTTATAATTGAGTATTGACATGTTGGTGTTAATTGAAGTAGACGGAGGATGTTCAGCATAAGAGAATACTCTACTAAAACCTTCTCACTTGGGAATAGAATAATATGATTACTTCAATAGAAGTGGAAGATATGGCTTTAGATTTACTAATTGACGAAAATATCAAGTAAGATATGAGAGGCTTTACTATTAAGGAAACCGAGAATTGGACGAAATAGAGGAGTATCAGCTGGACCCTGGCACCAGCCGAGGCACCGCATAAGTTGAATGATAATATCTGCCAAATACGCTTATAATTTAGTTTATTCAAGTCATATGCAAAATGAGCTTCCTTTTTGCTTGTAACAATAGTTTATTCCATCGCATTATATGTGAAACAAGAATTAAAAACAACTAAAAGACAGCTTTTTCTTTGGTTATATACAATATCCGTCTGCTCCTGACTGTAACCATTTGTAAGTAAAGTCGATAGAAAATTCGAATAATTAGATTTTAGGCCCACGAGTACCCACGAGTTACAGGAGCCGTATGAGCTTAGAGATCAATTTAGCGCTTCACCTTAAAACGTTTTAATAAACACCTGTTTAAACGCAGTATGCGGCGCGGAAATGTAAATACTTTGTACATTTTAACCCGAAGACGTCATTATTCATCATCTTTGCAAATAGTATGCAGTACAATAAAAACAACTTTATACTTGTTTACGGGTAAAAACGTTAAAATATTTATATCCGCGTACACTTTGTGGTCCGTTTATCGGTGCCAGTAACCTACATAGCTGTTATCTGATACCAGCCTATTCTGCTAAAAATAATGAACGCTAACGATGCAGATTAATTAAAACTTTAATTATGATTACGATTGTTTATGTGATCCCTTAACTTCTGCATGAGTTATTGTTTCAAAATGTGTACCTTGATTTGAAACAGACTGCCGTATCTACTTTGTGGTATTATACTATAGACGTGGCTAATATAGAGCAATATATTTGAAAGTAAATGATCTCGAGCAATCTACAAAAAAAAAAGCACCAAGAAAATCCAAGACAATTTTCGATTTTTGGTGATCGAAGTTAAAAAGGTAGTTTATATTCGTGAAGGGGACATAAATATATGATACTTCAACACTGATTTTTAACCACTATGATGAGATGGATGACTCCATAAATAGTGTGAACGGTATTCTTAAGCAATTATAGATATCATCCAATGCCGTCTATTTCACAAAAGCTGTTTACTTTGCTAACCTTCTGCGGTTGCTCAAGATACGTTTAAATTGAGTCCTCTATTTCCATGGAGAGGTAAACACGCCGCGATATGTAAAGCATAATAGTACTCGAAGAGAACTGAATACTGTATTATGAATCTAGTTTAGCAACAGCAAAATAATGTAGAGCACGCGCCAAAATTGTAAAGTGCAGTGTCAGTTGGATATAGATACCATGACCAATACAATACTTATTTGAAGTTACTTCAATCTAACGTAAAGGAGCAGACTATCTATTCTAACAACCATTGACCACTGTTATTAATATTGTAATTCTGTATCTGTATCTGTATCAGCCCACATACGTCCCACTGCAGGGCACGGGCCTATTCTACAATCGAGAATACGATTGAGTTTGGTTAGGCCATATAATATTGTAATTAAAAAAACAATTAACTTATTAACTACTGTAGAGTCCTGAAAACTGTAGAAACAATGTTTGTCTGCAGGACTAACTAGAACGTATATTTAAGACTTGCCCCGTAAAGTGGCGCACCTACGTTAACTGACGATAGCTCCAATATTTAACTTTTTTTTTTTATTGCAATGTATGGCGAGACGAGCAAGCCGTTCGCCTGATGGTAAGCGATACGACCGCTCATAAACAGTAGGAACGTTCCACTGCGCTCGCCATCCTGAGACATAAGATGTTAGGTCTCAATATGTCCAGTAGTTACTCTGGCTACAATGTCCTTCAATCCGAAACACAACAGTGCATTTACGCAGTGTTGTTTCACGCTATGTTGCACGCATGTTACCCAGATGGCCTCTCACATATGAGAGACCTACCACCAGTGAAAGCACTTAAGCAATTCATCTCATTTGCATACATTTATGTTGTCTTTTTAGTCCGATATCCTCTGAGCTTCATAATCCTTTAAATTCTTCCATTATAGATTGCCGGAACCCATCATTCACAGCTTTCTTTGTTCCAGATACAACCCATCAACCAGATATTCTTCAATTCTATCATTCATCCATTCTTCGCTTCATCAGACACATAGATTATCGTGGCTTTAGCCAATAACTCATTGTAATTTAATTACACAATAATTACGTCTCCAATCAAATCTAATAAAGCATTCACGTAATACGAATTCACTTTCGTAGCAACGCTGGAACCAGTTCCGTTTGTCTAATGCACGGGGTAGCACGCAACAGATAGAATGTAAACACGCAGTAATTATAAAATGCAATAATTATAAAGCTGCTCGGTATCTTGTAATTACAGCGTTGATCGCCCACTTTACTTACACAATATTACGATATTACACATTTATTTAATACGGTTTTACCATTATTTGCCTATTATGAACCTATTATTATTCTGAGGTTATAAATTGCTGGCGGTTTACAAAGTACATCAATTAAAGTAGTGGATTTACGGGAGCTATCTCGTCGGCTACTGTTATGAAATTAGAAATAACATTGTTGCTTCTAACTGTGTATAAAGTTAGACCAGCTATCACCATATTTAGCTTGATTACTTTAATAACTTCGTACAAAGTGTGTAAAATGGTTTTATGCTATTTATAAATATTGTTAATATATATGGCATTGCAATGCAGTTTTTTATAGAAAATATTGTCGTTTGTCCCTCTGACCGACTTTAAAGACCATATTATAACAGTTCATAATATTATGATTATGATAAATAACCAATAGATAAAATCTTCAATTAAAGCCAAATCAATTGCTTAGGATTTACTTTCAAGAATCTATGTTGACAAGATGTAGTTTTGAATCTAGGATCTAGGACTAGACTTTTTGATTAGGGATATTATATTAGATAAAGTGCCAGTAATGTACGTAGTAACTTAAGAAGAAAAGGGTGTGTGATGTGTGTAATCGTAAAAAAACGTTCAGAATGATAAACAGAAATAGGTATGATCATAAGAGTTCATTGGAAGTACAAAAAAGTCTGGCAATGTATCAAACAAGATATATTCTTTGTCTTATAACAAGGAAAAACTGATTTCATGCAAGCTATTTTTGTATAAATGTCATAATAGGTAATACCTGTGTTAGCTCACGTAGACTTAGTCGGATGATTATTTAGGCTATAGGATCATATCAATTTCGTTTGCTGAAGATTATTAAGACGAGGAATTTCGACCTTAATCTACCATCTTCTACGTCGTCCCGGTATTCGTAATCCATTTTTACGCACCAGTAAATCAACAAGCCTTTTTTTAGCGAACAATATAAAATTTATGGCCGTATCGCATTTACTACTTGTGCTAGGTCGGAATATAAGTGGCTAACGCTATACTTTACATAATGTAGTCGGGCAGTCTCGACCACTAGCCAGAAAATAAAAAACATTTGCAGAGTTGCTAAGATTCTCGAATTTTGCCAAATAGTGTTACGGCTACAGGCCAACACATATGTCTTACACATTATTATGACTTATCCGGTATCTATCTCACATGATATTTTGGTAGTCAGAAACTGTGTCAAGTTGAGATATGGCTTTGGTATAAATAAAGGTTTTTTCATTTCAGTCTTGAATAACTTGCAAATTGGTCTAGATTTTTAAAAAAATATAAGGAAACGGCGAGGTAAATATATAAAAAATTAAGCTAAAAGATAGCAAAAAATATCTTTATCAAACAATATTTTATTTAAATTCGAAAAATATACATATCGCTTCCAAGTGGCGATACAAAATCAAAAGCCATGACGATTGGCATTTTTGAAATGTTGTTATAGGTATAAAATAATGATGTTTACCTACGTTCAAAGCAGGAACTCGTGTACAATCAAGATAGTCGAGTATTCAAAACGTGTGCAATAGAATACCAACGTGCTATTACAAAGATGACATAATAAAGGTGAGTGTGTGGGGAACAAACATGCTGAACATTAGGAGTCGGTATGCGGAGACTAAATACAGTCAGGAAGGCACCTGTGTCGCTTCATTTTTTTTATTTGTCCATTATGTACACTCGCACGGCCCACTGATTAAACTACACGAGATATGCATTACATTGTGAAATACGGAATAAGACTTCAAGTTTTGGAATTTTTTGAAAACGAAAACTAAATTGAGTGCATGAATAGATTATTTTTTAATTGGAGATTTCTCCAAAAATAGATAATTAGAGAATTTTTTAAATAAAGACATCCCAAAACATTCTTACATATGCCTAACATGGGAATCCTATCCTATGACCTCACGGTTCACAACCCATACAAACGACCACTAGACTAATACAGCGGAATGTATAGATCTGTATACATATCACATTATAATAGTGAAGCTAATGACTGTTGCCCTCGTGTCACGGAAGACCTAAGCAATCACGCTTTTTCAATGCTAATATTTTAATCATTTAATTAATGTAGGTAAACTCCCTTGTTAGCGAAGATTAATATTCTTGTAGGACGGCGCAAAAAGCTCTTTTAAAATTTATAATTTTCTGCCTCTTCCAGATAATCTACACCGGGCGTAATCAAGCAATTTTGCCAGAAGATGAAACTGGGTTACGATCGGAATGGCACAATGTGGAAAAAAAATCATCACATTTTAATAATTTTAAATATTCATTGCATAATTTGCGCCTTATACGTATGCACCAACACTCTTTTATCTCACAAAATCCTTGAAATAAACATTGATTAATAAATAAATAAATAAATAACACCCAACAGTCACATACATAGTCCTGACCCCACACTAAGATCGAGTCTTGTGTCGTGGGTATCAGGAACTACGAGAGACTTTTCGGTCTCACAAACACCCAGACCCAAAAGAAATATTTGTGGGCCACACAAACATTTCTCTCGGTGCGGGGATCGAACCCGCGGCCTCTCGTTTCACAGGCAGCGTCTAACCACCTGCGCTACGGAGCCTGTCAAATTGATTGATTGATTGAATACAATATTTGTTTTAATGCAGTATTTCAGCTCATATTTTTTCTTTCAGGCTTCTTTCCATGCCATGAAGTTTTTCATAAGTGTAACTGGCAACAGCTGGCATAATTCGTTTTATTACAGAAGTATATATTAATAGAACAATAAACGTCACCAGTGGACTTCTGTCGGTAACAAACCGAACACTCTTGTTAAATTTAAAGTGCACTAGACAATAATACTTGAGACTACAATTAACCTTATTATAGAATACTTATAACTTGTCAATATACAGGGTGAAGAAAATAATACTTTGCCCGAACGATAAAGATGGATCATTGATGTGATCTATTTAAATGATCCTTTTCACATATTATGATAAAAATATCTCTAATTTCGCCAGTAACAACCGCGTTTGTAATAAACAACGTGCAGCGCGACGTTTCAGAATTATGAGAATGTTATTCTTTTAATTTATTAGTACCCATGAAGAGGAGTCCTTCAGACGCATACTTATACAATATAGTACATTTAGTGCAATTTATTTATTGACTAGTTTAACTTTAAACAACAACAAAAAATCTTCACATGTCTTGTTGTCAGAATTTAAATCTTTGCTGGATTATAGGATAATCTTGATATTAAAGTATGTATTATAACTTACAACAAATATGTCATTTTTTATTTTATATTGTTTTGTATTTTTAAAATACTTCAATTGAGATACCCAGTCGTAAATTGGATTGAACAGGGTTTTTTGTCATACTGTATAGTCACTACGTTTCATTTTCCTAGAAGCTAGAGTAGTATTCAATTTGTTGCGTCAATATACTCTACAACCATGGGCGTAGCCAGCCATGGGCTCAGGGTGGGGCAGAAATCTAAAATAATATTTAAGTAGCAAACTATATCCGTTGTCTCACCCCGGTTATTTTTTTATACAAAAAGGTTACACTCTATAGCACCATGTATCTACAGGGCATATCAAGTGTGCTACCGAAAACAAAGCCGGCTGGTAGTTTAAGAGATTTCAGACTCAATGCAACTAAAAATTTAGCAAAAAAAAGCAACGTACACCCTTTTATTTTTAAAGGCGCTTTTACAATTTACATTGGGCCTGTAGTTCTTCAGCAAAGGGTTATCAACTTTTTTGAAGAACAGTACCACTACGCTCCTGCTCCATGCCTCTGGCGTTGAGCACTCGAGGAGAACGGAACTGAAGGACTTCCAGTATCGAAAATAATATTAAATAATTTAATCTGAATATAATATTATGTTCTTAAGGATTTCAATTATTATTTTAGCAAAAACTATGGATTTACCAGTTATCACCTAAACACGACGATATTTAAAAATCATAAAAAAATTTGTCGCGTTTTATTCGAAAATTTTAGTTGCAGTGTGTTTATAGTGTGGTCGGAGATGCTCCTATCTAGTAATGGCTATTATTACTATTTCAAATTAACATCACCATCTTGTTATTTTTGAAGACTTAGCATACTCTACATTTCTGCTATTGCTAATGCCCCCCCACAGAATTTGTAAATAAAAAATCTGACCATATAATATTATAACCATTTTTCACATCTAAAATTACACATACAAAGTTAACTGTCCCGTTACTTCTTTCAATGGGTTTGATTTCAAACAAAAAGTTGGATGCGAATGAGAAACGATGCAGAGTTGAAAGTGGGGCAATTTGGACATGGGCAACGGAACCCCAGGGGTCAGAGGCTGGCCAACTTTCTGGAGAAAGAGGGACTCTTTGCGATGATCTCTTTTTTCCAGAAGCCGCCTCACAGGAAATGGACCTGGCTGAGTCCTGACGGTTCTACGCGAAATGAGATAGATTTCATCTTGACGACGAATAGACGGATGTTCAGTGATGTCTCTGTGATCAACAGGGTGAAAACCGGTAGTGATCACCGAATGGTTAGGGGCAAATTGAATATCAACGTCCAATTAGAAAGGCGTCGCTTGGTGAAGTCTACGCTCCGACCTACTTGCGCCCATATCCAAAACCCCGAGAGCTTTCAACTCGAGTTGACAAATCGCTTTGATTGTCTAAAAGAAAACCTTGCAGTGGACGAGTTAAACAGCGGTTTGGTAGAAGCTGTCCATACGGTGGGATCTAAGTATATTAGACCTCGCCGTAGAGATAGACCACAAAAACTCTCGATCCACACTCTTGACCTCATGGCCGCACGTAGATCTATGGCGCTGCTATTTTCCGTTAAAGCTGAAGCATACCGGCTTCTTCTCAATAGACGGATCTGGAAATCCTTGCGACACAATGTCCGTGCTCACAATACTGTGAGCATTAAAGAGACAATTGAGCGGAATGGAGGCTCCAAAATGTTTGCAAGAGATTTGTCTACTGGGCAAAGCCAGTTGTCTAGGCTGAAGATGGACAGCGGCCGCGTAGTATCGACGAGGGCAGAGGTATTAAGGGAGATCGAGAGGTTCTACGGACAGCTTTACACCTCGGTTGTCAAACCTACTATTACCTAGGCCGAAGACCCGAGAGCCGAGTTGATCCGACACTACAGCGATGATATACCAGACATCAACCTGTGTGGGATTGAGATGGGTGAGAAAGCCATTGATTCGATCGAGACCTGGGCTTTGCTATGGTCTCTCCAGCGGTCCCACATCGTCTATCGGTACATTGAAGTGTTGAAGTGTATATACAACAACGCCACCATGTCGGTCCGAGTACAAGATCAGAGCATGAAGGATATTCCACTACAGCGAGGCGTGAAACAAGGTGATGTCACATCTTCGAAACTGTTCACTGCCGCACTGGAAAACGCCTTCAAGCTCTTGCAGTGGAAAGGATTCGGCATCAACATCAATGGCGAGCATATAACTCACCTTCGATTTGCTGACGATATTGTAGTCTTGGCAAAATCGCTGGAAGACCTTAGCACCATGCTCGAAGACCTCAATCGAGTCTCCCAACAGGTGGGTGTTAAATTGAATTTGGACAAAACGAAGATCATGTCGAATGTCCCTGTTGTGCCCACCCCCCATCGAAGTTAGCGGCTCGACTCTTGAATTTGTAGACGAATATGTCTATTTAGGACATATATCTATCCATAGATACATAGTACTTTACTTAGATACATTTTTTTTAGGTAGAGCCAGGGTGGGGCAAGCGCCCCACCCTGCCCCACCGTGGCTACGCCCATGTCTACAACGTAGTATTTGCGTAACTTCTCTTGTACTATCACCGGATATAAATATTTAATTACCTATAAATAAGTTTAGTAAGGGTTTACAACCTTTTATGTAGCAAGTTGATACCAGCAGGTTGAATTTTAGTGCCTACATTGTCAACCAAAAAATAATGGACGGGTTGATTGAGGTCCATTCTTAGCTTTTAATTAAATTTTATTCAAAAGGTACGGCAAACTAGCTAACAAGTCACCTGATGGCAAGGGTTCACTGCCGCCCATGAACATCCACAATGCTGGAATTAAACATGACGTATTACCGGCTAAACAAATCGGAATGAGAACGGGTAGGAAAAATAATGGGAAGATGAAAAGGGCATTCGGCAATCTCACACACCGAACAAAACAAGACAGTAAAGCTACCACGTTGATCTCTTGAGATAGAGGTGCCGCGCCGAACAACTCTGTCCATTCATGCTGAATGGAAACAGCGTGGCTAGACATCTAATATTAAAAGGCTGTGCCTTTCAAACGTAATTCGTAAATAGCATTAAAATGGCAGATGTATGCGATAAATTGTTCCACTCTCTATTACAAAAGCTGACAAATGGTTCAATAAAACATGTAAATCCATCTTATTCATTCTTAATTCCAACGCACATAGAATTCCTTACTATTACTCATCTCGAAACGGAACCTCATCTAAAACGTAAGCTGATGAACATACGTAAACTATTATTTTATATTCTTCTAAGTAGTATTCCTTCATAAAAAACAAATGCATTAAAAATAAAGGCTATAAAATAACTACCTTATAAATAAAATCCTCCTTATAACACAAGCATGGTAAACTAGTAAATGTCTCACCTGAAAAAATGAACAATAAATAGGAAGAAACGAATATGATACTCCTTGTCCAAAGATCGCTATTCCTTTGTTCTTAGTATTCTTCATTGCCTAGCAAGTCCATAATTTAGCGACGCAACCTAATATTTGATACCCAGAAGAGACTTCCTTGTATGACGTGGAATGAATGTAAATCATTTTTATGTCTTATATAATGTCTTCGTAGATTCTGATGTCTCCTGATATATCCTTAACCGTTTTTGACGGCTTTTATTTATGTTTGCAAGTTCTCAACGGTTCTAAGGTGACAAAAGTCATTATAAGGTCGACTTTAAGATCATTTGAAACATGACACAAAAATAAACTTTTATAATTCTGCAATATTTGGCACCAAAAAAGCACCTTATAAATTAAAGCTATTTTATTGGTTATTAAAAAGTCTATTTTAACATCAAGAGAACGAATTTTGTTTGTACGTTTACACCCGTAAGTGACATTAATTACTTCTCATTGCTCGATGTCATTAGAGCAACGAACCCCCACTTCATGTTCATTAAAATAATTTACTATTCGTTTAATGAAAATCCACAATAAATACACATTTAATGTAACCGAGAAAATATATAACCGTATTATCATTACAGAAAATACCTGTGACCTCAAACTGAAACAGTTTCACAGCAAGAAAACATTTTAAAGTGCTCACTACTTACCGTGTTGCATCAGGTGTTTCTTATTACGTTTAAAATGTTCGAAATGCATACTTTCTTAGTCATAGACTGTATTGTTCAGTCGCACACCTTATAAAATGCACGTCTATACTATACAAAATGTATTTAAGAAGGTGTATGGAACAAAATGAGGACAATACGGATATTTACTCAAGTGGTTGCTATTTGTTTTACCACTTATGTATCGGCTCACTAAATGAATTATGTGCCATAACAATGTAAGGGCCCTCGTCCACGAAACCCAATACACACGTGTCAACAATATGCGCAACACGTACCGCGTTATGGGCTGCACGCACGTCAACCATCCCACAAGAGGCTATTTCCTCTCCTTCCAGTAAATATATACAAGTGATTTGAACATTAAATTATTTTAACAACACGCTCCCACTCGACTATCATTTCAAAATATGTAAACATGTTTATTTGTTTACCCACTTCAAACTCATTTAGCTATATTTTATCTACGACAATTAATAAATTACCGAACAATGGATGCTTAATTTCAGACACAATGTACATACATTATTTGTTTCCTTATACTTTTTCTTACACTTGTAGCGGTTAAGTGAACAATTAATTAAAATATCGCTAAGAAATATGCAGACAATGATAGAAAGAATAAGAATAAATTTATTGCGGAAAACCTCCAAGAAAATACAAAATACAAGGTGCACATTTTACAATTAATGAAGTATCCAAAATGTGGGACCCAAAGTAGGCAAGCCCGTATCTTGGGTACCCATCCTAGAATTACTACTGCCAGTGCAAACAAAATAATGCTGCGTAATACTCGTAAAAGAGAGAGAATACTCTTTAATAGAATACGAGAGAATACGTAAAAGAGAGAGAATACTCTTTAAAATAATAGTTATATATATAAATGGTAAATCTATTATGGTTTCTTAAATTTACGCGAATGTTACACATTAAAATAAAACTAAAATTAACGGATTTGTAATCGAAACGTCGCGTCGGGAAGTTAAAAAATGTAGAAATGAAACCAAATCCGCGAGAAAATCCG
Organism: Hyles euphorbiae; assembly: GCA_023078785.2. Lineage (NCBI taxonomy): Eukaryota > Metazoa > Arthropoda > Insecta > Lepidoptera > Sphingidae > Hyles > Hyles euphorbiae. Next base: position 8,947,696 of record CM041046.1, read on the forward strand.
TAAATAAAAGTTTCATTTCGATATGAGTTAATTAAATAAATAATTTTCCGGAAAAATGACACACAATTACATAGAAAATGACGATCGTACGCATTAGTTAGTGAGCGTTAGCACCAACACCTGAGAAAAATACCTCCTGCGGTTACCGTAGGTAATTTTAATGTCGTTTTGTGCTATTGTGTTGTACTGTGAATGCGTTCGATAAACTTTGTTTATAGCTAAATGTGCGATACCGCGTGCGTTGACCCGCCTCTCTGAAATAGAGTACGTTGTAGCGTTTAGATTGCGCGCGATATGCGTACGCGCGTCAATTAGATCGCATCGCGGGATAATTCCGCGCCGGCAGCGTTGCCTCTGTAATGTTTGATTTGTAAGAACGTTTGAACTCTTCCCAGTCTTCAGTCTTCACAGATAAATAAACGCGCGTCGACAAAATGAGAAAATACGCCAAGCGAGAGCCGCACTCGCGCGGTCCTCCGTGCCAAATCATTTAAATATTGTGCATTCGTTATGCATACAAAATACATTGAAAATAACTAACAATTGCACTTTCAATCATATGTCAGATATATTATGTTAATTTTAAAAATTCGTAGGAGTTAAATGAACAAATAAGGAAAAGCAATTACAATCATACATTTTCTATTCTCATTTTCCTTCTTTCACAAGGGTGGTGAACAAACTTACCGCTCCTCTGATTAAGTGTAATCATAGTTGATAGGTGCGTTGCCGATTTTGTTGAGTCGTGAAAGTGACATTATGTATTTTTAGGATTTTATGTAGTTATATTAAATGTTCACGCACTTTTTTGTGTATAGAAATTAACACCTCCCAAATCATTTGCATATGACAAATCTGCTAATGTGCTAATAACAGTAAATATGTATGTACATTTACTTAAAATAGCTACGTATTGTAGTACAATTTTTAATGATTTGTAATTATAATAATCACCTATCATATCTATGATTTGAAAAACGTTAAGGAATGATTAATTTTGATTTAAACAGTATGATTCTTTTGTTTTTTTTTTAATTTCTAAGCTACACACAAAGCAACAAGGATTTTATATGTTCTTCTTCTCCAATTGGCGATAGGTTACCCTTTCCTGGAGACCTCATTGATTTACTTTATTTTTTACGATAATTTTAAGTATATGCACTGTTTTAGGCGTCATGTCAATAAAAAAACCGATCAAGTGCAAGTTGGACTCCCGCACCGAGGATTCCTTACAAACCTAGGTTATGTAACAAAAAATGTATGCTCTTTGCAATTTCTCCTACACCTTTCTATGCTATAAGACATTGCTTCCTATAGAATTTCAAGAATCAGAGTTCACGAGAGAGTTCTGTAGGTTTTTCATTCCCTTGCGACGGTCGAACATTTTCAACATAAACAGCTATACCTTTTGATTGCGTTGGCTTCGAAGTTTGATTTTTGCAAAGCTTCAAGGGACATTAGACCTGAGTATTCGATATGAATTTCAGCTTGATACCTTCACGCGTTCCTGAGAAAAAAGGTCTTGACAGACAGACAGACAACAAAGTGGTCCTATACAGGCTCTGTTTTTTCCTTTTGAGGTATGGAACCCAAAAAATGAGATTTAAATTAAACAATTGTATCAAACCACTCAGACGCTGGCTTATCTATGACAACCAACAATTCACAATCGTTTCGTAACTATATTTACTTTAAGTACAGGGATTTGACTATGCCAGTCTGGCTCACTACTTCAGACAGTATAATCTACTGTGATAATCAAACACACTATTTATACTTAAATTGCAAGTTTTTTTTATTGCATTGAATTGCGAGACGAACATGCCGTTTCCCTGATAGTAAGCGATACAACCTCTCATGAACAGTAGACAAACCAAATAACACCTTGAAATACAAAGCAATTCTTGGCAGTCCACTGCGCTCGCCATTCCGAGACATAAGATGTTAAGTCTCAATATACCCAGTAATTACACTGTACACAATATCCTTTAAACTAAAACACAACGGTGCATTTAAACGTATGTTTAGTGGAAGGAATAGACATTGTAAATTCAGATAATACATGTATGTAGTTTTCAAGGAATTTTAAGTAAAATAGCCAGATCCGCAATCGAAGGCTACTTGTAACATTAATAGATTGAACATACTTAAACATCGTTATTACTTCAATTATTGGTGACTATCAATATCGCCTTGGCCTCATCTGTGTCTGAGGCTAAAGGGATCACACCAAGGCTCTTCGCGTCCTAAACAAGATTGGTTAATTCTATCGACTTTAGATAAAAAAAATATATTTATATTAACTAAATAATAACATTGTCGCTGAACTCGACGGGTTAAAATAGTCAAAATACCTCGTCAGACATTTTTCTGTATAGTAATCAAAAGTTTTAGGATCTAATTTTTTTCTCAATATCCTGTTTCTCAGCAGATTATAGATTTTAAAAATGTTCTGTCTTTACTTGCCATAAGCATTACTCAAGGAACATTCGAAAAAACATATTATACCTAATTGCTTTGTTTCACAAAGATTTACATAAGCGTATCTAATCAGCATTTTGAAAATTTGACAGTGCTAACGTTCATTCAACTTTCTGAAATCACTTTCTAATCAATAATCGTACGATAACACGTCTTGCGACAATACGTCTCTTTGGAAAACAACGATTGTTCGTAATCTATCAATAAATTAAATAAGGTTACATATAATAATTTTAATCTGTCTGGAATTTTCGCCGATGCATAATGACCAGCCTAGGCAACAAGAAGGGTTATCGACTCAATCTAATCCTTGACAGCTACATCGAAAGTGATCCTTTGTCGATGCCGATTCGACTTCGTGATTTTGTAAGCGAAATCGTATTTAACTAAATCAAGAAGTTTATGTTGCAATTTTGTGGGGATTGGCACAGACATAATTCCAACCAAGATAAGCAAGAAAGTGCAGAATACTGACTTAAATTTGTTGGAGCATAATTAGGCATTTATTGGTAATATCCATTATACATATATGAATGCTCAAAGAAACAATTTAATAAACTCTTTCATATTATGCATTCAATAGATTAGTAGAATGTGGATTATTGTTCACGAGTTTAAGTCTTTGAAAAATAGTAAATGAAAATGCTTTTGAGAATATATGAAGTTATGACCACTATGTATATTTTCCGATGTTATAATTCTTGGCTATAACCCAAATTAAATGAAACACCTAACTTAGTTTTAAACTAGTTTAGGTGAGCGTGCTCTGTAAGAATAAATTATATAATTATGTAAAAACTTTGAAAAGTATTTGAACGAACTAACATTTTATATATTTTAACATTTTATTTCTAAAGCGTGAATAACCTAACAGTTTAATCCGTCACTATATAAAGTCCTTCACAAAATAAAAACGGATCTATGTTGCAAGACTTTCCTTAAAGAGGAACGCAAACAACCGCGTAGAAATCTCGCATTGTAACTTGTAGTTTATGGTTATTCATATACGGACGTTTTAATGATGGAAATTAATGAAATAACTATAGGTTTCTAATACTTCCGCGATTTAATAGTTTTACCTAATAGGTTAGTCGACTGGATTATATAACCAAACCAGCATTAATTATACGCCATCGTATAAACATTGTATACATAGTATTATTACGTATTATGTGTCTGTTATGAACTATTTATCACCGTTATTGTTTGCGCAATACGAGTAGGCAAATGTAATTAAATGCATTGATTCCCTTATCGAGTGCTATAGGTACCTACGTGTCCGGCGAAATTATGTTTTGTTTATAATAAACGGTACCGTAAAAGTCGACAACATTGCCCGATTTTTTGATAAAATCTGCTATATTTCATATTTTTTCTATAACCACCTATATATTTTTTTTCATTTACATCAACTACATAACCATATGCTACTATTAGCTATGTTATATTTAAAATAAATTAATATTTTCAATTTATTTTTTATTATTTTAATGATGGGCAAAGTTATGTGGCGATCAGCTAACATTGCCCATGTTGATATCTGCCAAAATATAACCCATATTATTACACAATTAAAAATGAAATAAGTATAAAAAACAATCTTGGCAGTGGTTTAGAAAAAAACTCTTAAAGTTACAGATTCTCGTAACAAAAAATTATGGGCAATTTTACCTAGCGATTCTTACTTTTTCCATACAAACTCTGGAAAATGGTGAAAAACTCTTAGGGCTGTCACATTACAGTAAATTGATTTTACTTTATATAATTTCTCACATTTTTACTTTTCATAATATGAAAGTGGTAATTAAACCAAGCATTGCACGCTATAGAAATCTTTTATTTAAATAAATTAAAAATATGCTACAAACAAAATGTCAACTTAAGTTTTGATCTATTTGGCAATCAAAATAAAGTAAATACCTTCTTTTATTAAGTCGATTAAAAAGACACCTTTCTAAATTCGATTAATCTTTAAAATAACAGGCGTCGAAACCTTTTTAGATTTTATCAAATTAATTTATCGAGATATTGACAACCCTAGGTACTTTTTGATGATGGGCAATGTTGTCAAGCATAGGTCTGAAAAAGTCAGGGTAAAATTGCCCATCCCGAAATTTAATGACTTTTTAACGATTAGATAACTAAACTGTTATTAAAATACTTAATAATTCATATTCTATGACATACATTAAAATAATCTATCTGCGGTCTCGTCATGACGCACAATCCACGAATATTTTTCAGACGAAATTGGCCCGCCAAAAGACATACCTTTTTTGACAAGCTCTCACAAGCTACTAAATAAACTCAGGAATAACTGCGATTTACAGTGCTATCACAAATATAATCAACTTTCCTACCAAATAATAAATGATGCCATAGACTTAAATATTTTTTTCATATTAACGGATTTGTTAAAAAAATGATTTTAGGGCAATGTTAACCTGTGTGGCAAAGTTGCCAACTTTTACGGTAATAAATATTACGAATGGTCTATACTGGGCATATCAAGACTGCTACCGAAAACGAAGCCGGGTGGTAGTTTTAGTGACTACAAATACAATGTAACTAAAAATTTCCCATAGAAACGCGAAAATTATTTTTAATGATTTTTTAAATATCATCATTTTTGGGTGGTAAATCCAGAATTTGCTAAAATAATAATTTAAACTCTTTCATACCTTAGAATATTTATAAATAAAAGGGTATACACTATTATTTTAGGAAAAAATGTATTTACCACCCAAATACGACCATAGGAAAAAAATAACAAAAAAATGACGTTTTTTTTAGCAACATTTTCTGTTGCATTGTGTCTGAAGTCGCTTAAACTACCACCCGGCTTCGTTTTCGGTAGCAGTCTTGATATACCCTGTATATACAAGTAACAAAGTTCCAATTATTTATTTCCCTTTTTTGTATTATTAACGCTGTGAAATTACCTCTTTGCGCAGTTAAGTCAAACTGCTACGCTATTTTAAGATCTACGTAGGTCAAATGTTTGTTACTTTCTAAGTATTAAAAATACTTTATGCACACAAAAATGTTGCAATTGCATTAAAAATGTATTGTCGTTTTTCCTCTATTTATACACGGAATTCTTGTAATACTCTCAAATGAGAGTTTCTAAGAATACCACTAGAATTCCTAAAATCTTTATTCCTATTTAAATATCTACAGATAGTGACATTCTTGGAAACAATACACGCGCTGAGATCAACATATTACAACGTCGCCAGAAGAATTCAGTGCACTGTAATTTTCCAAGAGGCCTAATCGCTAAAACAAACAGTGACTGCGTTAATGTTTCAGTCATTAATAATTTCATTTTCCTTTACATAGCTACGTGGAGGGCGCTCGTCGCTTGCATGACCGATACGGAGGTCATTGGCCACCTCTTATCACCGTACCTATGTGCGTTTGCGCACTGCATACGATCTTATTTTACACACAGCCAAGGTGTAACTAATTAATCTGTCACTTGATCACATATCGAAACTATGTGATTAGTTGAGCGTACGACATGCGTTGTATTATACAATCGGTGTATGACATCGTACTAAGATCGTTTTGGGTTTGCTCAAATGCGAGTTTTGGCATGTGGTTTCGGTATGTTAATTCGGCTATTTTATCCTAGCATGGCCAAGTGAAACGAAATTAAGTATTTATTGGCCATTAGTGATCATCTTCTTGGTTGGCACACTTAGCCGGCTTTCTGGAATATGCATCTATTGAGGGTGAGCTGGAAACGCCTGCGTGGATCTCTGTGACAGATTTTCCACCATATAATCGTAGTTATTACTTTCTCTATGCATACATGTAAAATATAAAATAAAATGTGTAGGTTTTCACTTTTCCAGGATACTGTATTAAAACTCTATTGACTCGACCCATTGATAGTAGTGCCCATATGTTAGATAAATTCTACATCGCTTTTTTATATAATTGTGATTTTTTTTATTACACTGAATGGCGAGCATGCCGTTCAGCTGATGGTAAGCGATACGACTGTCCATGAACAGTAGCAAAACCAAACAACACTTTGAATTACAAAGGAATGCTTGGCATTCCACTGCGCTCACCATCCTGAGACATAAGATGTTAAGTATCATTAGGTCCAGTGGTTACTCTGGCCTGGCTACAATATCCTTCAAACCGAAAAACAATAGGACATTTAGATGGCTGATTGACGGGAGAAATGGACATTGCGGTGGTCCCTAACTAGACGGCCACTCACATATCAGAGACATACTACATACTAAAATATTTTTTTAGTAAATGTTATATTCACTTGGGGATATAATATGGGCATGGAAGTATGAAACTTTTATCAAGTGACTTATTTTACTGTGACCTATACGATAACTTTAACACTCCTTGTTATTTAATTAAATCATACGCCAATAAAATATTTTTCTCCATAAAATGATTTTATTACTATTACTAATATATTTTAATATATCATTGAGACGTCGTCGAAACTGATAAAATATGAGTAATAAGACACTGTGGCGATATACAAGACATCTTTATTCTACTTAGCCACTTAAAGTATGTAAAAGTACCCTCTACAGTAAACTATGTTGGTGTTTGATCAAGTGTTGGCTTATCAACACAGTGGTCGCTGTTATGAGGATGAACGAGGTCTTTGTGACCCAACCCTGCAATGACAACCCCACCGGATGCGAAACGCGAGTGTAAAATAACAAGTAGTGTGTTAGCGTCTGAAATGTCAACACAAACCAGCCCTTGGTTCTATAATATTTTATGATATGATTGATAAAATAGATAATTTCAAATGGGGGATTATAGATCGTAGGCTACGATTGAACATATTTCTAATGTTTACAAAATACAAATAAACAGTACTGAGTAATAGTGCTTAATATGAAAAACATATTGACATTGTTTAGAATAAGGTTTTCATTGTGTCTTTAAACTCAAATTATTATGTTATTGTTTGCGAAAAATAAATAACATTAATAGAATTGAAAATTGTACTAAGTTGTGCCGTGTAGCGCCATCTATTGATACATGCTCGTAATAAATTATAAATATCCTCTCATTTAAATACAAGAATGGCTGCAAATTCAATTACGTATGCATTACAATATTTAGTTTAATTATGAATACAATAACAACTAATAATTATTTTATTCTATTCGATAAAAGGTATATCTGTCAAATTTTATTATTTAATTATGTACTTAATTTAAAAAATTATAAGTTTTTTTAATGAGCAACTTTGTAAACTTTCAGTTCAGTGACTGTGAATGTCAAATCTTGCCGCTTTGATTGACAATTGACATTGGCATAAAACGTTTCGTTTATCATAAAATGTAATAATAATGATTACTTTATAAGAACAAATCATACATATTCAACGTTATTTACATAGGACATTATCTACTATTATAATAAATATTAAAATAAATTTAATTAATTATTCACAGTGTATTCTTGGTTACATTTACAGCGTAAAAGTTGTACTGTTCAATAAAAATTTAACTTTACATGATTTTTGTTGTTATAACCTCAACCGTAAAATGGAACGGCATCGTACTAATCAAAAATCCAAAACAATCTTTGCGTGACGATGGAGTGAATTTATTTTATCAACTCAAGGTCAGAACATTTGTATTTTAATCAGTCGGCTTTGCCCCCCTCCCGTATATCAGCCGCTCCCTACAGTTTATTTTAATTTTATATATTTTTAAACCACGATGGCCTCCGCAATGTTGAAGTTACTGAAAACTGAAGTAAGTCCGATTGTTTTACCTTTGTATTGGTTCGTTTTGTATCGAATGTTATTCATAAATAGATATTAAAGTCAATTCCACAACATGTATAGGAAACGTTACAAATGTGATGACTTCCTTATGATGACTTTAAATTCCCTAAGCACTAATCATTTTCATTTAGCATTGTCATTTAGGTTCCAATTTGTGTTCGAATTTCAAATTCTCAAAAGGATTAAGCCCGTAACTCGTAAGTAGCCGCGCTATAGACAAACAAGTCGTTATACATCATTCACGTAATTTGTTATTTAAAATCACTACATTATTCATAACTGGCTCTGTTGGGCCGTGTTGCGCAGTAAATGTTTGATCACGTTTCATATTGATTCGAAATTCAAATTTATTGATTTTACGCAACAATTCTTCAGTGAAGATGATCCTATGAATTCCAGTGAGGTGAATATACATATTGTAGGCCACATGGTCCGGAATAAATATTTATTACAAAATATCAAAAATAGGTAGCATATAATAATTGGAAAGGCAGACAAAAATACATTTTTGGCACCTGTTTTAACTAATTTTGATTTTATATAATCAATAACAAATATATGAACCAAAATGTTGATACATAGATGCACATTTTATTTATCATTAGAGCTGTTAGTTTCATCATGATATAATGAACTAGATTAAAAAAAGTTGAACAAAAATGAGACCTAGCAACCAATAACCATGATTGCTGTATTGTAGCTATTTGAATAAATTTACATGTTTGTCATCCAATGCATTGTACTTTGAAACATTGAACCGACTCACAATAATCATGTTTACTTGTCTCTATCAAACATCACTATTTACGGCACTATTTTTTGGCTACACAAACAACACAGATGTGTTGTTTGTTTATTTACTCATTTACATGCTCATAATAAGAGTCAACATCTTAAATTCATCCCACATGTGAACATGGCATACACCAACCAGGTTGTGGCACTGCAAAATTTAATGAGCAATATTTACTACTTATCATCAGTTTGGCCACATGCCTGTCTCCATGTGTAGGCCTTAAAAAAGAAAAATACAGTCTAAGACTACAATACAAAAGTATATACACAATTTCTATTTAGTAAAGAATTGATTTGTGTCGTCATTATGGGGGTATTTGCCAATACTCGCCACGCTTGGCAGGCGGGTTGGCGAGCGCAGTAGGGGACTGGCGTTAATGACGCTGCTGCCCGCCATTAACGGGGGAAAGGAACTAGGATTTGTGGGTAGAGGATGTTATAGGAAAGGAGAGTATGGCCTGAGGGAGTGGATACTGCAGTCACGGACGGGAAGTTAAGGTGACTGCAGTAGCTCGGGGGCCGAGGTCGCGTACTCGTAGGTCTCTGTGGAAATCATTGGGGGAGGCTTATGTTCAGCAGTGGACTTCCTTTGGCTGATGGATGGATGGATGAAAGAATTGAGCGACAAAGCTGTAAAAATAAAACAATAGTTACTCAAAACATGTAGTTTCCATGTTTTATTTCATTAAAATAGAATTAAACTTTTGACATAGTTTTATATATTCATGACACAAGACATGCTATCTTACTTTGGGGTCAATACCAAGTGCAACATTTGGTTGTAATAATTTATTTTGTTTTTTTTTTTTAATTGGTTAAAATATGTACAGGTATCAATTATGGAACCCAAACTATTATCACTGGTGCAGTTGTTATCATTTTAATTCATTATTGAATTTAACAGATTTGAACACTGATTATTTTTGCTTATCGCTGATTTCCATTAGACAAATTTGTTTGTTGCTTGTATTTTGAAACATAATCAAATTATGTGATGCCGCCATGAAAAATTATATCAAATCATGGAATGAAAATAATGCAATACTCAATAATACATTTCCTAAATTATTATGGTGTTAATATTTGTGTGATCCATACACTTTTTTTCTCTTCTGCATGCATGCGCATTATGGAGACAATATTTTATATAATTATAAAATTGCTTGTAATGAAGCATTTATAAACATTTAAAAAAGAAGAACTATGGACTTATGAATAACTAATTGTCCGATACAGCCATCTTCACCCTAAATACTTGCAAATACACTGACCTACTGGTGCTCTTTCAGTTTCATATTCTATCATCTCTGATCTCAGTGACATTGTTATGCATTATTCAACCCAACCCATCTTTCACAAAAGTGTTTGTATTATTAAATTGGCACATTGGCCTGGGCATGTGCCACAATCATTACAATTTATGATTTCATGTTTATTCTTCCTATTTTTATATGGTTTTATATCTTTAGGGATTTGCAAAATCAATATATGATATATTGTTGATTGTGAGAAAAAATCATACAATCTTTTAAATATCAACAACCCTGAACCCAGAATGATTTTATGACAATGAGCCCGGGGGCCCGTCTTTATGTAGGTTCCTTATATTAAATAAATCATGAAATATCTTTTATCACTTTTAATAATTAATTAACGAATAAACTTATAGTTATTGTGATGGGTTAGCAATTTTCATAATCATGTTATTTTAATTAAACATTAGAAATTAGACTGGAGACCTTTTGTTCTATATATTTGCTACATTGTATTTCTTTTTCAATCTTATAAATATGTACATTATATTTTCTGTCACACTGGGTAATCCTTAACATACCATATTTGCTTTCAGTCTCAACTACTACTGAGAAGAAACTACAGCAGTACAGCCCCAGCTACAAAACTTTACATTGACGGACAATATGTTGACTCCAAGACTACAAACTGGATTGAACTCACAAACCCAGCAACCAATGAGGTCATTGGCAGGTAATAATACTAGAATTATATATTTAGTTAATACATTACATTTCACATAGGTGGCAAAGCCTTAGTTTAATTAATTTAAGCTACAGTGCATTCTTTAGCTCCTTTTCATTCTTTTTTTGAATTTTTGTCCTTCCATTTTTGTAGGCTGGTAATACTGCTACTTTTATTGGCCAGTAATACTTGCATTTGTAAACTGCAAGTTGTGTGCAGAAATTTTCAATACCTAGGTGATTGACCCAGATTTTACCGAAATTTAATTATTATTGCAAATGTATGATTAAAAAAATAATTATTTAATTAATTACAGTACATACATAGTATTATTACCTATCTATATATTATCTAAGAAATTGACTATTACAGAATCCTGTACTTTTGTTACTGTGAATTCTTTGCTGTAATTGTTTACCTATAGTGGAAAAAAGGATTGATAAAAATAAAATTACTCAAAAAAATGTTACTACTGCTATGCTCCGCAAAGTTACCTGATATTAAGTCATAATGTTTCGACACATTTTATGGACGAAAATGTCATTTTAAACCCCAAATAACCGCTTTTAAACCGGTTCGAAACCGGTATAACGATACACAAACGCCATTGAATAGCCAATAAATCAGTGCCACAAAATAAAAATACCAAAATATCTGACATAGTGACACGCCCTAATCACAGATTGTTATTTAATTTCGTTATCAGCCGCATTAAATCTGGTGTGCCATAATGACTTGATTGCTGATATCGCTAGTTTCTTTCGTTATTATCTTGAGTTTGCTCCTTGCGTCACTGTAATTTTGTACGACAATTAAACATGATTGTATACTCAAATAAATAATTTTTGGTATCTTATTTGCAGTTTGATTGAAATGTTATGCATGCAAACGTGGAATCAGGGCAGGCAGACATAACTACTATGTGATTTAACTTATGTACTGTATTAGCCTTAAGAGTTTCTAAACGTATTTTAGTAATCGAATGTTTTGTATTCTTCGCTTAAACTGAATATAATAGTCGTTCGAAACAAGGCATTCAGTAACTAAAATAATTTTATAAACTGTCTACGAATAAGACTATATTTGTTTAAAAAATTTATCTTCCCCGTTATCAAAGATAAATTACGTGTTGTAAAAACCGGTTATATTTATAATTAAAACCATAGCAAATGTTTTCTGACGATTCGTTAATTTTTATTGCCTATCTCCTTGTTAAGTCCTATAACATACGTCAAATGTCGGTGTTATGTTGCATTAATAAAATTAACTATGTATTTCATTATATCAAATGCAAGATGCAGCCAGTTTTATGTCTATATGTAAACTACTTAAAGTCTTATTCTAGTGTACTCTTCCAATGTTTTCTGGGGGCAGGATTCTCGTATTAGCACTGATAATGAATAATTTAACAACGGCGTAAAACCCCTCATGGGGCCTACTCAAGTTTATAATAATAAATTAGTGTTAGAGTGAAAAATGCTTACCCAGTGGTTTCATGAGGGGTTGCAAGAATACCGCCACGGTATCCCCAGCCCTATCCCCGTATTAAGAGGTGACTTAAAGGGGTCATCGGGCTCAACGGTCATACTGCGGGGGTAGTGCACCCTCACTTATACCGACTCCGAGATGCGCGATAGAGTGCATGGGCTAGTCTCTGTTTTGGACGCCCACAACATCTAAAAGGACGTCCAAAAACAGTGGTAAGTGTGCTATAATGGAAGCCATCAATGGTTTTGCACCGGGCGGTTACGCGGACGTAAATCCGGGCGCTACTGCGGCGCGCCCTGAGATCTCCTGTACCGCCCATAATGCGTGTGACGGTCATCGGGAGATTTTTAGTCAGTACGCTGACATGGGTTTTTTTAGAGATCTAGCCAGGCCACAATCCGTAGCGTGCCGGACTGGAAGGCTAGAGACGCTGACATTACCCTTTCGGTCTTCCCCGGGATGACGAAAATAGAGCTTAATAGCTTTTCCTATTGGACAGAAAAAGAGAAAAATATGCAGGGGACCATCGACCATACGTTATTACAGCGATGTTTTAATTTTATTTTTTTATATACGAGCTAAAAATCCTTCATAAATGGGTATGCTATGCACTGTGGCTCTCTTTAATAAGAACAAATAACAAAACTTAACCTAATTGACACAATAATGCTGTTTTTATTATTTCCGGATACATAATATATAACATAGAAAGAACTCCATACACGTGACATTCCCTTAAGGTTCCCCGTAGACCCTATAACAGGCACCTGACCGCAGTGTAAGGTAGTAGCTATCAGAGGGAAGTGAATACCGTAGGAGCAGATATTTTGATTCATTGAACATACTACCTTTTATTACCTTTTTAAATTTATGTGGTGTTACAAGTCTGCCAACCCGCACTAGGCCAGCGTGATTGACTATATGACCAAAACACTCTTAATCGAACTCTCGATTGTAGAGTGAGTCCGTGCCCTGCAGTGGGACGTATATGGGCTGTTACAGTACAGTACTATACCTTTTAATATTTGAACTTTTATAACAATAATAAACACTCATTTATTTTCTTACAGGGTACCAGAAACTACTCCAGAGGAGTTGAACGCAGCCTTAGAGGCCGCCAAAAGGGCTTACAAAACATGGAGCCAAAGCACCATCATGACCCGTCAACAACTCATGTTCAAGTACGTACCGATATAATCCGCTCATTATTATTTTCATAATGGCCTTATATCTATTGCCGCTATCAAATAACCTCGCCTTGAAAAATCAATGTTAAATATGAATACAATTGACATGATTAATACACTAAAAGATGATAATTATGAAGTTTTGATATTCAATTGTACTAATTGAAAATATCTGCCAGGGTTTCGCAAATAGAAATCATAGTATTGTTACTTTGCCAGATACTTTTAATTGATACCTTATACTGGATTTCAAATGGTGTCTATTTTGTATACTTCATATTCACTTGCATTATTTATAATATCGTATGCTGTAACTAAGTCAAACTCTGAATCTTCCTTGGTTAGATTCGCCCGTCTATTGCGAGAGAATCAAAGCAAATTGGCAGCCAAGATTACAGAGGAACAGGGCAAGACCATCGCCGATGCTGAGGGAGATGTCCTCAGAGGAATCCGTAAGTGTATTTGTTTTATTTTTTTTTTTTTTTTTTATTTTTTTTTTTTATACTGGCCTGGCATTGTGGCGGCATTGCACCTGATGGAAAGTGTCAATGCCGCCCAGGCAGAGTATCCATTGGCATTGGACGGCAGTCCCATGCCAATGGAGACAATTATGCCGGCCTGCTAAGGTGCCTCTTCACACCGCGGCGGAAGGACCCAGGATTGTAGGAAGGAGGGAACACGTACGCCGGCAAACAATTCCACAGCTTGACGGTGCGGCACAAAAACGAATTTGAGAACCGTTTGGTTCGCGCCGGGATGGTGTGGACCGTCAAGCTATGGCTTCGCAAGCCAGCACGCGTGGTTCTGGTTAGGAATGGAGAGGAGGGGAGCAAGTTGAACAATTCTTCAGAGCACTCACCGTGATACAGGCGGTAGAACACGCTTAGAGAGGCGACATCTCTCCGGAGTTGTAGCGACTCCAAGTTGCTCGTAACGTCTGCATCATTCACAATGCGGATGGCCCGCCGCTGCAATCCATCCAAGGCATCGAGCAGGTATTGGGCGGATCCATCACACGAAACACATATAACACGAAAAAATAAAAGGGAAAGAAAAGAAAGAAAGAAAAACAGATTTATGTACTTAAACATCGTTGTTATTGTTGTCATTAGGGAATGGTTATTAGCTTTTACTTATTTATCTTTGCTCACCAGTTACTCATCTGACTGACCAGATACTCTAACTCATCCATTAGATCTATTAATATTTTTTTATTATTATTTAGTTTTAGATAAATCTTAATTAATTCCACAACTGGTTTAAATTAATTCCAATTCCGGCCTATCCATACGTTATTTAGAAGTCCTGACTGCTGGGCCTTTAAATTGTATCACTGTTTTCATACAGTGAATATTAATGAAAGATTAATTATTATTAATTAACTAAAACGTATGAACATTTCAAATACTCCATACATCAAATTGTAATAAAAACGAAACCCTTATCATATCAATCTTTGTTTTTATTAATCACGTGGCTGCAAGAATAGATAACGCTTATTTAAATTTAATTGTACATATTAACAATAACGATACGCCCTTTGTAGATTAAAAATATTGTATATACACGCATGAATAACACTTACTACCGCAGACCATGAAAATAATATGAATGTTGTATTCGCACCACAGACTAATAAAACGTATTTTTTGTACGTAAATTATTAAGTACATAACGTGCGAGAAAGAATACATCTTTTTCAAAAGCGAGCGAGAGCTGTTCGTTTCCATTAATAGGATTTACTAGCAGACACTTCTGTCTTAGAATTCTGTCTTAATATTTTAGTTCCTGGTAGTAATTGCATAATTGCATAACTTAAAGTCTCAAGAATTTAAATATACTTGTGACTAGATAGGGTAAGGTATTGTAATTTAATGTTAATTAATTATATAATTGCGAGGAATATTCATGCTAGGGGTAATAGCCGTTGCGCGGTGAATCTTACATGTGGCTCAACTGTTTTTAGAAACTACTGTATTGAGTAATACTTGTATTTTTTTAATACGTTAATTACATCTGTAACAAAAATGCAAAAATGCAAAATTTTCAGGACAAAACAGGGAGTGACCAGGCAGAGAGCTCATTCAACAAATTTTGATTTGCGACAAACCACAAAAAGACTTTCACCAGATGATTAGTTGTATAGGGATGGTATATGAAAATAAGACAATTAAAAAATAAAATAGTTAACAAGAACATCAAGATTTAAGGTCTTTGGTAATAATAAACAAATACTTATTAGAACTATTAATAGGAGTACGGGTACCAAATTGTGTTCTTGCGAAAAGGAATGTAGTGAATGTCTAAAAAACATTATAATCAAGCCCACATAGCATTTATAGATTATTCACGTGTGTCTTTGTGTAATTTGTTTTGCAAAGGTTATCAATGTTGATAATTTATTGCGTATTCTGCCAAGTGATTAATGAAATGGTTGTTGATATCTTACGTCACACTCTCCATTTCTTGTGTAATAAATACAATTATTTAATAAACGAGAAATAATATGTCGGGGTGTTCTTGTGTAAAACCCATATGATAAATAATTGTAAATTGGCCCTAAGGAATCTACGGGTAGTTGCAGAAGTAACTTTATTAAAGGAAACCCTGTTGTGGTTCTATTTCACTACCCACAGTCAGAGTAAGAGTGGGAGCATGACAGTTTGCAATATAAACCGCCTCCGAACCGTAGGCAAGATATTCGAGATCCAACAGTCGGCTGTGAAACAGCGATAAACGCGTGTTTACCAAAGTGTGTGTGTAAAGTAACAAGTTGTCGCAGATATTCGGATAAACCGTTAATCCGTTGATTATAACGTGTGGTGATAATAATAATTAAATAATTAACACAATGGATTTTATTTCCGACCATCCGACATCAGAAGCGGGATCGTCCTACGTTGTAGCCACAACCGCTTGGTTATCGACATCAGCTGGCGCAGATTCTGACGTGAGTACCAGAACTAATAACTTGAGGTAAATTATGATGACTGGTGACTGTTATGTGTAGCTGTCGTGTGTGACTCACGTGTGTGATTGTCATATTTGGCCCACGTATGTGGCTGTCATGTGTGGTTCACGTATGTGACTGTCGTGTGTGACTCACGTGTGTAGCTGTCGTGTGTCTTTCATGTGTGACTGCCATTTATGGCTATCACATGACTATCGACATTTAGATAAAATTACTTCGTATAGAGAAGCTATCCCATAAACATGTCTTGTTCGATTTTGGTAAAACTTGAAACTAAATCGCTGCAGCGTAGAACAAATAATTAGCCGTCTAACCAAACAGTATAACCATGCAGCGCTAGTTTTCTCGCGACCAAAAGGTCGCTTACGCGTTTTTGAAAGATTCGTGTGCGGTACATGCACTGCACCTACGTGGGACACGTTTCTCACAGAGAGCGTCTTGTCTGGTGTAACATTGATATCGATGACTATCAAATTGTAACTACCTACATAAAGGAGTTATACGAAAAAAATAAACCTACTACTAGAATCAATCAAGAAAGATTGATGGGCATCTGTTCAGCTGTACCCTTGGTATTGAAATAGCCCATGTGCTGCGGTGACTGCTTACCATCAGGTGACACACCAACTCATCTGCCTGCCTAGGCCATTAATTGTTATCAGGAGCAGTGACATGGAGCTGTGACTGTGTGCCCTGGACGTTCCAAGACACTGGCATCTTCACAGGAGTGTTTCAAATTGGTGAGATCTTTCCATTTTTGTTTGAATTTGGTTTTACCATTTTACTTTCGTTAATTCGTAAAGCAATTTAAGAAAATGTGATGAAGTGCGCAACAATAGAGATTACTTAAAGAAAACACGACCTTAAAGCAAAGGTACACAGATACCAATCTCAAAAAGGGATATTGCATTGTTCCAGACAAACTTCGTGAACTCTACGATGAAACGGCAGGTGCAGAGCACACCCCACCGTGCCGCGCCAGTCCAAAGTGCTGTATCGGCGCAGCAAAATCAAATCTTAATGCATAAGACCTACTTAGTAGTTGGACCAAAAACAAGCCCACTGAGTTTGATTCGCTGGATCTACTCACAGCTGGGTCGTGTCGCGTTATTTCCAGTGGTAAAGTAAGCCCGCTGAGTTTGTTTCGCCGGGTCTTCTCAGGACAGGGCCGCGTTGGATCCGGTGGTAATTTTAAAACGTTTATACCTACGTCACGTTTCGTACATCTTTATGGTTCAAACATCAAGGTGCCCGCGCACTCCTATTACTCCCGAAGCATAGACTCAAGCTAGGCTCGATGAGAATAATACACTCAAAGATTTAAGTTATAATTGATTCCAAGAGTTCATTAAATGGCAATAGCATTTAGTAAGAAAGATTCTTAAAGTTAACAGTTTCATAGACACAGTTCACATGAAGTAATTTAATAATTAATAATTACTATAATTATTGAGGGGTTTCTTTGAGACCTGTGAATAAAAGAAAAAGAGAAAATACAGTCTGATCTGCCCAGTTATGTAAAGAAAAAGGAAATTTGTGTAAGCTAAAGGGGAACTATCCCGGTCTAGCATAATTCGGTCCAGTTTTCAAACTGAAGGAACAATTTGGCACCTGAAGGGTCTCATAGACTGGTCCAGGTATGCGTTGTCTGAAGGGAATGCTTTCCGGACCCGACTGTATCATAGAAATAATTATAACTATTTTTCAAATTGTTATATTATGTGAACTGAGTCAGGATGAACGAACGAATGATTTCCTTGTCCTCAAATGATGTATAGACACACACACGAGGACGTGTGCTCGTCAGTATGGCCGTGTCGGGGTGTTCTTGTGTAAAACCCATATGATAAATAATTGTAAATTGGCCCTAAGGAATCTACGGGTAGTTGCAGAAGTAACTTTATTAAAGGAAACCCTGTTGTGGTTCTATTTCACTACCCACAGTCAGAGTAAGAGTGGGAGCATGACAGTTTGCAATATAAACCGCCTCCGAACCGTAGGCAAGATATTCGAGATCCAACAGTCGGCTGTGAAACAGCGATAAACGCGTGTTTACCAAAGTGTGTGTGTAAAGTAACAAGTTGTCGCAGATATTCGGATAAACCGTTAATCCGTTGATTATAACGTGTGGTGATAATAATAATTAAATAATTAACACAATGGATTTTATTTCCGACCATCCGACAAATATAATAATAACAGCTAATTAGCTGTCCACGTTTGTTAAGATGATTTGTAAACAGTCTCATTATATTTTTTCTAAAATAATGATATTTTGAAGCAATACTTTAAAAAAGGATCTACGCAATTCCTATCGTAATTTTAATAAAATATGAATTATGATTATAAATTATGTTTCGGCATAAAATACTGTCGTCCGTTAACTATAACATTCGATTTTGTGATTCCCACAATAAAACATACTCAGCTTAATATGGGGTACCTGTATCAGTCCATATATGTCGCACTACAGCGTCAGGTCTCCTCTACAGTCAAGAGGACGATTGAAAAGGCTTAGGCCATATAGTAGTGTTGTAAAAATGAGCGCTGAGAGTCGAGCGTCGAGCGCTGAGTCGACGCTTTGGAGCGTTTTAGACTCGAGCGTTAAACGCTTGAGCGTTTAAGGCTTGCGAGCGTTGAGAGTTTAGACTTTCATGCTCGAGTTATGCGCTCGAGCGTTCAAGCGTTGTAGTTTTTAAATACGGATAGATGAAAAAATTGTGATTAATAAAAATGTTAGGAGTTGTGGGGGGCGGTAGGTACGGTGAGTATTACTTATCTTTTGACTTTGGTCGTATAAGCTGGCCTTATCTATACATCTATACATATAAATAAAATTGAAGTGTCTGTTTGTAAAGTGAAAATAAATAAAAATATCCAAGTACATATCGTTGTATACACGATACCTATAACGAAAATGACCTTAGATTTTTTTGTCTGTCTGTCTGTCCGTCTGTCTGTCTGTCTGTTTGTTCCGGCTAATCTCTGAAATGGCTGGGCCGATTTTGACGGGACTTTTTTTGTCAGGTAGCTGATATAATAAGGAGTAACTTAGGCTACATTTGTTGTAGAAAATTTCATTTGTTTAAAAAATAACTAAAAGACCTAATTAACTTTTTTGTTAAACTTCACGCGGACGAAGTCGCGGGCACAGCTAGTCATAACTAAAAGAAGGAACAGACTTAGTAACGAAAATATACAGGCCAGTATGTGACTTTTCTCATGGTTAAAAAAAATATAGTGTTGCAAAGGTGTGTGATGATTTTAGGTAGGTATTTAATTTAACTTAGTTGCTAAGAAAAATTAGTAGGTAGTCAGGAATTGTACAGAAACTTCAGCTATTTTTTTTTTATTGCATTGAATGGCGAGACGAGCACGCCGTTCGCCTGATGGTAAGCGATGCGACCGCTCATGAACAGTAGCAAAACCAAACAACACCTTGATTTACAAAGCAATGCTTGGCATTCCACTGCGCTCACCATCCTGAGACACAAGATGTTAAGTCTCAATATGTCCAGTAGTTACTCTGACTACAATGTCCTTCAATCCGAATCACAACAGTGCATTTAAACTGCTGTTTGACGGGAGAAATAGACATTGCGGTGGTACCCACCAAGACAGCCTCTCACATATTAGAGACTTACCACCAGTAAAACACAAAAACCAAAAACAAACAAAAAGCTAAACCACACTTGTAATGTAATTTGGGCCTTATGGCGTAGATCATATGGCATATTGTATACTAATAATAAATGAGTATTTTTCTACTATTATAATATAAATATCGTTAAAAATAAAATTGAAATTGTCTTATTTCAATTATACTATCTTTTTTACGGTGGTCGCGGGTTCGAATCCCAGGGCACACCTCTGACTTTTCGGAGTCATGTGTGTATTAATAGTCAATCACCATGCACTAAAACGGTGAAGGAAAACATCATGAGGAAACCTGCATACCATAGCGATTTATAAAAAATTCTATGGTATGTAAGTCCGCCAACCCGCACTAGGCTAGTGTGGTGGACTATATGGCCTAAACACTCTCAATCGAACTCTCGATTGTAGAGTAGGCCCGTGCCTTGCAGTGGGACGTATATGGGCTGATACAGATACAGATCTTTTTTACAGTTTCTCTAACTATGTAAACTAAGCGCGCTCTCAAGCTCGAGCCGAGCGCTCAAGCCACTGCTCGAGCGTCGAGCGCTTCAGTCGAGTCCCGACTCGAGCACGAGCAATCTGCTTGAGCGTCGACTCGAGCGTTTAAGCGCCGACTCGAGCTTTTTTACAACACTGCCATATAGCCATCAACACTGGCCTAGTGCGTGTTGGCATATGGCAGGGTAGGCGAACCAATGGCACGCGTGCCATTGATGGCACGCGACACAATATTTTGGGCACGTTGCAGAATTAGGTATTTTAACACTAAATCTGCACGTTTAGCTGTTTTTGCTCGGTATTGCGTAGAAAACGTCATTAAGGATGAATTAATTGCAATAAAATCGTTGCTAACAACTACAAAGGGAACAGATATAAGTACGGCAGTTAAAAATTCGCTTGCTGAAAAAGAAATTGATATAAAAAAAATTGTTTCTGTAACATGATGATGATGGTGCTCCAAGTATGGTGGGTAAAAAAACGGTTTCATAAGTTTATTTCAAGCTGACGTACGACATTCGATTCTTGAAGTCCACTGCATCATTCACCAACAAGTCTTGTGTGCTAAGAGTGGTTTAATATCCCTTGATAATGTAATGGCGGTAGTTACAAAAATAGTCAACCTCATCTCGTCACAGGCTTTAAACAAGCGAAAATTCGATGCTTTGTTGGACGAAGTCAACTCGGTGTATAATGGCTTACTGATATATAATAGTGTTCACTGGTTGAGTCGCGGGAATGTACTTGAAAGATTTGTTGATTGCTTGGAAGAAATCAGACTGTTTTTGCAAAATGAGGGAAAAATTGAACAATACCCACAGTTATTGGACGTTATGTGGCTTTCAAAATTGATGTTTTTTACAGACATGTGCCAACATTTAAACACATTAAATGTAAAGCTTCAAGGGACAAACAAAACAATTATTGCCATGATAGATCTCGTTCGCGCTTTTGAGGCAAAACTGCAAGTTTTTAGAAACGATATTATCACAAGAAACTACAAGTATTTTCCAAACTTGAAAAAATATATGAATGATTTAGATATTCACGAGACAGCAGACAAAGAAAAAATTACTGAAGAATTTATTTCTGTGATCGATTCTTTAATCAAGGAATTTTTAGGGAGATTTTCTCAGTTCAAAGAATTGTCGGAAATACTCAAGTTCATTATGTACCCAGATGTGACGTCATTTCATAAACTGAACTTCTCTCAGTTTGATTGGTTGGAAATTGAAGAATTTGAAATGCAGCTGATTGATTTCCAATCTAGTTCAATATGGATTCAAAAATTTATTGAAACAAGGAAAGAGTTGGAATTAATTGAAACTGAAAGATCGACAAGTAATTTAAGTAAAAATGCTAATAATAAAATTCTGGAAACATGGAATGCGTTACCAGACAAATTTAACTGTTTGAAGAAGCTGGCTCATGCTATTTTAACCATGTTTTCATCTACATATGTCTGCGAGTCATTATTTTCAGAGATGAATAACATTAAAAACTCGGTTAGAAACCGTTTGACAGATGAATCTAGTTCAGCATGCATTTTGCTAAAAGTAACATCTTACAACCCTAACAAAAATTATTTGTCATCTAATCTGCAGCAACAGAAGTCATACTAATTTTACTGAAATTTAATATAAACATACCAAAATGTACCTCTTTTGCTTACTTTATTTAATAAAGAGTTTTGATAGTATTTATAATTATTATTTTCCAAATAATCAGAAAGTCAAAATTATTTGATGGCACGCGAGTGACCCCATTAAACTTTTTTTTAGAAAAAATGGCACGTTGATGCATAAAGGTTCGCCTACCCTGGCATATGGCGATATACGATTTATGCTACATCTATCATCATCTACTATAACTTTTATGTATTTATCCATTGTGACTTGTCTTCTGTAGTATATTATATGTAATTACTTTGACTTGGCAGAGTCAGTGGAGCACTGCTGCAGCATCACGAGCCTGCAGCTGGGCGACAGCATCCAGAACATTGCCAAGGACATGGACACACACAGCTATAAAGTACCGCTGGGTGTTGTTGGAGGTGAGATCACAATATCATAATTACACCTTTTTTTATTAATTTGTTGCAATAGAAAATTATACATATATCGTGAACATGAACAGCATCAATAAAACTTGGTGGGTTATACCAGAGCTGGTGCGAGTTAATAACAGCACAGTAACACTTAATAATTAATCTAATTAATAAATACACAACAGTCACTGTTGTGTGTTATTATCCATAGTCTTGACCCCACACTAAGAACGGGTCTTGTGTCGTGGGTATCAGGAACTACGAGAGACTTTTCGGTCTCACAAACACGCAGACCCGAAAGAAATATTTGTGGGCTGCATAAACATTTCTCTTGGTGCGGAGATCGAACCCGCGACCCCTCGTTTCATAGGCGTCTAACTGCCTGTGCCAAAAAACATTCAATAACATTATGTATTATACAAAGATCATCATTACTAACTGCAAGCTGATTGCAATTATGATATTCTTTGACGAAGCTTTAGTTTATACGATTTAAAAGATAACTTGCCCGAGGGCAAAAACACAGACATTAGAACGTAATAAGGGTGAATATACAAAAATTGGGTAACTCGCTGTCATCAGCCAATATATACAAAGTCTTATTATATTTTATTGAAATAACAACTTATTTTAAAACAATGAAAAGTCCTTTATATGGTCACCCAATTTCACTTATTCGTTTTAAATACAAGTTAATAAAAAAACAAAATTAATACTTAAAATGTCAGTCCTTTGGCATGTCACAATCCCGAAAACCAACAATCAAGTGACTATCTATTAAACATTATCATTGATTTAAGAAAACTTACTAATTTACTACAATCTGTGATGAACATAGTATTATATACTACAACTTTCATAATGCAATGTTCTCCAATTTATTTAAAAAAAAATAAGAAACTTTGTGTTTGTTTTCATCCGTCAGTCCGTTGTGTGTTCTTTAAATTTGAAATTCTCGTCATATATCACCGAGTCAAGGTCAAATCCCTGTTTATGTATTAATGTTGGTAATGAAGTTAGTTGCGGACAGCACAATTTGACGGCCGCCATAACTGTACGAGTTCTTGGGTTGTGTTTGTATACACATGCAAAGCCAGTCAAAATTTCAGTCCCGTGGTGGGTCGTTATTTTCTTGTTAATCTGAGGTTTATTATCATTTATACATAATTAACTATGATTTGTTAAAATGTAGTTTGTTGATATTCGAAATTATCAAAAAAAAACATTAGTTCTGATTATAACCTCAAATTATGTCTTTTTCGTCAATCCGCTGGCGTCAGTCCTTTGTCAGGTATCGCGCTAGAAGATTGAATTGTCTCCATAATACTGCTTTTTGTTGTTGTTTTAGAGCACTTTTATCTTAATTGCTACCGTGTATAAGCGTTTCTATTTTATATTTCAGTTTAGAATATCGTACGGCCCACTAAAAGCAATTTGACTAGGGAAGAAGATTAGAAGAAAAAGAGAAGCCGAAAAGGCTCGCTTGGCCAGAATTAAAAGTGCCCCATTAAATTAGCGGAATACAAAGAAAAACAAAAACTTCAGTACTTAAGGAAATAACTAAAATTTTTAATAAAAACCTACTTCAAAACAAAAAAAAACCACTAAAAACCAAAAAATAATAAAATATTAAGTTACGCATATATTTTGATTTGTTGGCTAGTCAAGTCATTAAGCAAATTAATCAACATGCACAAGTACAATGAAATAAATATTATTTTTTGCTTTGCAGTGGTACTTATTATTTTAATATTTTTTGTGGTTTTTGTTTTGAAGTCGGTTTTTATTTTTTTATAAAATATTTTAGTTATTTGTATATTTTTAGTGTTGATAGGCATTACAATGAAGAAGAGTTGGTCCCACAAGGAATATGTTCTTTCCGATGACAATGAAATCGCTGATATCAGTTAAAGCTGCCGAAGATATTGGTATTTACGTTTATTTTAATTTTATAATTATTTTTAATTGTTACTAAGTGATTTGAATACTTAAAAGACATGTGCCATTATTAAAACTAAGAGATTTGTACTAATTCTTATTAAATTTCATTATAATTCTTAGAAAATTGTGTACTTTATCAGTACTATGTTAGCCTCGTCAGTCCCCTGGCAGTCAAATTCAGAAAATTTTAAATATCTCATAATTTACTTAAAAAAGTGACTGGCCCGATTTGGAACAATATAATCATTAGATTTGTCATCATATGCACCCGAATTTGTTATAATTTGATTTAATTATTATAGTAAACAAAATATCCTCAAAAGTTACCCAACTTTTGTATAATCACCCATAAACTAATAAATAAATATTTATTTATTTTATTTTTAGATTATAAACTAGTAAAAAAATAACACCATTCAGTCCCACCAAGTGAATGAACAAACGAAACGAATGTTATCGTAGAATATTAATAGCTATGTCCTACCTTGAATTAGTATTTGTTATATTTCATTCACAAATTGTAAGGTCGTCGCAACGCAATAGAATCATGAAATAAACATTTGTTTTTTGTAGTAACAATAGAATATTTGACCTTTACAAGAAGGTCCAAGATGCCTTGAATTTTTAGTGTATGTTGATCAAATACTAGATCAACATTGACGTCGGTCTATTATGTTTACGTAAATATCTCAATGTTTGTATTTCTTGTTTATTATTAATTTGTACTATCTAATATTACATTTTATTGTCTCGTTGGCGCAGTTGTACTGCAGTACGATTGCAATTGCGATATCAGGGGATTTAAATCCCGGGTAGGGCAAAGCGATACTGAAATTTTCTATTCTTAAGAACTCGGAGTTGAAATTTGTCCGGTAGGTGTTGTCCGTGAAAAATCTCTAACGAACCTATATCGTTGATACTATATTAAACTTTCTTGCATAGATATCGTATTAAAATAGCGTGATATAAAACATTAAAAACCCTCATTTATTGATATCCTCAGGTGTGGCGGCCTTCAACTTCCCCGTGATGATTCCACTGTGGATGTTCCCTCCGGCGCTGGTGACTGGCAACACGTGCATCATCAAACCCTCGGAGCAGGACCCCGGCGCCACCACCATGATGATGGAACTGCTGCACGAAGCTGGCGCGCCACCTGGTGTCGTTAATGTGAGTTACAATCATTATGAATATAATCAAAAATAGCAAGCTAAATTTTGCGATTGTAATTCACAAAGCAGAACGGCTAATATATTTATACGATCTCGTGTAATCTTTAAAGGAGCGAGTTTTTTTTACGAATCGAAATAGCAATAATTTCCATTACTACACGCAACAGTGATATGTACATAATAAATCCCGCCTCGCTCTTCCCTGTCTGTCGTAGTAATGGCAATTATTGTTATTTCAAATTAACATCACCTTGTTATTTTTGAAACCTTAGCATGCTCTATACAGGGTATCTCAAGACTGCTACCGAAAACGAAGCCGGGTGGTAGTTTAAGCGACTTCAGACACAAAGCAACAAAAAAAGTTGCAACAAAAAGCGACAAATTTTTTTGGTCATTTTTTTCCTATGACAATATTTGGGTGGTAAATACATTTTTTCCTAAAATAATAGTGTACACCCTTTTATTTATACATAATCTAAGGTATAAAAGAGTTAAAATTATTATTTTAGCAAAAACTGTGGATTTACCACCCAAAAATGACGATATTTAAAAAATCATAAAAAATAATTGTCGCGTTTCCTAGCGAATTTTTTTGTTGCATTGTGTTTGTGGTCACTAAAACTACCACCCGGCTTCGTTTTCGGTAGCAGTCTTGATATACCCGGTATGTCTGCTATTGCTAATTGCTCTCACAGAAAATAAACAAAAAAACTGACCATAAATTATAACCTTTTCTCACACCTAAAATTACAAACAAAAAATAGACTAATTGCTAACAATGACGTTTTATATATAGACACGTCATACACTAACATAATGGCACAAAAAAATGGCGCGATGCGTATTATATTTTCAAATTGGTTCTAAGAAAGAGTAAAAAAGCAAGAAACATATGTTAGAAGAAGATGAATAGACATCGCTAGTTACGTAACAATAAGTGCCGTACGGTTATTGGCCAAAGCGCGTGTGACGTAGCACCAAGCATGAAGTACGGGATGACGTGGCGAGAGCTGTCAAACGTCGTCATGAGAGCGAATTTATTAATTTTATTAAATAAAAAATTAAATTAGTGTGTACTTGCGCACTAAATAAAATATTTTTTTTTGTTTTACAGTTTCAGAATCATTTGTACATTATTTTAAATCAATCTAATCTATTTTTCCGCATTTGGTTTCGAGAATAGAAATAGTCAGAGAAACGTGTATCCGCGACACTGGTTGAAACGTGACTAATTGCAAGGGAGGCAATTACCTTCCAAACGTCTTGCCATTATAAAGCTCGGACAACGCATCTATGCTTTATAAACATCTTAGAATTGCTAAGCTATATTGTTAGCGAATCCCGTATAATCGCTCTACTTTTGAGTCTCATCGAGGTGGGGCGTTAGTTGTAACTCGGTTTCCCCGCCTAAATAAAAAAAGGCCATATAGTCCACCACGCTGGCTTAGTGCAGGTTGGCGGACATTACACACCATAGAAAGGAGAATTATAATTCATAGTATCGGTAAAAATATCATTTATCCCGATATTGATATTGCTTAAAACTAAATATGCAATTTTTTTATGGTTTGGCTTAAAAAAAAAACCTGTTATATTCCGGGCGACAGATTTGAAAAAAAGTAAGGAATTATCATTAAAGGAGAATGCCCATTGTACTATAAAACTTAGAATCGGTGCGAAGATTGTTGTCCCTCGATGAAACCTACTTTTTTGTGTAGAGAAAAATATATATTATCAATAAATATAAACATAATTTAGATCCAGGCCGCTGTGGTTTAAGTAGGTTTCCTCACGATGTTTTCCTTCACCGTTATTGTGCATACATAATGTGTGTACTTGATGTGTTTCACGCTACGTTTGCTACGTTTTAATTATGTGGATAAGTAAACAAATAAATGGTATAAAAACCAATTATATGTTTTCTTTTCGCAGATCGTACACGGAACTCACGATGTAGTGAACTTCATCTGCGACCAGCCTGATATCAAGGCAGTGTCCTTCGTTGGCGGAGATGGCGCCGGCACTCACATCTACAAAAGGGCTTCTGCTGCAGGTTACTATCACAACAAATAATAATAAATCATAGCATCGACTAACACCTAGTCACCTACTTGCTAAGTATATCTATGATATCTATTGTTACGTAGGTTACGTTATCGACCTTTGATGGATGGAAAAATTGAGAGAAATTGAGGACGGGTATCAGACTCTTTCATATCAAGAATGTGTTCAAATGACCTTTGCTATAAAGCAAAATAAGCACATTCTAACTAAATAGTTTTGACACTATGACATGTCTTAAACGTTACGTTTATATCTGCTAGTCATCCATTAACTATTTTTTAAAACTTGTTATAAACACGTGGTAACACGCGTATTTTGAATTGGTTATAAACGTGTTTGTACTGAATACTTTAACCTTGACAAAAATAGTTTCCACCTCAGTTGAAGTTTGACGCATTTAATTATATATGTATTATATTAAAATACGACAATTTTTTGCGGTTTTTATCACGGATTTGGTTTAATTTGACTTCTCGACGTTTCTATTAGCTTTACAGCTTTCGTGACCACGGGGCCGACTAACCCAAATCCATAAAAAAAAAATCATATTTCAATGTTTAACATTCGCGTAAATCTAAGCAGCCAATATGTATTTTAATTAATAAAATTGCATTCTTATACGGTCAAATAAAAATACAATAGAAACTGTTTCTGCATTTATAAAAAAAAGTGTATTTTAGGTTGCTTTAATAACTGTTATTATTGTTAACCTTTGCTATAAAAAATATGATAGCTTTCATTGGCCCCAGCTTACTTAAACTGAGAAGTAAGCGTAACATTATTTTTTTATTATTTGTATTTAATTGTATCGTATATTCCTTCAGGCAAGCGTGTACAGAGCAACATGGGCGCTAAGAACCACGGCGTGATCATGCCCGACGCCAACAAGGAGCACACGCTCAACCAACTCGCCGGCGCCGCGTTCGGAGCCGCCGGGCAGCGCTGCATGGCGCTCAGCACCGCCGTGTTCGTCGGTACGTACACACGCACGCACGCACGTATGCACGCACGCACACGCACGCACGCACGTACGCACGCGCAAGCTCGCACGTACGCACGCACGCACACACGCACGCACACACGCACGCACACACGCACGCACACACGCACGCACATGCATGTGAATAAACACGTGGCCGACAGAGAAGTGAACGTTTTATTTAGTTTAATTTTTACAATTTATTTATAAATACCTTAACAAATATTGCAACGCAAATTCTCTGAATTTAAAATTAAAACAGCATAAATACGTGTTATTATTTAAATACTTGTGCAAGGGCAAGAATGCATGTCACACACATATATTATCATAACACTGATTATATTCTGTGGTGAAAGATGTGTTTATCATTTTACCACAAAAAATGAAAAATCTATTAAGATATATAATATTTTTTTACCAGGTGAGGCAAAAGACTGGATCCCCGACCTTGTGAACCGTGCTCAAGGTCTGAAAGTGAACGCTGGACACGTTCCCGGAACTGACGTCGGCCCCGTCATCTCCGCCAAAGCTAAGGACAGGATCCTAAGGCTCGTTGAATCAGGTATGCGACTGTATTGTGTTCCTGTCATTATATGAAGTTACCATGATATGGAATATAAAATATTGAATAAAAAAAAACGTTAATGTGTCGTCCAATCAAGATGCAATAATGTAAAGCATGCTAAATTAAAAATAAATTTCCTAAAAGAAAGTGAAATAAATAAATATCCAGCACCGGGACGTATGTGCATACGTAAGATACGGGACGGAACAAAATTCCATCAATAACTTTCTTCACTTCACCATATTTATAAAAATAATATTTTTTCAAATAGGAGTCAAAGAAGGCGCGAAAATCGCTCTCGACGGTCGCGGAGTGAAAGTACCGGGCTTCGAAAAGGGCAACTTCGTTGGACCAACCATCATCACCGACGTCAAACCATCCATGGAGTGCTACAAGGAGGAAATATTCGGACCTGTACTAGTATGCTTATTCGTCGACACACTGGACGAGGCCATTCAAATGATCAACGCGAACCCCTACGGAAACGGAACTGCTATCTTCACGACAAACGGAGCCACAGCAAGAAAATTCGCAGCCGAAATCGATGTGGGACAAGTCGGAGTGAATGTTCCCATCCCAGTACCGTTGTCAATGTTCTCCTTCTCTGGTACTAGGGGAAGTTTCCTTGGAACCAACCACTTCTGCGGCAAACAAGGTCTAGATTTCTACACGGAGTTGAAGACTGTCGTATCCTACTGGAGGCAGAGTGATGTCTCACACACAAAGGCGGCAGTGTCCATGCCCACACAACAGTAATTTAAGCGTTAAGTGTACAAAGCATTTATAAGTCGAAACATGTCTTCCATTAGTCATTACTGTTCAACCGATCTTTTTATTTTTCTACTTGTTTTTATTGAATAAATGTATATTTTAATACATGCTTTTTATTAATTACCTTACGTGACATATAAATTATATTTAAAAGGGTATAAAGTTAAAAACCAGGGGTACTAAAATACTTAATAGTTATTTGGAACGCATAAAATATCTGATAAATAACAAGAAAAACCTTAAAAATATTTCCGAAAAAGGTTAACAAAATTCCATCAAAATTCGGAAACTTTCTTGCTAGAGAGTTGCTTATGTCAATGCGTGTGTCAATGATCTTTTCTACACTCTTGCATCTAGCAAATTCATGTAGCACTAGGGAAAGTGCTAGTCCCTTGACTATAATGCGAAAAATTAGCGTCGGTTTGAAGGACTTTTTTGCCGCGTATCCACTTAATATTTGCTAATGTGGGTTAAATAATTGAACACTCAATGCTGTCCTTCAATAAGTTCCTTGATTAACCTACGTTGTGCACAAAGTGAACTAACCGCAAACTAGATAAAATAATCATTTTATATGTGGTAATTGGCAATGTGGTATTAAACAACATAAGGCTCATTTTATCAATATTTACCACGATATATAATGACATCACCCTTTGTTTCGGACAGTGTTACAATATTCTTATTAGACGCATTAGAAAGGAAATAATACTTATTGTTGTTTAAACACGATCATTGTTTGAAACATTGCTTGTTATGTTCGAACTTTATGACATCATAAACAAACTGCGTTGGAGACTTCCTTAATGTTTTGTTACTTCGCCGGAGGTAGCCGAGGTATAAACACGTAATATGTGCTCTATAAAATTGTTCGTCGCGTCTTTATTGTTGAGTTGTTGTGTGTGTTTGACGCCGCAATGCAGGAACGAAAAAGGCGAACCGGTGGATTGGTAAGTTTCTGTTTAAATTGGAGTCACAAACACACCTAACACAAAAAAACCGTTTGAATTATTGTAAGGTAGGTGACCCAAATAAGGCCTACCTTATTTTTTTTATTATATAACTAGCGGATTTATAATAATAATGCACTGGTAATTTTAAATACTTATATTTATTTATTAAACTTTGTAATAAAGAAAACAAAATTGCTTTAAAAACAAAAATCACACTTTTGTGAACACAAATTATTAAAATGTCACTTTGGCCTTATTGGGAACCCTGTGTCTTAATAAAACAAGCAAACAATAAACTTCTAAATGAATATAAAACGTTGTCAATACTTATATTAAATGTAATGAGATC
The DNA here is from genome assembly GCA_023078785.2 of Hyles euphorbiae. Classification (NCBI taxonomy): domain Eukaryota; kingdom Metazoa; phylum Arthropoda; class Insecta; order Lepidoptera; family Sphingidae; genus Hyles; species Hyles euphorbiae. Next base: position 8,979,385 of record CM041046.1, read on the forward strand.
AGATTTAAAGAGTGAAATTATTAATCAGCCTTTTTTATCTTTTTTTTTAAACAATCTCCTGAACAGTAAAATATTTTATCATCGGGTGTGAGTCCAACACACAACTCATGATACCAAACCGCACAAGTGAGACATTGTCGCATATCATCAACTCGATCTTCTTTACAAGCTGGACAGTACCAAGAATCGTGTTTATTATCGTGAAGTTTTGGTTTAGTTTCCGTAAGCTTATCTGATATCAAAAAAGCAGTCTTTACTGACTTTCGCTTTCGCGTTGCAGCAACTGCAGGTTGTGCAGATGTGCAGCCAGTAACAGAGATTGATTTTGGTGTCTTTGTATTAATCTGTATCATGGACGAAGTACCAGGAACATCTTCTACTCTTGACGATGGTACAGAAATCTGTGATGTGGAATTCATAGCACTGTCACCAAACAAATCTTTTGTTACCTCTTGAGCCCTGTAATTCAGAGACTTCTTGCGTGGAGCAGTCGCTACAACTTTAAACTTAGGAGTAGGTAAAAAATTATGAAACTCACACGTGGTTGATGGGCTGTCTATCTTCAGTGGAGTTCCAGCATACGGACTGACTTTTGAGAGCGAGGACAGTGGCAAATTCTCTGTATCTGTGCCTGGCCCATCTGAATCTTCCACATTTGCAGTTAAAATCTCTTGTTCTCCTAATTCATCATCATTAGATAAGACAGCAATATTCTCACTGTTTGTAGGATTTGGAAGTTCTGACAACGCAGAGGGCACAAACGCCTCTTCAGGAATAGCATCTGGGTTATATGGATATAACCCTGTAGCGCGAAACCCATTCGAGATATTAGTAATAGTCATACATTTCGGCCATACTTGTGAGAGAATGACATTGAAGCTTGTCTTGTTAAGGGTTCGTTCGGGATGCTGACTGACGTATTTAATCAACTCTTGGTCCCAATGGTGCTCAAAAGAACGATAAACAGATTTATCCATGGGCTGTAACTCATGCGTGGTATTTGACGGAAGACAATATAAAGTAATGCCATATTTTTCAGCTTCCTCGACAATAGTGAAGTCCAGGTGGCATTTTGCACCATCAAATATGAGGAGACATGGCCCTGATGTTCTGTATTTATGCAAATGATTAATAAACTCTATGAAAGTTTCTGTCGTCATACTTCCTTTTGGCGTCATCTTCACCAGAGAGCCTGGAGGTAAATTGTCTCTGAATTCTGGCTTTAGTCTCTTGCCTTTGAACAATATCATTGGCGGAATAGCTGATCCTATAGCATTCCCGCAGCCTACCATAGTTACACTTTCAGCATGCTCATTCGCTATTTGATGAACTCTTTTTCTTCCTTTGGCTGTCAGAACTTCCTGTTGATGGTGCAAAGATATGCGACAATTTTTTTCATCGATGTTGTAAATGCATTCAGGTTTATGTTCAATTCCAAGTCTATCCAACACACTTTTGTATTTGGAAAAATGGTCGCTAACAATATCTTTGTTCAACTTTTGAGCACGAGCTGGATTCATCATCTGTGCTTTACGACGTGCTAATTCAGGATGTCGTTTGAGAAACAACCTCAACCATTTCTTCCCCGCGGCGTTTTTGGTATCATTGAAAGTGTTTGGAATTTTCTTAATTTTACAGAATGAAAAAGCTTGTATGCGCAACATCCTTGATGTCAACGGCACTCCAACATCAGCCAAACGTATGATTCTTCTGACTAGTCCAGTTTCTTGTTCTGTAGTCAATATAGCCGACCGACCCAGCTTTCGTGTAGTCGACCCACTCGCTAGATGGTTGCGTAGGGTTCTTCTTGGGATGTTATATCTGGCTGCAGCAGCATATGTAGATAATATACCCCTTTCTACCATTTTAACAGCGTTTTCCATCTGTTGCGAAGTCCATTGAGCCCTTTTTTTCTTTGTGGTAGAAGCTGGTGATTCGTTTTCCATGATGTTACTGAAAACAAGGGTTTTGTATTTTACTGTGATACTTCTCTAACTGACATAAAACAATGTCCTAATAAAGTACTGTACCTATGCCCTTATAAGGCCTACACATTTTTTTTGTAGGCTTTATTAGGGCATGGCACATGGGTAAACAAAACAACAATTATATGGAAAAACAGCGATATTACAGCTTTTTCACTTACGTGAGGGGATGGCTACACTATAATTAACCTATAAACAAAACACAGCACACCGTGTACAAATAAAAATAAAAATACTTACTGTTCAAGCTGCCAGAATTTTATAAAAACAAGCGTGCGCTCCGCGTCGTTGTTGTTTGCGACTGCAGGTTCCGAAACGTTCGCGTCACGGGCCCCTTGCTGTGCTTGTGAGTGTTAGTTAATGTACACGCACTCATCTACCAATGATGGCGGCAATTTTAAATCATGAAGCGGGATGTTTTAAAAATAGGCCTTATTAGGACATAGGCTTTATTTGGGTCACCCACCTTACGTTACACACAAGCTTTGTGTCTTTCTGTCGTTTTTTTTCGTGACAAATTAGGTCAAAATTTGCCTAAAATGAATAGTGTTTGTCAACAAATAGTAACTAGTATCGAATATGAACGAACGGATAATATTTATTTGAATTATCCTTTGTTGTCAGCTAGGTTCATGTACTCAACCAATGTGACTCATTCAAATGTTGAGTAACTTAGGAGCATTAGCATTGAGATTAGTCTTATCATATATCCACAGTATTAGTATCTGAAGTGAGTAATTTACCTAAAACGTAAAATTATGAAGGTATTCCTTTTAAAGTACCTACCAACGGCTTTTATAAAAAAATGTCACCTCAAACCAAAAGATTACAAATCGGTCGATACAAATCTTGGCCATTAAAAATCCGGTAGGCGCTTATTTGTGAGATGAAAAACAGTAGTGTGAATCATCTAATCATCCCGCCTGCAAGGTGAGACGGGAATCGGCTAAAGTCCTTAATATGATTATGGATATCCGTGAAAAAATGGTCGTTGCACTTCCTGTGGCAAAGAGAGTAACAGTACAAATCTGATAGTTATGATAAACTATAGAAATAAATCATTAGCTAATTCACTTCGTATAGCAATAAACACAATATTGTTGAAATAAACTTTTATTTATAGCATCTGTAGGTAACTCAAAGGCATAAGTCAATGTTTAGGTACAGAATATTATAAAGAATTCGTTGGTACGCCCAAGGAAGACAGTTTTCGGACACTTTCACAGAGTATATTGAGTTGTTCTTGGTAGACGTATCATGCCTGAGTAACTACTAAAGTTCTACAAATGTGATAATTGGATGATTTTTTTCGGTGAAACTCAAAACTCTATCTAGGGGTTCACGCAAAGTGTAACATCTCTGTGGTAATAAAAAATAAACCAAGTCAATACCTGTTTTATGTTTACTACTTATAACATTTGTACCCAATATTTCCTTATTTCCAGGTTTTACATGTACAAGTTGCCGCGAGAGAGGAACCACCTAAATCCACTGGTGCGTAGAGGAGTGGCGTACATGTACCTCACGCCCTCCAAACTGAGGGGAGGATGGATTATGTCGGACATGTCGATAAGCGACCCGCGCTCCATGCTAGGGAGGACTTTAGCGCCTTTGTACCAGGTGTATAATAATCTATTAATGAATAGCGTATGCATGCACGTGTTAGTACTACCGGCATTATTCATAATGCCCGGGCAATATGAATAATGCCCAATAAGAGCGGGCAATGTGATTATAACCAATCAATTTATCACATTGCCAGGGCATTATGAATAATGCCAAGTGCCTATTGGGCAGAGTGATGTAAATCGAATCAAAATCAAAACAATGAGCCGAAGTGGTAGAATTTAGGGCAGCACGAGGTGGTGGGTTGGGAGGAGGGGAGGGGGAGGGGGAGTGTCGCACCTCCCCTGGTACCACTCCCATGAAAAGGTAACGCACTATTCCTGAGAAATATCTATTATAGCAACCTAACCCTTAAAACACTTGTTGTCAATACAAATTAGCTTCTGCTCGTCTCCGGCGCTACGGGAAGTTCAGCCCCTTCGCCCTTGCGTAACAAAAGATAGGCACCCATGCTCACCTCCGCAGCTTCGGCTCGCACGGTTGCCTATCCTTCGTTACAGCGGGCGGGGGCTGCTCTCCCTCCGTGCCTCCGGCTTTTTATATACACTCTAGGGTCGGTAGCCAAAAGACTACGTGAAGTCGGGGTGTTCCGAGTCGGTTTTGGGGCACAGTCGACCTAACTGATCCATTAAGTGGGTACACTAATTTTCTTCCGAAGATAATGTTTCGGACGTTAAAAAACAACTAAACATAAGCAGATCAATTCAACCTTTCTAATTTATGTGTCTATCGCAGATGTGACAATGCGGCAGCGCACCACGTAAAAAATCACCTATTAATCACATTGCCCGATCATCATGTTGCCATATTCATAATGCCCGGGCAATGTGATATATAGGTGAGTTTAGATTGTAATTAATCACTTGACCCGATATGGCTCGGCAATATTCATACTGCCCGGGCATTATGAATACTGCCCGCATTAATCACTTGGCCCATAACATATACACACACACGATTTGGACCTAAAGACCGCTAGGAAAGGAAGATTCGCCACGGTAAACAATACTTGGAAAAAGCAAAAATATGTCGAAGACCCACATACCAAACATGGTTTAGAGAAATCGATGTAAAGCGGTTGACATGTTACAATGTTCAATTCATATCAAAATATAAACACACCAATGATTACACATAATCTATAAACATTAAACACACTAGCACTTTGCTTCCTGCTTCCGTCCGCAAGTATAACATATTGCAGGAAATATCGATTGCCATAATATTACCAGTTAGGGTTTCCCAAGGACGGTACTGCGTTTGTGGAATATTGGAGAATCTCTGCTTACTTATCCGGGGAATGTTAGTTATTTCGATATTTACCCAATACTTAATTACAACCCTATAATATTGTAATAGGTATTTATTTTTTATGTAAGAATTATTATTTTATTTTAATTAATAAAATGTATTTATCTGTTACAGGATAAAAATATAATTTCATTAGTTTACAATGACCAACCGCCTGCTTCGGAAAATCAACCGGACATATTGCAGTCTGTTGCTGAAATGTACTCCAAAAGTAAAAGAGGTAAATAGTTCTTCTTGAGTTTATGTAATAAAGTATGTAATAGAGCGGGGATGGACCATTGTGGAGTGAAAGAGGATGTATTGACGAGAATTGAGAATGGAATGTTAAGGTTTGGGCATGTAGGGGGGATGGATAAAAGGTGATTAACAAAACATATACTATGTACAATGTACATACATGAAGCGGGTGTGAATGGAAGAGTCGTTAAGGGTTGACCCCGTCAAACCTACCTGAAACAAATTCATGGCAAACTTCGTAAGGGTCAGTTTAAAAGTAATCTAAACTGATTTGAAAGCATGAAGAGATTAATGAAAGTGGACGATGCAAAAGTAGTATGTAAGGATTTAGCAAAGTGGAGGTCCATAGAACGCCGCTATGAGATAAAGGCGTGACGTTTATGTATGTATATATCTGTATCAGCCCATATACGTCCCACTGCAGGGCACGGGCCTCCTCTACAATCGAGAGTACGATTGAGAGTGGTTAGGCCATACAGTCCAACACGCTGGCCTAGTGCGGGTTGGCAGACTTACATACCATAGAAATTTTATAAATCGCTATGGTATGCAGGTTTCCTCACGATGTTTTCCTTCACCGTTTTAGAACATATACGTATGTACATATACGTATAGGTAACCTGAAAAATAAACTAAATTCCAGGTCAAATGAAGCAAGTGGGCGTTAAAAAATTCAAGAAGTTCAAATTGGGAGACAAATACTACGACGATTATGACTTGGCGGAAATGTGTAAAATGCACTCTAAATTCATGAAGACTAGAGTTGAGAGCGGTCATACCAAAGGCGTCATTCTCGGAGACAAGTTCACTTCCTTATGGCTTGTGCATTCCGTGCCGAGATTCCCGCCTGTTCCTGACCGTAAGGCTATTTTAGATTTGCTTTAATACGTGTTTTCATATCATTAACAGTTTTTTGTCGATTCTGAATGCAAATGTGTAAAGTTCTAAGACAGATAAATCAACGATGCAGTTAATGAGAGGAAAACTATGATTTTTACCACGAAGATATTGAATTAATTTGACAGCCTCTGAGGCGCAGTTGGTGAACAATCCGTGCCAGCTCTAAAGAGAATAGCCGTAGATATCTAGTCAAATGATTGATCCATATTCTTTAATTAGTTAATAATAGCTCAAGACGTCTATCGTAGGTGCTTATACGACATATGTAAGGACATAAAGTATAATTGCTGGGTGCATATATTTCAGTCCTCCATGGATTCAACGTGAGCGCCTACGACTACCCTACCACTGGAATGAAGTACGGCCAATCCTTCTTGTGTGTATCGGTACAAACATCCACGCTCAACCAAATCGGCACCCAGTTGAAGTTCAACGAACCCCTCATCGTATACCACAATATTCCGGCGGAGTTTGAGAGCGAACTGCCCAATTTAGTTGATGTAGTTCGTAACAAGACTATTGATGTTTCGCCTTGGTAAGTAATGCAATTTTTGCTATAATATGAAGGTATATGAGCACATAAGATCGAAGACATGTTAAAAAATCTAAAGAAACTTTCGGTCACACGTCATTAAGGTAGGGTCATTTATACACAGTAGGTCACATATAAAACTAATTGCTTGGTAGTGGTGGTTTTCTCCAAGAAATATTATAAGAGATATTGGTAGCTGGTGGTCAGATGCTGGCATCCGTACTTTTTGTACTAGTTTAAAAAAATATCATAGATCAATCAATACTAAAAATACGAAAGATTTCCGGATTTTTTTCGAGTTCTCCAATTTCATTAGAACTTCTGATAACGTTTCCATTAAATCTATTTTCTTTAATTCTAGGTACCACATAGAAAGCTTCGAGACTCTAGTAGGGCGTAAGTTCCTCTCATTTGCAAAGAGTGCAATGTTCAACGACGATCTATACAGCGGTTTGGTAGCAGAGGTGTTGCAGTCGGATCTCTTGGTTGAATCGTGGACCAACGGCCCTGGAACTCTAGATTCAGAATGCAGTAGAAACTTCCAGTAAGTATACGCTTAAGAATGTAGAAATAAGGGTGAATTTACCATATCACTTTTAGATTGATTTTCACTCTGCATTTTTATAAGTTAGCCTCAAAAGTCTCGTCTTCCCGTTTTGTTCCCACAACAAGAATAACCCGAAATCTTGAAAATGAAAATATTTTATTGAATCCATTAAAATATTCAACATCATTTACATAGATTCAGTCATTTTTTGATCTACCACCCGGTTCGGTAAGTGGTTTTCACTATAGAAAAAAGGGCAAGAAACTCTAGTTTCATGATTCTTATGGTGCGGTGAACACTGAAAACTTAACCAATACAATCAAATGTGCATGCCAATTGAGTACATGCTTCAACTACAAATTAAAATCCCACCGTAGTAGGTATATTTGGTCGAAGTACCGCAGTTATATACCACATAGTTAAAAATGGCACCATAGCACAAAAATATTTTTTTCGTAATAAATAAATTTTAAATTGCAGAGTGAGAAACATAGAGCGGTTAAAGTTTCCCATAGCGAAGATGTCTTTTACGTCTCACAACGATCACTCGAAATGGGCCGTAGCGGTCGCACACAAAATGCACAACAGCCAAGACACCAAGGTGGCAGACTACTGGGTCTGCCTGGGTGATATTAATAGAGCGGTATGTCGTTCTTTATCCTATTTTATTCATATTTAAGTAAATAAACATGATTTAGTGAGTATGTAGTTCCTGAGACCTTTGACCCATATTTTATCAAGTATTGTTTAGTAACTAGTTAGTAAAAATTAATATTATAAAGTGGAATTACTCAAACCTCTTTTTGGTGTATTAGTCACGTGTACGAGTCATCTGATAGTTTTGCCTGGAAAGTTTTCCGGGAGTATTGGAAATAGGTGTTTATATAGATTTTGAAGTGCTCTTTTCGAATTCCAACTTACAATCTTCTTGCGACCTTGCGACCGGCAAAGATACGAGGTCGCAAAGTAGAAATTTGAAAAAAGCACCTCATTATCTATGAAGTCATACTTATTTCCAAAACTAGCTAAAGCGAAAGTAAATGAGGCAGCTGCCGAATTTATTTTACTTCTTAAAATGTATTTTATTTATCACATTTATTTTAATTAAATCTTAATTCCCATTGATGCAATTTCAATGGATAATAATGGCAATTACATTGCAGTAGAAATCTAGATGTTTTTTATTTCTTTCAGCTACCGCAAGAGTCTCGTGGTGGCGGTACGGTTTGCACTTCAGGTCCAATACTGTGGGGCAACTTCGCACATCTCATCGAGTCGGTGCAAACGTGTAATTAACTGTAAATACATGTAAAATTAAATTCTTCATGACTGATATACTTATATCTAATTAATAAGAGACTCAGTAGATATTTATTTATTTTAAATGAAGCGAATTAGAAGCAAAATAAGTAATTTAATTGATAGTACCTAGGTGTCGTTACTAATATCAGACACAACACACTTTTTTCTTCTGTTTGTGGTTACAAGCACTTCATTTCTGTCCTATGTCATGACACAAAACTTAAAATACTGTAGTATTATTTTGATATATTTTCTAAAATGCCACTGCCAGTACGAATTATGAACATTTTCGCACCTAATTTGGTGAATCTCTTACAAAGGTCTAAGTGTAGAGTAAGTATAAAAAAATGTATTTTTGGAAGACTTGTAGACATAGATTTAGGTTCGTTACTTCCCATAATTTACGATAGAATAATTTATGTATTATAAATATAACTTAGTACAATAATTTTCTCGTGCCAATACGATGACCATCGATAAAATAAAAATAAATTTATGATCTGTGATCATAGGTTTGTGTTTAGCTTAATTTATTTGTAAACAAACTTAAATGTTCTTACTTATCTATGGCTGTATTAAAATTTTTAGTTTAAAGTACTTTTAAAAATAAAGAAAAAATAGGAATAATTTGTTTAAGTTATTTCACATATCCAATATTTAATGTCTCATGACGTGAACGGTATAAAAATTGTTTGAGTTTTATGTTCAATCGCTACTTTTACGATCCAAATAGTGAATAAAATGTTGGCGTTGTATATTTATTTTTTTGTAAACTTGGTACGGGCGTATAAATATTACGGCCTGGACAACCTCGAAGGTTGGAACTATATCAATTTGCATTGCAGGGATAATGACAATAAACCTGTTGATTGGTAACTTTTATGCCTTTATTATGTAATATTTTGGTACTTAGATAACATTTTTCCGCAAATTTGTTCACTCATGGATAATTGAAGGACATTGTAGCCAGAGTAACTACTGGACATATTGAAACTTAACATCCTGTCTCAGGATTCTTAGTCGCAATATGTACAGTAGTCACTTTGGTTACAATGTCGTTCAATCCAAAATAAAACAGTGCATTTACACTACTGTTTGGCGGGAGAAATAGTAATTGCATGAATGGGACATAAACATGGATCGAAGAATTTCGTTACAAAACTTAATAATTTGAAGTAGGTAATTTGATAATTCGTAGTTATTATGTAGGATTCTTGTAGGATTTGTTATAATTTTTGTGTACGTAGGGTAGTCATAAATATTTTCCATTATAAAGCAATAGCGAATTCGCGAGTCGTGGCATCACTTCGTTAAAGTAAAGCGGTTAAAAATAAAAAAAGGGAGTCATAAATCCCTGCGTTGTCTTATTTGTTTACGGGTATTGCAATGTGACTACTGCTCCAAATGGTAGGTAAGTGCTGCCTGCTATTTTGTATGCTTCCATCCTTATTCAAAGACAATTCTAAACCTATTTTAGTTGTCGAATGATTCGTCCCTTTCGAACACAGACTTTCGAACGTCTTTTGAATTCAATTTGAGCATAGAAAAAAACGTTGAATAATATTTATTTTTTGGCTCTACATTGAGATCGAGTCTTGTGTCGTGGGAATCAAAAACTACGAGAGACTTTTCGATCTCACAAACACCCAGACATGAAAAAAAAAATCTGTGGTTCACACATTTGGTTCGGTGGAGGGATCAAACCTGCGGCCTCTAATGCTCTCCTGCGGTCTATCATAGATTTTAAAACTGTCCATGAATAGGGCCGTTAAGAGACTAGCAAGTCCCAGAAGAAATACGACTATCCTGCTTGGGACCGATTATTTCCTATAGGTCATTATGGGACGTTTTATTGTTTGGTGCATCTTATGCATGCGGTGAACATTGAATTCAGTTCAGGCGGAGTGTAATGTGCTACCTACTAGTTATTCAGGATTATATCAAACGATATGGCATGAATTCAGAATAATGATGATGACGCTCCGACTCAGTAATTTGTGCTCGATATGGCGATAGGCTCGTCCCCTATCCTATCGTGGTCTGGGACGGAGCATATAAGGCGACCTGCCCCGACTGCCTACCCCTTCTGGGAAAAAGGTGTGAGTTCATGAAAAATGATATGGCATAACATATTTTTGTAACTTATTTAACTATTTAAATAATTTATTAACTCTCACAAATGTAGCATTTAAATTGAGAAATAGGTATATCAGCTTTACCATTTAATTTTCTCTTAGGTGGTACATATACAAGCCTCCGAGCCTTGTCGATCCACTGTTGGAATCAGGTCGCAACTTCAGTTTCATCACGCCTGACACAGGTGGACGCTGGCAGCCTTCTGACAGATATATTACTGCCAACTCTATGCTGCAGCATACGTTGTCGCCAATGTTCAGAGTTAGTCAATTTTATTCTCATATTACATGTCTTCATCATAAATGTCTTTATCAGTTTTGTGTTGACTCATAACTCGTGACATTTAGAAAATACGATAGGTACTTAGGTAGTTTTTTGGCTTCGATCAAATATATTCTAGATACAGGGTTAGGAACAAAATCACATGCCTAAATTGGCTGAGGTTATACTTATAGTATTTAGGAGTACGACATGTAGCAAAATAGTCTTAAAATTATAAACAGCTGCAGCTCCAGTCTTGGAACAACCATAACTTATGAACTAATAAATAATGAAAACTAAAAAACAAAATTTCGACCTTATTTATCTTTGCATTCCTAGTGCTCTCGTCTCACACATGGGGATCAGCCCCCTTAGCCAAGTTTCAAATGCGTCCAATCTATTCTCTAATCTCTACTACAATCGTTAACGCCTTGACGGAAGCGATGACGTTTGTACGTTTTTCAACACCATTGGCTAACTCCTATACAATTAATGCTATCTTAGATGCAGTTTGATTGGTGCTAACAAAACGATTGTATGCATCGAATAGATTGGAAGCGCTTGTAACTTGGCTAAGAGGGCTTGTCTAATGTCTAGTTAGTACTATAAATATTTTACCATTAAGTTAATCACGACTGATCATTTTAGACGACGTATACAGACTACCTTGCATTAGTAAAGTATGCTGAAAAAGAAGAAAACGAAATGTTCCCTGGCTCCACAGCGCTTGGCATCATGATGGCCGACGAGATGGGCGGGCTGTGGATCGGACACACAGTCAACGGACTACCAGATTTGACAAGTTCGTTCTTTACACATTTTATTACAAATAATTTCAGTGTACTTTAGTACAAATCGTCGTATGATTTATTATGAAACATTTCACGCTTAACTGAGCTGCGTGTGGCTCAAGCTTAACGGATGCCTCGGTGGCGTAGTTGTACTACGGTACGATTTCAAACCCGACGTCTCGGGTTCCAATTCCGGGTCAGGCAAAGTGATATTGGGTTTCTCTATTAATTATCAGCCCGGAGACAGTTTGTGCCTGATATCGATATTGCGGTAGTAACTAGTAGGTAGGTATTCTTCTGTATCAGCCCATATACATCCCACTGCAGGGCACGGGCCTCCTCTACAATCGAGAGTACGATTGAGAGTGGTTAGGCTATATAGTCCACCACGCTGGCCTAGTGCGGGTTGGCGGACTTACATACCATAGAAATTTTTATAAATCGCTATGATATGCAGGTTTCCTCGCGATGTTTTCCTTCACCGTTTTAGTGCGTGGTGATTGACTATTAATACACACATGACTCCGAAAAGTCAGAGGTGTGCCCTGGGATTCGAACCCGCGACCACCGTTAACATGTTGGCAGTCGCGTCTAGTCCGTTTACCAACAGGCCACCACGCACTTTTTTTAGTAGGTAGGTAATTACTAAGTGAAAATAAAAAGGGTTTTATGTTTTAGAAGACAGACCGACATTTCCGGAGGACGAAATTCAATCAGGACACCTGCTAATGTGTCTGTCACTAGATCTGGTGACGTTGAATGAAATAGCAGTATCATTAAGACAAGTTTCGCCTAGGATTATTGATTTAAAAATTCCGTCAGCTATCAAACCGTTTTTACCTGACTGGGAGTACATGAGCATTAGGCAGCTCAGTTTAAGTGGGTGAGGTGTCAATAATCATAAAAACTTTCTGCATTTACCATTAGCTAACGTAAGTTTGTATTGTTATTACCTTTGTGAAGGATATTAATCCAGATCTTATTTTAATTATTTTGGATTTTATTCTATTTTGAAGACCAAAATAAAATATCTTAATAACTATATAATAATATAATAATAACACCCAACAGTCACATACATAGTCCTGACCCCACACTAAGATCGAGTCTTGTGTCGTGGGTATCAGGAACTACGAGAGACTTTTCGGTCTCACAAACACCCAGACCCGGAAGAAATATTTGTGGGCCGCACAAACATTTCTCTCGGTGCGGGAATCGAACCCGCGGCCTCTCGTTTCACAGGCGGCGTCTAACCAACTGCGCCACGGAGGCTAATGAATATTTAGCATAAAAGTGCAACTGGAGGTTGTATCGCTTGATCGCTCTTACAGACTACTATGGGATTGGATTTCTTAATTTTTCATGAATTGTTTTTTTCCATTTATGGATCATTTCATACTTTGTAGAATTCTGATTACATTTATTATTTTAGCAAAACGTCAATACAGTTCCTGACAAGAAAGAAAACATTACGAGCTGAAATGATGATCCGACAGCCAGGCGATAACAAATGTTTGTACAAATCCTTTGCCAGAAGCAAGCACATCGTTCTAGACGTTTACAGACATGACTTGAGAAGGAAACCCGTTTGTGATAAAAGTTACAGGTTGGTTTGAAATAGAAAATTTCTGCAGAGTGAATGATTAGGATGAGTAGATATTGTTTGTTTTAACGATAAAAATATTTGAATATGGCGATTATTCACCAATAATAATTGTTTGAATTTTACATGGGTTGCAATATCCAGATTGCGCTTTGGTCTGGTTTTACAACTAAGTATAAGGTAAGAAACGCAGTCTTGGGGACATTACAGGCTCTTGGGCCTTCTGCAACAAAGTATTGCATCAAAAGATGTCAGTTAGAAGAATGCGGTATCGCTTTGTAGACATGTCCATGTTATATTAAAAATATATAATAGTTAAAAAAAAACTAAAATACACGCTTTAATAAGATATACAACTAAAAAAGTAAAAATAATTGATACTGAATTTAAGATAAGAAAATGGAGTAAAATACATATATTTTATTGTTACAAAGCGTGGGGTGTTTACAACAATTACTTATCCTCCTGCACCCCACGCTTTGTAACAATAAAATATATGTATTTTACTCCATTTTCTTATCTTAAATTCAGTATCAATTATTTTTACTTTTTTAGTTGTATATCTTATTAAAGCGTGTATTTTAGTTTTTTTTAACTATTATATAATTGTTTTGACTAAAAACATCCATCTACGGCTGTATTTCCAATCAATAACGCCATCTGTTGGTCAGTAGTAACATTTGACACTTGAAGAATACAATGTTAACGCCATCTAGCGATGAATAGTGCAAACATGCATTATTGACGTGATCACGCCATCTATTAGTCAGTAGCAAATTATGTTCATCTATACGCCACCTAGTGGTCAGTAGCAATGGTCATCAATTATAAGAATAATTAATCCTGGCGAATCTAATCAGGATAATTATATATTTTAATCGAATTATTGTATTGTCATCGGTCTTTGACAGGTGTGCAAAATTTGAACGAAATCTGGCCGTTTAAAGTGGGTCAAAATCGCGCCCAAAGAAGTCGGTTACAAACAAACATACAAACATACAAACATACAAACATACAAACATACAAACATACAAACATACAAACATACAAACATACAAACATACAAACATACAAACATACAAACATACAAACATACAAACATACAAACATACAAACATACAAACATACAAACATACAAACATACAAACATACAAACATACAAACATACAAACATACAAACATACAAACATACAAACATACAAACATACAAACATACAAACATACAAACATACAAACATACAAACATACAAACATACAAACATACAAACATACAAACATACAAACATACAAGTGAAGCTAATATAAAGCGTGTAATAAAAATGCCCACAACGATTGTGACGCTATCAATAATAAAGATTATCGGCCTTGTTCATATACAGTTTTTAAACCTATTTCAGTTATCGAATGTTTTGTCTTCTTCACTCAAACTAATTTCGAAAGAGACAAAACATATAATAATTTAAATAGGTTTATGAACTTTCTATGTATAAGGCCGATATGCTTAGTTATTATTAGTTTGATTATTTCCCTGTAATAGTAAATACAAATATAATGTTTTTATTTGTAATTTCAGTGTAAGAAATATCAATGCTATTTCATTGAAGTATCCAGAGAAAGTATTTTATATAGACAATAGTACTGACCGCATTGGATTTGCCGTGAGCACAGCAGCGCATTGGCAACGACGGGCATCTAAATCAACAGAACCCCAGTATTGGACTTGTACCAGTACTCTTGAAGAAACTGATAGATCTACTAAGGGCGGATTCATTCTTTGCGTAGACAATTATAATATTTGGTGGAGTTTTGACAATCTTAAAATAAAGGAACCTGAATGCTAGTATACTTCCTTTTATTACTCTAGTGTTGTAAGCTATTGAGATATTATCGCAGATTCGCAGAGGTTCAGTGTTCAGTTTCTATGTCATTTTTTTATGCAAAATGTAGAGCTCGTTGTTTAGGTGAAATTGAACCCGCCGTCGCAAACTTGCATGAAGATTATAGTATCCATATTTCGGTGTGATGAAAATAAAACGACAGACATAAGATAAAATGTTTAATATACAACACAAACATTATTTACATGATTATGATTCATATTGTTTAACACAAGTAACGACGTAACGGTGTAAAAACTAAACGTATTAACACGACTTGCATAATTATGAATCCGTAAATTAAAGTACTGGCTTCACTGGATCTCAAATTTAAAAAATATATTCGCATGCATACACGATCACTTCTTATAAACTCGCAAATAAATACAAAGCTTCACTATTTTTGGATCGCTATTCGAACATTCAAATTTAAAGACACAGTGAAGAAATTGACTTTTGCATAAATGTATGCACATCTCCTAATTCTTATCAATCATCCAATAGACATACAAAGGCATTGGCACTATGTGAGCTTGGAATATGTACAATTCTCACAATACAAGCACTTATTTCAATCAGCGTTTTTGTTGCAATTTATTCGTAATGTTACAAACAACAAAAAAATACCATTCAGTGTTGTCACACTTAAAAATCTTGGGTATAGAATTTGGCACACTACATCCACTATCCCGTGCCTTCGATTTGAGGATAAGTGGGTCGAAATTAAAATATATTTGCGGAGTATAATATAAATCGCTTTACAATAAAATATATGTGTGGTTATAAACGCCAGAACGTTAAAATACTTAAAAGAAAGTTACACTCTAACATTAAATTCGCGTACATGAATACCAAAAAGCGCGTGATAGATTAAAAATGTTATAAAACCCCCGGAATTTCGTGAATTGGTCATCCTTCACCATTTGAATGTGTATGTATATCAAGTATCATAGTTGAATAGGCTTCAATAAAACATAAATGTTACCATATTCCCGGAAAATGTACAGTTTGTTGCGCTAATTCATTGTAAATTATGGGTTTTAAAGTCCATATTCTTATTGTAAAATATTTATAAATGATGCAACCGTATTTGGCAGTGAATAGAATAAACAGGGTCTGTCTAGTGGGCGACCCTTAATGACGGCATCCTTGTGAACCAGGAGTCGTGTTTTAGCTTGAGATAGTACGAGTCTCTTGGAGAGGGCGCGGTTAAGGCTTCTTCCAGCACTTTTAAGGCGCTTGTTGGCAGCACTTTTGCGCTGTATTCAGCCGCCTCGCCGGGCATTGTGACTGCACAGCTGGCTGTTGATGTACTTACTTCCGAGCTCGGAGTGTCTGGCCGACTGAAAGTTAAGACTTATATTAAGGACATTGAATAATCTTACAATTTAATTATGTTTTTTTTTTCATTTAGACTTTTCAATTAATTGGTATAGAGTAAGTTGATAACGCATGTTCCCTCCTTGCTATAATCCTGGGTACTTCTGCCGTAGTATGAAGAGGCATCTTAGCTGGCGGGCATAATAGTATCGAATGAGTGTGTGCCTGGACGGCATTTGCGCTTACCATCAGGTGTAGTGCAGTTATTATGCCGGACCATTTTAAAACAAAATACTTTTTGCTGAATTTTCTCTCATTCCGGGTTTAATACACCTACTAAGTATTAACAGGGAATCAATGGGTGTAAAGATTTCTCAATAATGCAGCAGAGTGCAGTTCACTAGCACATATTGGCCTTTTATGGTCCAATAAGACCCAACCTTTCATAATTTTCGAATTCCTTGGTTTTACAATTACCTTTCCGGCTGACTAGCCGGCTGCAGCTGTACGGGCGGGGAGTATATCTCAGCAGCAGACAGGTCGGGCGCGTGCAGGAGCACCACATGCAGGCGTCGTGCTCGCAAGTTAGCGCGCAGGGCTCTCGCGGCGCCCCAGGTTCCCCACCTAGCTGCTGCCGCCCCGGCGCTGCCCTCCCCGTTCTCCCCGCCGTCGGCACGTGCCAGGCTCTCGCATGCTGTGTCCGATGTCAACCCTGGAGTAGATAGAATTGGGTTAGAACACTATGAGAATCTGTGTCAGTTACGTGTAGATCTATTGATCTCTTAGAAGATGAAACAGAACACAATTATGCGTAACCAGATAAAGCACAGTTCAGTAATGAATTAGAGGCAGATAATCAACTAACATACAAATTACTTAAGCACAAGCTGAAATAAATGTTTGAATACAATAATGATGGAGCACCTAGCTCATACGCCTCTCCTATCGAATTCGACTGGCATCAACCCAGTTTATTTGTAAAGGCTTAACATCAAATAACAATCCAAATAATTACCGATATAAAAGAGTCTGCCAGCGTGCGGATGGTCGGAGGCGGCGGCGGCGAGGAGCGGAGAGAATGTGCGCGCGACCCGCAGTGCTCCCAACACGTTGCCTCGCAGCGCGCCCTCCCAGCACGCCGCGCCGCCGCGCCCGCTGCTGCCCGCTGTGTTTATCACCGCCCATATACCTACAACAGTCAACACAACTGCTTTGGAGTAACAGCCCATGGGCAAAGGCAAGCCAAAGAACCGTTGGTCGAAGGAGGAAATACGGATTGCGTAACATCCTCAAATTATTAATGATGCTCTGAATTAAACCATTTGTAATTTTTTGTAATAATCACCAAATTGTAAAATGGTTTTGAAAAGTGCAACACTAGAACTTCCTGCCTGTTCTTCTCTAGTGAAAACTGCTTTTCGAAACGGGTGGTAGATCAAAAAATTACTGAATCTAAATGAATCTTAATGGATTCAATCAATTATTTTCATTTCATCCGGGAATGGACAGGGATCGCGAGTGTCTCCGTGCTCTTCCACCTAGCAAGACAGATTGAAATATGCGGAGCTGACTGCCAACCTTCACTAGTTGGAGAGGCACTGGAAAAAAGAGGAAGTATCAGCCCATATACGTCCCACTGCAGGGCACAGGCCCTCTACAATCGAGAGCACGATTGGGAGGGGTTAATCTATATTGTCCACCACACTGGCCAAGTGCAGGTTGGTGGATCTTGCATTCCATAGAAACTCTTACAAAGTAGTAGAGTCACGCTATTGTCAGCATAAATTGGATGCAATAAACGTGAAGTGACAGCATTTGTCGCGTTTCATTCGGTGAGTGAAATTGTCGGATGCCCAATACCCATTTCCTCCTCGCATACTTTATCCTTCCCCTTCCGATTTGATGGGCCGGCAACACATATACGATCAACATGTTATGAGTCTAAAAAAGGGATGGACCGTGATCACTTAATGCAATAAAAAGAACACTATGGTATGCAGGTTTCCTTACGATGTTTTCCTACACCGTTAAAATAAATAACATACATTAATCGCACAGGTGAAAATCCTTTTATAAGTTGTTTTCATATCGAATGCGGAATGACCCACTTCTTTGTTGTAAATATTCCTAAACGCTTTTGGTTTTGATTTCAAGCTACCCGCATTTTAATTTACTTGCAGTTCTCATAAATTCTATTGACAAATAGTCGAGTTTCGTATACTATCTGCGAATCCGTTTATAATAACGAGAAATGTGTACCTAATTGACTAATTTAATACTGATGTTTGAAAGAAAATGTGTCTCGGTTTAAAAACAGTAGAACCGATACAAACTACGATTTTTCTAATGAGTGCTTTGTGAGTGAGTTTCTAATAAGCATGTGAAGTGTTAGTAAAGAAGTCAGTGTTTATCAAAGTAATAACAAATTATAATTGCCCGTTGGCTCGACTCTAGAGTAAGGTAAGACGGTATGGTGTATCTATCTAAGTATTCTGGTATTATGTGGTAAGGTAGGATGTTAAGTTGAGGCAAGGAAAGGAAGGGAAGAGATTAAATATTTTTACAAATTTCTGTTGATCTTTGTGGTGGACAATAAAGTATTTATAAATAAATAAAAAGATATAATCGATCCATATCTTAAGCGACTCCAAGTTGTCGTGATTTCATTATATTGCCTTTACCTTCAGGCATCGTTTATGTTTACTATAATTTAAATAAGAACCTCTGATAAATTCCGATCTCAAGATAATTTCTTTAAGTAGTTTTAAATATTGCCATTGTGTGATTTGATTACTTCCAACTATTTTTTTTCAGGTAGATCATCACATCAATTGAGGGTAAGTACTTTACTGTGTACCTATGCATGTGTTACATTATTTGTAATAAGTAAATATCTGTATCAGCCCATATATGTCCTACTGCACGGCAAGGGCCTCTTCTACAATCGAGAGCACGATTGAGAGTGGTTAGGCCACAGAGTACATTTTACATACTAAGATAGAGACACTCAATCAATTCAAGGCGCCCTCTGGCGTTAAGTAAGAAAAACAATGCAGTAACATATCTATACTTACTTTCATTACGTTTATATACGAAAAGAAAAGATTTAGGGAGGTTTGGACCTGAATAAGATCTAACAGAATCGATTTGAACTTTGTCTATTTGAAACAAATTATTCTGTTTAGAAATGTGAACATAACAATTCTCATTTCCGCATGTTTATGCATTTTAATAAATTTAATAATTGTTTATTTATTTATTTTATTTTTATTTTATTTTATTTGGGTGGCTCACAGCTATCAATAGCAAACAAACATATATTAAACAAATTGTATACAAAAGATAGCCAATTACGAGCTACCGCAGATAGGTTACAAAAGTTACAAAATCTAATTGTCTTACTACTCGTATCTTTAAAGTTAGTTATCAGGAATTACAAAATTAAATTACTCATACTAAGCGTAATAAATATTAACTAAAATATTAATAATAAAAAAAAAAACATTTAAACAAAAGTAAATAATGATGCTATCGAAATTTTACGCCAAACAGATATAAATCATTAATAAAAAAATAAAAACACTCAAATTGTAAACTAGGTTAATCGCCATGAGCATCAATAAAACGTTTGGTTAAAACATTTCTCGAAAATGCAATTTTGCTACAGAATAGATCTATGCCTACATCTTGAGATACTTCGTTAAACGCCTTAGCAAATCGCAGCATGAAGCTATTGGCTCTGTAATTTGTTCGTGCAAGCGGAATGGACAGAATATTCTTTCGTCGTGAATTTGTGAACGGACAATACAGATTTATTTTGGCCAGAAGTTGTGGACAGTCGACCAACGACTGGGCGATTTTCATTAAGAAAGAGACATCAGCAATGTGTCTGCGAACTGACAATGGTAATAAATGGAACCGTGCGCACCGCTCCTCATACTCAACCTTGGGAATTTTGAACTTGAATCCTAAATACCTCGTAAATCTCTTTTGAATCCTTTCAATTCTACTCGAGTGAATGTTGTAGCAAGGATTCCAAACTTGGCTAGCGTACTCGAGATTACTCCTAACATAGGCACAATACAGAATTTTTAAAGTCTTCATCTGTTTGAATGATTTTGCACAACGAAAAACAAACCCAAGAGCGCGAGTTGCTTTTTTTATAATTTGGTCAATGTGATGACCATACGATAACTGATTATCCATGATGACTCCCAAGTCACCCGTGAAAGATGTTCTTGCTATTGGTTCCCTCATAATATAATAATCATGATAGAACGGCCTTTTTTTACGGGTGAAACTCAACACCAGACACTTTGACACGTTCATGTCTAGCTTATTGACGCGACAATACTCATCTAATCTGATTAGATCCTCTTGTAGAAGTGTGGCGTCCGAAATATTGTCTACTATCCGATATATTTTCATGTCGTCCGCAAACATGAGGTAGTTCGAATTTTGAAAGCATCTGCCGATGTCATTAACAAAAATTATAAATAGGAGAGGTCCAAGCAATGAACCTTGCGGGACACCTGAGGGTATATCAATCCAAGAGGATGATGAATTATTTAAGACCACTGCTTGAGTCCGATCTTTAACATAAGAGGAAAACCATCTAAACAAATTACCTCGAATGCCCAAACGCGACAGCTTCCTTAAGAGCGTATCATGATCGATTCTATCGAACGCTTTGCTGTAGTCTGTGTAGACACTGTCGACTTGGTGTCCATTATCCATGCTGGCTGTAACAAATTCAGTGAAAACAAGAAGATTTGACACTGTGGATCTTCTTTTCAGAAAGCCATGTTGATTTGGAGAAAAGCTTGACTCTAAAGAATTGTAAAGTTGATTGTATACAATTCGTTCGAGTATTTTGGCCAACAAACAAAGTTTTGAAACCGGTCTATAGTTGGCAACATCATCTTTAGAACCCTTTTTGTGGATAGGAGTGATGAATGCCGATTTCCAAAGATTAGGCATAACACCTTCACTTAAAGAACGTTTAAACAAAATTGAAACCGGTACCGTCAGCTCATCCGCACATGATTTTATAAATAAGGCTGGCAGTTTATCGGGTCCAGCCGATTTGTTGAGGTCCAAAGATTTCAGCAGTCTACCAACCTGCTCCGTACTAATTTCAACAGAAGCAATGTCACACAACGAATCATCTGAAAAAGCTTCGTAAGTCGACAGAGACTCAGAGTTTGAGAAAGTTGAATGGAAATATCTTGAGAACAGTTCACATATTCCTGTACCATTGTTAGCAGTACTACCAGCATAGGACATAGTAGACGGAAAATTATTACATAAACGCTTACTTTTAACATATGCCCAGAAGGATTTTGGGTTATTGATAATATTCTGCTCGATTGTATTTAAATATTCTTTGTAACATTGGCGTTCCATTACATTAGCCCTGTCACGTAGTAAGCGAAACGAATTGAGATCTGAGATGTTACGATAGACTTTACATTTAGATAAGAATTTAAATTTTTCTTTGATTATTTTTATGAGCGGTGCGTTAAACCAGTTCGGATATTTGTGGCCATAAGAAACTCGACAGGGTACATACTTATCTTTTAATTTGTTTATAATTGTTTGTTGTTGTTGTTTTGTTGATTCTTTGGTTGTTTTCTTTTTGTTCTGCTTGTTTTTGTTGTTTTGATAATTCAGAACGTATTTTCCCGTAGTCCCCTTTGCTATATTGGTAAATTGTGCGTTTAGCTACATTCATTAGATGAAGCTGCACAAAATTCGCTTCCACCAATAAGGCTTTATGATAAGGGTCTTCGGAACTAAAGGGTCCAAACACGCAGACACGGACACAGAATCATTACTTAAAACTAGGTCTAATATTTTATTATTAATATTACTGATATAATTAAATTGTTTGAGGTTGCATATATTTAAATCATCAATAAATTCTAGCATATAATCGGTTGGCGAAGACACAGAAGGTCCGTCCTCAGTTAAGGACCAATGAATATCACTCATATTAAAATCCCCAAGAATTATAAATTTATCCATGGGGTTACTATTAATTAACATAATTAATTTGTTCAAAAAGTTAGACAGTTGAGTAGCAAAATTATTACCTAGATTTTGGCCACATAAATATATGGTACACAAATGAAGCTTAAAGAAAGAATTTCGGCGGCTGGTCTGTATTGACAAAGACACCCACAAATCTTCTGCACTAGACTGCCAGTCCGGCCTGGCGTTAGCCGCTAAATCACGACGTATTGCTATGGCGACCCCTCCCCCCCGGGACTGACCAGTCAAACTATAGTCACGATCTCGACGCCAGACTAAATATCTCTCGTCAAAAAGTTCACTATCACATACCCCATCCAAAAGCCAGGTTTCAGTCAAAGTAACAATGTCATAATTGCTCAGACTTAAGTTCCGTAAGAAATTAGTCCTCAGTCCACGCACATTCTGGTGATAAATCATTAAATTAGCCATTTAACATTAAAAAAAAATAACCAGATGAACAAGTATACAATACAATAATAAAGATAGTCGCGAAAATAATACAGGCATTCCAATTTTGCACAAACAAAACCATAGCATAGGACTACAAAATACAAAAATAGCAAGAATAACAAGCATAGAATAAACAAGCATAGCAATGTTTTAAAATTAACTCATCAGCAAATAAGCTAATCAATGCAGTTAAAATGAATTTAGGGCCAATAATATCCGTGTAAAATACAGTCTACGTAAAATGGAGAAACCCGTACAAACCAACGATTTTTCCGCCCTCTGGTGTTAAGTTAGTCAAAACGATGATTATAATTCGTCGTTGTTTGTTCTAAGTTAAACCACCGTGGGTTAGGCCATGTAGTCTATAATAAGTAAATATATGTATAGTGTATACATTATAAAACTTGATAGTAAAAGATTTGATTAAAATTATTTGAAAGAGCTATTTTGTAATGTGCTTCAAAGGGCAGCCAATAATTCATAATAGGAACATAAAGACCACCGAGGTGGCGTAGTTTGTAGTACGCCAAAATACAACGCTGAGGCCTTCGGTTCGCATACCGCGTCGGGTAAAGTGATATTGGATATTTCTATTCAGTATCCATTATTATTAGCTCGGAGTTACGAGTTCAGTCAGGTCCATCACATCGTGTGACGGAACACACAAGTGAAAAGTGGGTGTCCTGGTAGCACCTCTGCATAACCTTTCTAAGAAAGTGGCGTGAGTTTATGTATGTACGTAGGTATGTAATATGTATAAATAATGTATGTATATGTAGGTACGAAAAGATGAAAGATGGGATAGCGTTTTTATTTTTTTGGAAGAGTGTTTCAAAATAGTTACAAGCGATGGTATTTAGTAATTTTGGTAACTAGTATAACATATTATTTTTGTGGTATCCATTCCATTTACAAATATTCAAAACAGCGCCATCTACGAAACAGAGAACTGAACAGTAACTTAGCTAGTTTATTAGCAATGCAATGAAGTGTCACTAAGATGTGTCAAGTTAACTGACAATAGATGGCGCAATATCAATGTTTGAACGTTATAAAGGGATAACTAGGTTTATAAATGTTATTTCATATTTGAATCTATTATACATAATCTTTTTAAATCTCATTTTTTATACTATTGGTAACTTAAATTCAACTTAAATGCTTTATATATTATTATTTTGACACAAAATACTAAGCACTGCTGGTGTAGTGGTATCATGCAAGATTCCCATTCTTGCGACCCGGGTTCGATTCCCGGGCAGTGCACTTCTCTTTTGCATTTTGAATTCTTTTACCTATTTTTAAAATTTAGTAGCATATATTCCACTTTTGTGTTCATCCGTGTTCATAAGCTGTAATTATTTAATTCTAATTAAAAATAGGTTCGTTATTCATATTATATTTTTAGCTACCTTTTATGACGTTGTAATAAATATAATTTCATAAAAGCAAGCAAACATTTGTTGATAAATATTGTAAGAAGTGAACATATCTATTCCGTAACTGACTTTAGAAAGTTTCTTTAAGGACACGTCATACCTATCTTACACGTAAATCTGTACTTTTTTCCAAAATGGAAATAATCCTGCTTTCACATATTGTGTATAATCTAAAACTATATCCGCATGCTAGTTATTGTGCCGAATTTAATGAACAAACTAGCAGAGCAAGATAATATTATGTCGCGTTCGTTTTAATTGTGAATTATTATGTATCAACTACGATTTTCTGTTGCTTTACCATTCATGTAACAAGAAATATATTACAGCAGTGCTCAAATAATAGAGCATCTGTTAGGCTTATCAGAAACACCATGGGTGGCTTGAAATTGATATTGATTGTGCACACTTGTCTTTCTATAATACGTCCATTCATATACATGGCGAGGCATAATCGTTTGTCTCGTCTCGACATCTGAATGGCGCTATATGTATTTGCTAAGTGCTATCTGGTGGAGTGTAGTCACTTTGACAATCGTAAATGCTATTCACAAATAGGCAGATTATAACGCAAATTATTTCACATAAAGAAAGGACAGACATCTTTGTTTTAATTTATTTACTAGTCATTCGTTACTTCGTCGATTCACCAGGGAAAACAATATGCTTATACGTTATTTATGGCACTGTATTGTTAAAGACGAAAAGAGCATTATTATTATTGGTACACCCAGTACATACCGAAAATTAATGAGCGCAAAATCCAATTTCCATATTAAGCCAGTGCTTACATATCCTACTGTTAAACGTCGGCCCTCTTTAATCTTGAGAGTGCTTCAGGCTTCAGTCATGGTCCACCCAGCTCGTTTAATGTTCATATTTACACATACATTATATGAATTATATTCCGATAAAATATTTTCCGTATACATACCATGTTCTCCGGCTGGCAAGTGCTGTGCTGTAGCCCTGGCCGCCTCCTCCAGTAAGTCTTCCCTGGCCACGTCCAGCTCGAGAGTGACGAGCCTCGGAGGCGGCTCGTCTTCAGGCGTGGACGCCGCGTGTGCTTGCAGCCAGGAGTCAGCCAGACGAGCGCCCAGCCCGCCGGACCGACAGCCCGCGATCACGCGCCATCCACGACTGCTTAAGTAGGTTGCTATCTGTCATATAACAAAAGTAACGTGTTAAAGTTACATTCTCGATAATAGAGAATAGTTACAGTATTTGATTTGACTAGGGGTTTTCCACCAGTGTGGTGGACTATAATCTATATGGCCTAACCCCATTCAATCATACACTCGTTTGTAGAGGAAGCTTGTTCGCTGCCATAGGACGTATATGAGGTGATATAGTGCAATACAGGGTTTTTAATTGTTCTCTGATATCGTCACGATTGTATAATTTCACTAGGGGAGTGAAATAGCTAGAGGCTCTTGCAATTTCTCTACGTAATATCTAGTTCTTTAGATCTAACTAATAGACTTAAATCTTTATCCTGTTCTCTTTTTTTAGCATGCTTTGCATTCTCTTACCAAGGTTAGTTTTCGAAAGAAACCCTATTTTTTGAGTATTGTGGGTTTTTATGGTCTGCGGTTTCCATTTACTACATGTAGCTTTTTTTCTACCTTCTTTGTATTACTAGTCTAAGCTATAAAAACTATGGGCACCATTTGTGTTCGAAGTCTTTTGTAGTATTGTGTGAAAGTGGAACATCATTGTAAAATTGCCTTTTAAAGCATTAATCTATAAGAATGGATACAAATAGTTGGGTTTTACTATGTTGTTATGATTGATTTGTTCTAAGCACGGATATTTTGATGTTTATTAGGACCACGAATGTCTTCTGAAATGTTATGCTATATTATTGATAGTTCCACTTGTACTATTATTATTATTATGTGATTTCTTTATAGTTTCTCTGTACAGTGCAAAAAAGAATTAAATAATAATAAAATATATTCGTATCGTATCGTATCAGCCCATATACGTCCCACTGCAGGGCACGGGCCTCCTCTACAATCGACTACCGATTGAGAGTGGTTAGGCCATATAGTCCACCACGCTGGCCTAGTGCGGGTTGGCGAACTTACATACCATAGAATTTAATAAATCGCTATGGTATGCAGGTTTCCTCACGATGTTTTCCTTCACCGTTTTAGTTGCGTGGTGATTGACTATCAATACACACATGACAATAAAATATATAATATAAATTAAATAATTATAGTATCCATTCACAAACCTGTAATCCTAAGGCAGTATCCACGGAGGTAACAAGAACAGTCTTAGCACTGTCCACTGGCAGGACCTCGGCAACCCTGACTTTTCTCAGCAAGTATAGAAGTAGTGCTCCGACGATGGAGCAGAGGGCCGCGAGCTGCAACCCTAGCGACAACCACGTGAGCGGATCCATCTCTTGGTTAGAAGCCATGCATATTTACCACGTTATCTGCAACAATACATTAAATACTGTTAGCCATCTGTACTTAATATTACATACATACATAAACTCACACCTTTTTCTTAGAAGGGGTAAGGGAGAAGGAGAGGTCCTACCAGAACGCGTTTTGCCTTGTGTGTCCTACAAAATTATAGTAGATACCATATCGTAGTATATCTATGCCACCGAAGCAATTATTAATAATAACGATTTTTATTATCGGTATATCTGAATTATGGAAAAATATATTGAAGTTAGCTTTTTATAAAAAAGCGTATAAAAATGAAACACCAATCTCAATATTAAGACTCCATTTGCATACGAATGGGAAATGTCCACAACATTAATAGAAAACTAAAACAATAATTGAAATACTTTTAACATAGGTATTCTCATATTATAAAATTTTCCGATTTAAGACCATCGACTCTACATAATATCGTAGTGAAATAGATATCAACGATCGTATACATAACTTGATCCGTATTCTGTTATTACCTACTCACTAGTCGATAAAAAGAACAACCGCTAACGAGCGTCCTTCACGATCGATTCATTGAACATTTAGCATGTTTATAGTTAGCAAGAAACAAGCGGATGTCGGTTTAACAAACAATACACGCTATGGGGATCAACACCGTTGCTTCAACAATGCACTTCTCACATTTTGTCGCATAATGTGAATTGCCTTACCCGTGAGCATTATGCTTGTCTCATTACGAGGTAAATGCTGCTTTAACAATCTCGCGAGCATTCTCAACTGACATAAGTGTATGCAGATAATTTCTCGTGTTTATGGGTCAGAGTAAAAGGTGTGCATTATATTGCATTGTTATCTTGTGGCGCGGATATAATAATAGAATTTATGAATATTGTGCTGATATGGGGTGTGAAATATTAGATATACGTTTTTATTTATTCATTGCATTAGCGATAAAACGATTTTAGTTTACAAATAATAGCTGTGATGTAACTATAGAATATAATTTCTCTTACATAAAGCAGTGAAGCAACGTTTTATCATAATTTATTAATAAATCATTAAATTATATTTTTCAAATTAACATGACAAATGTATTGTTTGCTTCATAAATCCTTCCAACTGGCAGAACTATTAGTGGTTTAAAAAATGACAGCTTTAGTTATTAGAAATTATCTCGATATAAGAATATTATGACACATAATTTGCAATAATCCGAGTAACCGAAGCCGTATAGTCCAGTGAACACGTCAGATTTCTCTGTCGTATTACAGCTCATTATTAAAAGAAAGTACTTTTCTAACCGACTATCTATCCATCTAATGGTTCCGCATGAACGCCGACCAACAAATAAAATATAAATCAAGTTAATGTATTAACATAGATATACGACGCGACGTTGCTTAGCGAATGTTATTGACACGTATAATCACGCTTCTGTATCCGTGGGTAGGTAAAGACACTACAAGTTGAATTTATCAATATTACCGAGAAATATTAATTAATTGTCCCATTAAGATTAATATAACATCCTTTTAAAACATCTCACCATGTTGTACTCCAATATTTATAAAATTAGTACATATATAAATATTGAAGTAATTACATTTTAGAACCATGTTTCTTACAAATATTAAATTGTACCTCCTATAAATTTAGCGATGATGCAAAATCATATTAACATACAAAAAACATTAAATAGTTAAGATGGTAAGAAAATAATCTGATCTTTATCATTACAAGATACGAGTAGGTGCACGTACGGACATACAAAAACGTGGGAATGAACATTGTGCATTGTTTTACTTGGAGATAACACGGGAAGATCAGGGTCACATTTTGTACGTGATACAAGGACGTGAGGTCAAAGCTGTTTAACAAAATGCCGTTTTAGACAAGTTATCTTTGTTTTATCTGTGACAAGAATATGACTTTCAGATTTTTTTTATTACGCTAATAGTTTGGTAGTCGGCTTGAATGTCATCTAATATCTCGAATTGTATCTTGTCTTTATAAAATAAGGGGGAGGTAAAATTCTTACATAATCCAACTGAATGAAAAGCGATTGAATAACACTTGTCTCTCGTTGATGTTAAACCAAAACTGGTACTGAATATATCAAAGCGAATAACAAACTAAAATAATTTAAAAACTCTTATAAATGACAGTGATAAACGTAGCATGAGAAGGAAATAGTCATGTTTTAGATATATCTTTAATCCCTACATACCGTTATGTTTATATTTTTTTGCTTCTACGTTACGTTACTACAATAGTCTTGAACTATCCAATAATATGTAAGTAGACACTAGACACCAGGAGTAACAAGTTTCCAACCGCGATGGATGTTTGATCAGGATCCACTCTCAATGATCTAGTTCAAACAAACGGTAACATCGGAGCTCTATAGTGTATCCCGGTTTGCTTAGCTATACCAAGCTACTGACTAGTGTTCAAGATAATAGTACTAGTTTTAATATGATTTATTTTAAATTTACGCAATATTAAGACGTTTCATTTGTAGATTAGTACGCAGTAATTACATAATACTAATGCATTTATACCTAATTTACCTGAGTCTACAACGCATCGACCATAAATCATAATTGTGACTGATGTAAATAGAATTTAAAGCTATAAAAAATGTATTAGTAACTATTAGATACTACGTAATATGCCATAATATAATACATTTCTAAATTTTATATGTGTCTCTACATTTTCAAACTACAACTTTTGGTAGGTCTCTCATATGTGAGAGGCTGCCTGGATAGCTCTGATGTGGTTCGGTTTGAAGGATACTTTAGCCAGAGTAACATATTGAGACTTAATATCTAATGTCCCAGGATTACGAGGGCAGTGGAATGCTAAGCATTGCTTTGTTATTCATTGTGTTGTGTAATGTTGTTACTATCCACATAACATGCATGCTCCTCTCGCCATTTCTTGCAATAAAAAAGCTGGGAGCAACCTATACACATATCAGTACAATTTATCACTATAATAAAGTTTTAAAGAAACAAAAACATTAACAACAAAATGCCATCAGCATTACGTACAAAGAGAGTTTATATTCCATAAAACAAATGAAAAGATCAAGCTACGAACGGTAGGTAGGTAGGTTAAATTTAGTGCGTACGTCGATGACGCCGCCACAAGATATTCGTCCTGTGATGCTCCTTTTTGCAATAAAATAGAATCGCCTGTACTTAGAATTCTGTTTATTTTAGAACCACTCGGCATCGTAAATTATAGTGAGTGCTTCATCGTTTACAAGTGGTGTTCTGATGTTTGTTGTGGCTTTAAATACGATGGTAGTGAATGCTAATTATAGATTATTATTGTATGAGTGATATAAGTCTTATTTGTCGTTAAGTAGTCTGTACTGTGACTACTAAAACGGTGAAGGAAAACATCGTGAGGAAACCTGTATACCATAGCGATTTTTAAAAATTTCTATAGTATGTAAGTCCGCCAAACCGCACTAGGCCAGCGTGGTGGACTATATGGCCTAACCACTCTCAATTGTACTGTCGATTGTAGAGTAGGCCCGTGCCCTGCAGTGGGACGTATATGGGCTGATACAGTACAGTACAGTAGTCTGTACTGTAATGCTATGAGTAGAATATTTTCTTATCTCTTACTTTAAATTTATAATGATTTCATTGTTATCTGGCTTTTAAAAGGATTTATTAAAATAACCATAAATTAAATGCAATTCGGCTTTAACTAACTTGTGGACTTGACAATTGAGATACTAAAAATCATTCCTTTTTAAAAATCTTTAGCTATTTATAATCTCAACCAATATCCTAATGGGAATGGGAATGTCAGTATGTAATATAGTTTTAAACATGAGATCACAATTTGTATCAAACATTCCCCGAACAAAGGCTCTCAATGAGACAATATTTTGAATGAACTATTATAGTCGAACATTTGTCTCACCAAACACAATAAGCATTGTACGCCTGTTTATAAACTGGGAAATAACAAACACTTGTATTCATTCCAATTTACGGCATGCTATTTTTATGAGCACAATTTTGTCCAAACCAAAATGATTAAAAACGTTGATTTTATCGACTGTGTAAATTCTGTTGGTTTTTGACGAAATTTGGAACTAACAAACAAAATTTTAAAAAAATATATTTAATAAATAAATAACACCTAACAGTCACATACATAGTCCTGACCCTACACTAAGATCGAGTCTTGTGTCGTGGGTATCAGAAACTATGAGAGACTTTTCGGTGTCATAAACACCCAGACCCGGAAGAAATATTTGTGGGCCGCACAAACATTTCTCTCGGTGCGGGGATCGAACCCGCGGCCTCTCGTTTCACAGGCGACGTCTAACCAACTGCGCCACAGAGGCTGTCGCATTTAACGCATTGTTTGAGATACGTTTTCTTCATTTAAAAAACAATTATTTATACTCGCAATCTAATAGTATTAATGTATCCAATATAATAAGATGTGAAGTGTGAACAACTGTATCTAATATTTCGATAACTGTATGAAAAATGCATTCAGACGCCAAAAGATCGTAGAAAATCTGTGTAGAGACAAGAAAGTAATGATGAGTCTTTATCGGTGGGCCATTATTATACATTACTATATTTTCTACAATAACGTATAAATGGAAAGAGAAATTTAACATCAGTTTTCGCTTTTAGCGCAATCAACATATTATTATCGTTGTTTATGTGCAATGGAATGCAATGCAAACTTTTGCTTTCAATGAAACTTATAACCAGTATTTATTTTCGAAAGCTATCTACCATTCGTATGCGTACGAGTACTATAGAACTAACTGCGATGCAATTCCATCAAGAAAACAAGAGTACATTTCCATGTAATACATGAATATTTAATGAGAGATAAGAGTAAAATTAAATTAATAAATAAATACACCCACAGTCACATGCGTAGTCCTGACCCCATACTTGGATTGAGACTCACCATCTCTCATATCTAACAAAAACCCAGCCCTGAAACAATAACTGTGGATAATGATGATGACATGCATCGTCGTCTCTGACAACAGCGACTCCCTTCAACAAATGTCTGTCTCTCTTCTTTGGTGGGAGCGGATATGGCTAGCAAATCCAAACATGGACTTAAACATGCGATTGCACGAGGCACAGTAGAGCTAATACAAATATTGGTTAACACAAATAACACAAATATTGGTTTCGATGCCGGCGTCTAACCAACTGCGCCACCGAGGCTATTAAATTCGTAATTCGTATTGAATCTATACGTATCCAAGCTACTATTGGTCACTGCATCCACTGTTATTTAATGAGCCAATTAGCCTGATTTTTCAATAACAGCGTATGTGTGTCGATGTACGTGTAGAATTAGTTATTGCTAGTATGCAAGCGAACTCGATGGCCGAGTCTGCATTATTTCGCTGAAGTTGCTTAACTAGCTACTAGTTAGGCATAAAAGAAATTTATTGCTGCGACAAGACAATGGGGGTTTGATTATGCATTGGTATTTTAATTTTTAAAGTATAATTTAGATAAACAACGATAATAATTCTTTACAATTTCTTTGTTATTCATGGTTCTTGATCCTGATTGATAACAAAATATGAAGTCCTCTCCACAGACTTTGATTTTGCGGCACAGTTTTTTGACTCAAGCTTTTTTGATGTAGGCGCTCTGTTTCTTTAAACCGTTTTTCCTGCCCGGTAAATATTAGTGAAACACGGGAATCAAACTACGTATTTTTTTATATATGCAAAAAGAAGACTTGTCACATTCAATACAATCACAATATGATATATGATTTTATTTAAATGCCTTGCCTCAGGGATAGTACGGAACCCTGAGTGTGTCCAAGAAGCGAGGTTATACCGTTATTGATATTCAAGGGGCGTTGTTTCAGCGCCTACGCATCACGCCCGATGCGATGCCCGTATTGCGATAACGATCACTATTATCATGCATTACACAAGGGTGATCGATCCTTGAATGTTCTAGATCTAATCCATGATAACATATGCAACACTTAGCAAATTATTGGAAAGCGAAAAGCTCTGTAATATAAAATTAATTGTTATGAAAGGGATTGCATATGAAGACAAGATAATTGTTCATGTTGAAAAGTTTTAATTACAAACAAATATGTAGAGTTTACTTGTTGCCCTCCTTCGCCAGTCGAGTAAAAATATAAAATATTTGCTTCAAATAACGAGCGTGTAGTTACACATCCGTGAACAATTGATTGACGTGAAATCGACGGATCAATCATACAACATGATATTCCGATGCCGACAAAAAATATGAAGCTAATAAAACTGAAGACAGTAAAACAACAAAAGAGAGTACCACTTAAAAGGAACGAGTAACAAACGTTACCTAATAACAAACAGAGTGTGATTTTGAAGTCAGTGGCGTGCATGCGTAACTACTGATTGTTTAGCCGTTTCACTTTTGGTGGTAAATAGTGAATGAAAGAAAAACGAATGTGATTTTGTACGCGTCCGAAACTTGAAGAAGTTGGTCAAGTGAGGCGTTAAAATGTAACTCAATTTTTGCAAAGAAAAGCAATTAACATTTGTGTATGTCACTTTATTCTTAAAAGACAGACAATACATTCAGCAGTTGTCCCGTTCAAGGCTATTCGAGACATTCTTTGCAAACTAAAACAATTTGCGCTGTTTACATTTAGACGCACTTAAATCGTGAGTCTGGTGCCATAACATTTACTTTGTATTAAACAGGCGCCTTTGATACAAAATACCATGTAATGCTTTAAGGGCATCGTCGTGAATGTTTTGCTCATCTCCAACATATTAAGTAGAAATACCAAGCTTAAACGCACCTTTAGTAAATATTTATCAATACGTTTTAATGTAGTTGACATTCTAACTGGAAATCTTAACCTAAATAGCGTTAATTTAGCAACGTTTTTCTATTTGTACACATGTTATGCATATTTTACAGCACACATTTTTGGAAGTATTACAAAACGGTGCATTAAACAAAATATGATCAACACTATTTATAACTTCAAACTGATTAATTACATAATGATTTCTTAGGTTTACGCGAATTTTACTCATTGAAATAAAACTATCATTTACGGATTTGGTTTAATTTTACATTTTTGACTTCCCGACGCGACGTTTCGATTACTTTATTAAACCAAATCCGTGATAAAATCCGTAAATAATAGTCTGATTAATTACATCAAGATTCCTAACGAAAACTTGTAGATTTTATTTAGTAATGATATTTTTTGAAACTCAATATAGTATTCCATCAATTACTAATTGTCCTGCCTTCCTTGAACAATCAATCAATTTCTTTATTATTTTGTTTCGAATTATTCGCGATTATCTACATGTGTGTCTAGACTCACACACGAGTAAAAAATGTACCTCATATAACGATATAACTTCATACTTTCATTAACATACTGATTTGTAATAAAAACGTAATAACATGCGCCATTTTAACACCCCATAGAAATGTCCGTCACGGTAATTATAAAATTACTTAATGTTTTCACGAACACGATGTGTTAATTGGCCGTAACACTGTGTAAATAAAAATAAACAAATTAAACTGAATAATTGTTTCTGTAAACATAATTAATGAAAGTGAAATTAAAGCGAAAGCACGAATATTACACGATACTAATCGTCTTAGTGCAAGCTCGAGACGTAGTAATTGTTTTAACAGTCGGAATTAATCCGGTTTTTGCATACATGTCAGTACTGTAAAACTTAGAAATATTTTACAATTAACTATTATTTTACATTTATTACTAAGCGTAAAAAAGATTAAGATTATTAATACGACTATTTATATAAGATTTTACAACAAACTTAAGATAGAACAAAGTTATCTTGAGTTTTGTCAAATGGTTCATGTTTTTACTTTTAATATTTTTTACCAAAATTCAATTGCTTTAATTCTTTATTCTAGTTGTAAGAAAAATACTTTTAGAAGGATTGGTTATAACTTGCATTATAACAGCCCATGTATTCCGTGCCAATTCTGCGACCATGTCGGGTTATGAATATTTATACGGCCTATTTTCAAACAAGTCTGTAAATTAATCGCACCGTGACTTTACTAATCGTGATCTGTTATGCCTGCGTCTTCATGTTCCAACTCGCAAGTACCAAGATTACGTGTCTTTTGTATTTTAAAGAGCCTTCTTCTACCAAGTATCTAGTCTACAAGTGTTGTACTTTGAATAGCTTATATTTTTTATTGCACTGAATGGCGAGATGAGCCTGCTGTTGGCCTGATAGTAAGCGATATGATCGCTCATAAGCAGTAGCAAAACCAAACAGTGCAACGCCTTGAATAACAAAGCAATTCATGGAATTCCACTGCGCTCGCCATCCTGAGCCATAAGATGCTAAATCTCAATATGTCCAGTAGTTACTTTGGCTATAATGTCCTTGAATCTGAAACACAACAGTGCATTTACAATGCCGTTTAGTAATAGACATTGCGGTGGTAGCTACCTGGGTAGCTACCGTGGCTTCTCACGTATGACAGACTTACCAGCAGTTATGTTCCAAGTACCAAGTTTACAAGTTCACATTTTGAATAGTCGTGTGTTAACTGTATTGTCCATTGGTTTGGTGGATAGGTGCGGCGTCGTGTCGCAGTGAAAGTCGCGAAAGTGTAGGACTCACGGATTTTCTACTGGACACCGCGCCTGTGTTCGCTGTTCACGGTTATTGCATTCGTCATTTGTTGGTTGCAGTTGTAATGACGTGTGGACAGTTTTGTAAATGTCTGAGATGGTGTTTTATATGGCCTTGCTTTTGTTTTTATTTCCATAATTAGAGGATCATCTGAATGGATGCTTACTAAAATCCCTGATAAATATAGCACGTTTTAATATGAATGGCCAGTATAAAATTGGTAGAGCCACAATATGGGTGTTCTCTTGTCATAAAGAATCTATTCGTACCATTTTCATCTTATTTTATCTGTATATTTCCCAATCATACTTTAATAATGGATAACGCATGTACGATTCATTCGTCCCTGTGGGTGTTCCTTTGTTGTTGCTATTTGAAAAACGAATATCGGCTTATAGACTGAACTACTCATAATATCGATCTTATCATAATTATCTGGATTAATTAACATTACTTCATAATTTTATGATTTAAAATATCACGGTATAATTTAAACAGTTCTATTTTACGCCCCAAGATGTCGCTTTACCAAAATCACAACGCGCTCTATTCGTCAATGTAGATACTACCAAAAAATAAGTGCGATTTTTATTGTGTGGTGTAAATAAAATAAATATAATGTTACTAGTCTATCTGCGACTCAGTGTCGACTGCTTGCTGTCTAGGTAGCATCGATGACATAATCTTGCTTTCACCGCCTCGAAAACGAATCGATGACACAGGGTACCCATCTTTGCACGATTCATAGAAAGCGATACGCTGTAATATTTCACAACATATCTATATTTAGAAATGTAAGTCAAACTACATAAAACAATTCGACTTGATAGAACAGAGAAAATACAACACTCCTTCTCCTTGATATTTGTTAGGTAACTTGATACGCCTTTGCTACCATTTAAATGATATTGGAATAATTTATATTTTAAATTTAATTCATAATATGGTAATATTTTTGTATATGACAAAAACCAATAACTATAAAAATTATCATTCAACCACTTATTTATATACTGGTTATATTTAATTAGGTAAGAAATAATGATAAGATAAGATAGGTAAGTACACTTTAACATATTCCATGAAGGTGAAAATAGTGTGGGGTGGATATGTTTAAAATCCCTAACTAACTGTATTATTTGGTGTATTATTTGATCCAGAAGTACACAGGCCTCGGTAGCGCAGTAGGCAGCGCGTAAGTCTCATAATCTTAAGGTCGTGAGTTCGATCCTCGCCCGGGGCATACATTTTTTAGAGCATACTCTTGAGGGACTAAAGGCCCAGAACCAACTTTTTTATAAGTATGTGAGTACAATTAGTACACACGTTTGCATCTAAATAGTTATATATAAAAAAAAAAACAAAAAACCTCTTTTGTTAACTGTATAAATAAAAAAAAAAACATTTCGAAATTGGAATGTTCCAAAGTTGTATTCGAAATTGGAATGTGTCAATATTTGTATTTGTATGTATATTAATGGCTCGCTTTTCAATGCTAAAATGGTACTGGCTATAACCCCGTTTCCATATTTCCAAGCCCTAATATAAGGATTAAGGACTCAGATCAATGACCTTGCCACGAAAGGTAACTGTCCTCTCAATAAGGACGCGCCCTCGATCTAATTGACCGTAAACTGCTTATTAGGGCCGTAAATGTGTAAAGGGGGATAATTTTAAAACGTTTCTTACCATTTTGCTTAATGCGTAAGGATGATAAGAAGAGGAATAATTTTCGTTTGATCCTGTGAAATCGGGTCATCATTTAAGATTTGGTTCCCTGCTGGCTTAATAATTGCAACGCTACAATCATCGTCGGTCATAAGAAGTCTAATATTAAAAAAATCTCGCTGAAGGAATATCATAAAATAAATTACATGAAAAAACATTCATCAGTCATCAAAATAATAATTTCACATATCCTTTAATAAAAACAATATTTGTGGATAAAGTGGAAAAAAATATATGATATGGCATACCGTCCCTCGGTATCCCATATGAATACCATCCATTGGCAGGGTACTGAGTACTCAAGATCTAATAATAAATACAATATGCATTTGATATGAAAGTATTTTTTGAACTGAATATTATTTAAAAAAAATTAAATACATATTGGTAAACGAAGCCTTATTTTGCCAAATATTTCAATATCCCGTATGGTCTAGTGGCTAGGATACCTAGCTTTCACCCAGGAGGCTCGGGTTCGATTCCCGGTACGGGAAGCTTTTTTTCATTCTAAGACATCACAGGAAATATTTTTTATTAAAGATGTATTTTTGTTAAAAGCAAATAGAAACGAATGTTTCATTATTCGTTAATGTTTAGATTTTTTGCAGTATACATATTAATACGAATGAATCATTATTATTGGCGCTGTGTGCGTTTGTTGGTTTACGAGTTAAAGCAGGAAATGAGCAGTTAGAATCATTAACAGTGGGTTCAAGTATCATGTCTCAATGACGACCACACACCAAGGCTACAAATGTTTTAAAAACATTGTAAATTATTCGTGACAGGTCCTTCTACAGTCTATATTTTGTCTTGAAGCATGTTGTTTGTTTTACAAATATAATCATTGAAAAAATACCGAAAATTATTCTGGGGAAATTGTAGAAAATTTACAAATTTTAATACTAAAAAGTGATCAGGGATTTAAGAAAGACCAAAGGGTCTTAAACTTTTTTATTCTTTCTTTTTTAATACTTTTTTTTGGTGGTGGTTGTCGTATGCCTAGATATATATACCTATATTAAAGCATTTAAATAAGATCCAAATCCATTGCATCCATTGCAGTGTAAATGCACTGTTGTGTTTCGGATTGAAGGACATTGTAGCCAGAGTAACTACTGGACATATTGAGACTTAACATCTTATGTTTCAGGATGGCGAGCGCAGTGGAATTTTGCTACTGTTTATGGGCGGTCGTATCGCTTACCATAAGGCGAACGGCTTGCTCGTCTCGCCATTCATTTAAATTAAAAAAAATGATCCATTGGCAAAATAAGTATTTAATTCATTAACGGAATAACAGTCAAAGTCAACTGAGAGTTATTTATCAAATTAAATAATACAGCTTATAATAAAAACTTAATGCATAGAGGATGTACCATGTTCTTAAATAATGGCGGACGTCGTCACCACCGGAGCGTGAACTCACATTGAATAGAATTAGTACCACGTGTACACGGCATTCATCAGCTTATAAATAAGAAATATCTCTTACTACCAAGCCCCTTGATTCAAGCTACATTTAGTTGGTATATTGTATCGTGGACAAAGGATATAGTTGTAAACTTATAATATTTATAATATAGAGAGAGCGCTGTCATACTTTTGCGTCTTCATAAAGGTAGATATTTTCTAGTTCGTAATGTTAGTAGGGCTCTTATATTAGTGAAAATTTTACTAACTATTTAGCAACAAATTGATATGAGTGACGATGTTTGGTTATTGCGGATTACATGAATTGTAAAGGGTCTATTAAAGGGTAGTCCGTATTGATACCTATTGACTATCATAACGATATTAAAATATTTCCGTATAAGCATGAAAGGTGAAACTAGAGATCGCAGGTTAGATTCTCATACTGATGCAAATGAACCGTTGACAAATATTTGTTTTGGGCATGGGTGTCATGGTACCCTAAAGTTTGCCGCAGTTTTGCTAGCCACGCCATTAGCTATAAGATACAGCGGTCAAGTTACGACTCTATCGCCCGAATATTCGAACGCCATTAATAAGTTGCCATTTATTCCATTTAAATAATCTTAACAGCGCACGGCCCACTTAGCCAGTAGATTTAAGTAGGATACACTTAGTTAAGTGCAACATAATATTTAAGTTGCGTTCCAGTATTGGGGCGTATATCTTATTAATATCAAGCTAAATGCGAGTGATGTGAACATTAACAAGTTATCACTACTCAATCGTGTCGAGTACGTGCATCTTAGTTGCAAAACTGATCTAGTACAGTGCAGCAGTAATTACACAATGACATTGTCTGACGTAACAGTTATAACATACTGATAATTTCTGTATGTGCTATCGATTATTGCTGCAGAGAAAGTAAAGTTATTAGACAAGCGATGACTGTGATTCTATATTAAACTATTGTAGCTTGAATGATTAGTTAAGAAATTATGAATGTTGTTGCGATATTGTATAGTAAATATTTTTAAAGTCAATCTTATAAACAAATCAATATTGTCGTTATATTATTGAGTTGTATGAATATCACACCATTTCGTAGATCTTTCACTGAAAGCCTCTAAGCTACATTATATAAGGAGAGATAGACCTTAACTAAAGACGCTCTATAAATGCAGATTAATTGAATTAGCGGTCATTTTAAACTCTTAAACTACATACGAGGATCTTAATTGATTGCCAATTAGCAACAACTGAGACGGAATGCCTAAAGTGTTCTTCGAGACATAAATGAACCCGGCAATCATGTGACTAATATAATAATGAATGCTTCAAGAACAAGAATTATGTAGGGAGAAGTTATAGATGCTTATTCACCCATGGTGTAAACCTTCATGAATTAAAAATGATAATTTCAATTGTTATTTAAAGTATAAAAATATGAAAAAACGTTATTATAAATTCACAAATAATTTAAATTCAAAGTGAAACCTTTACAAAACAACCGCAAACGCGCAACGTGTTATGTGAAAACTAAAAGCTCTAAACGCTTTCCTACCATTAGTTGCCGTCAATAGCCGTGTAATCGCCAGTTGTGCGCCGGCATAGCGTTATAATGATCCGAGCGGCCGCACATACGCTCAATCCTAATCAGCGCACTGTGATTCGCCTAGTACTAGCTAGCTGGACAAAAGTCACTTCCAAGAATCAACTAATTAGTCGTCACATATTGTAAACAACACTCCCAATGTCATAAAAACAAGTAGAAATGGTGAATAACATTTCACAGTGACGAGTCATTGACTAGCGAAGGTAAGTAATGTAATATTTGCATTAAGTTGATTTGAGTAGTTGCATTTTTGCAGTGCTTTAGATAACATCTCATTCAATTTATGTGATATATAACCGTGATTTTTGTGATGGATACTATTGTCGAGGGTCAGTGCTTTTATATTTTACCACCCATAATATTCTAATATGAGAAACTTTGGTCCATTACAACTTGGAATATATTATTGAAAAATATTATTTTTTTGTCAAGTTCCGAAATTTTAATCGTATTTATCTTTTTGTATCCACATGTATCCAGTCCAATTTTTTTACAGTATATAGTAGTGATACTCACCTTTAAAACGAGATATTATTTTTCACCACATTCCCGCACTAAAGGATTTTATTTCATTTTTCAGAATGTGTCTTTTCCATTTCGAAAAGTGATTTTTTTGAAGAATGACGAAAACATTCCAATGAAGAGCGGAATGTTCGTTTATTGGAACATATAAGTCTTAAATTTGGTGTTAGTAATATAACCAGTGATTCATTAAGGGCTATTAAACAGAAAGTATGTCGTCAAAACTAACTGAAAAATGGGCGGCATCATATAATGCATTGGAACGGTTTTTAATTAATAATGAAGATTGCTTAGAAGGAGACAACATAAGTTTTACCATTTCTGTGTGTAGACCTTGCTCATCCAGGTCATCAGAGGAGAGTAGGCTTCAAGGTCATGTTGATTTAATTAAAAAATCTATATATTGTTACGACTTTATCTTCGGGTTACGAAATAAATATAAATATACTTGAAATTTTTTTTCAGTTACTAGGGCCCTCTATTTAAGTTTGTATTCGTGGTACTATATGCCTGTCACTGGGCATAAAACTCTTGTGCAAAGTACAGAGGTTGTTAAATCTTGTATTGTGCCCAATAGGGCAACTATAAGAAGCTCAAGAGGCTCGAAATAAAGACTGTCGTAGATTTTGGGAACATCATACCAGGAAACATTCACGTATTGCCACGAATACAGATTTATTGAATATGCTTTTAATAACATCAGATCCTGTAATTAATACACTCAGAGAACTACCCAAAAAGAAAAAAAGACTGTTTACCATCAGAAGTGCTAAATTCGGTAATCCCGCCTTCAATACCAATACCTTGGGTATCAAGTAGTCTAACGCCATGTGACGTTGATGATTACTTGGTACCTGACCCGTCTGATTGTGAGAGTGATAATTCATCTGGTCAGGATTTAATTTATTTATTTTATTATTTTATTTTTAATACTGCATACAATTTATGTATAGGTGAACTTAATTTATCTATTAGTATATAATTTAAAATGTTATTAAATAATTTTATATGTTTTTTACTACTAAGTCGTATTATGTACATATGCTTTTATTTTGTTTTTTTATTATATATTAATTTATTTTCTATGCTGCCATTTTTATATTTAAGTTTTTCATCGATTGTAATTTGTGTTTTAATTACTATTATCCTAAAAGCCTCCTCTCCATTGCTAACCAGAACCACGCGTGCTGGCTTGCGAAGCCATGGCTTGACTGTCCACACCATCCCTCTTTCTTAATCCTGGGTCAGTGTGAAGAGGCATCTTAGCAGGAAGGTGCCAGACACTGTGCCTGGGTGGTATTTGCACTCACCATCAGGCGCAATGGGGCAACATACCCGGGCCAGAATTAAAAAAAAAAAAAAACTTTAAGAAACACATTTCTCCTTTAAAATATTACTGTACATAGCCAAAACAACCAACATACGCACTCAAATGTTTTTGTCCAGCTAGCTTGTTCTAGACGAATCACTGTGCAGCGGTTCGATTTTACCACTACCACCGGCGCAGCTCGGCGTAACTGTTTTATACTTTCCGTGTTGTAGTTAGTTGTTTTCTGTAATTATGTCGCTAAATGGTTCGTGAAATGGTGTTTAAGCTTTTCCTATTTGATAAAAATTTAGGATTTATAAACTTGTCTTTGCGCAATGAAAATGCGAATTGCGAAAT
Organism: Hyles euphorbiae; assembly: GCA_023078785.2. Lineage (NCBI taxonomy): Eukaryota > Metazoa > Arthropoda > Insecta > Lepidoptera > Sphingidae > Hyles > Hyles euphorbiae. Next base: position 9,021,785 of record CM041046.1, read on the forward strand.
AAAAATGAAATTAGTCGAATTAAATATTTCATGTTTGATAATATTATTAAATTCGTGCACAACATATAATTTATAGGACGAACAGAATATTAGTACGCATAAGTAATTTGATTAACGTATCTATTTTTTATTATTATTATCACCAGAGCTTTGTACGCTATATTATCAATACAGTAGGCACCCCGTACCAACACAGTTATTGTTTTACTCCAACAATCACTTGTATTTCAATTACTTGCTTACTAACTACAATACCATTCGGTTATCTCCAAATCAGGATACAAATGTCTATTCGATTAAACAATCATAGCTTAAACAATTGTAAGATAATATAATTCACAATAACAAACACGAAACATTAGTAATATCGGACGTAATTGAGCTCGGCCAACTGTTCTCAACTAACAGCTTACAATATCTTGAATTTGTAATTGATTAATTTAATTCCTAATACCTATCAGTTTGCATTTCATTTTGTATTTTCGTGGTGTCTTGTAATGGCAAAAATGACCTCATTAATGCGAGGTCGAAAAAGACTAGTATTGTATAACCTCAGCGAGAGATTTTATTTCTTTGTTAGAATTATGAATGACTGCGATTCGCAGCCACAGTTCTAAAGAGTCCCACATTATATCCCGCTGACTATCTCACAGCAAAACTTCCGTTTTTGTACTCGTCATGAAGTAATTGCTCAGGGAAGTATAATTTTGTTTTATGGCGCGAGATAATTGTCTGTTTCCAATCATTACTCTGAAGTGGACTTACTAGCGGAATCTGACTCTTTCTATTAATTAGTAGAAAAATAGATTCAGAAAACAAGCAAACGATGTCACTCTCAGGCTCTATGTTCATAAATGCATATCGATCCGCTGTACACAACCAAAGTCTAAGCTAACAGTTTAAAAGGAGAAAAATGATTGCGTGCATTGAATACGGTCTGAATTTGAATGTACATAGACAATAGAATAATTTCAAAAAAGTGTATCTGCACCTGTGTATTGCCGGGTCGTGTCGAATCCACAATAAATCGGTTAGGAGATTAACCAAACTTATCTAGTAACAAACAGACATTAGTTCCACCAAACCTGTTGCCAATGTCTCCCATAACTGTCACAGACAACGGCTGATTTAATTACATCAGGCCGCGTTTCGTCGGTCGTCACTCGGGGGACGTCCGGTCAAATTAGTCTACCCCAAATATGGCTGGACATATCAAGGGGCAGGAAACATGATGACCCTTTTGGAATTTCATGCTTTATTCCTCAGTGTTATCTATATTCGTTGGCATGGCTTCAATGATTAAATCATTTGCGAAATATTGTGACTTAAATCCAAACTGTATGACGTTCCGAAATATTTGAATCAATTTTTATAATGTTACCGTAATATACAAACATAAAACATACACACAAACGCTATAGCAATTTAAATTCATCAACACTATGCTGTCAACCGATTAAGCTCGCCCATTTATAGTTACCCATGCCGTTAACTTCGCAGTTCCCGCGAATACCGCTAGCTAAATTCAAAGAGCCTACAAAAGCCAATATAAATTTTACTGTTTTCTTGCGTGCAATAAAACGCGGTAAATATGGTTCCGACCGTGAGTAAACACTTAGCGCAGTAGTTAGCGTCGCGGTGACTACCGAAACACGTGGTAGGGGTATTAACCCACTTACGTATATTGAATTTAATCGAGAGTCGCTTGATGTGCAGCAAAATTCAATCTATTCGCAAATTATATTTGGAATTTGGTATTTAGTTACATTTATGTATTTTTTGGTTGTTAGGAATTACTTGAAACTTATGCGGCTTTGAAGTCTAGTCAATGTCAAGAGATTTGAAGGTCATATGTGTGTATATATGTAATAAATGTCCTAATTTTACTTACAAATATTCACTTGTCCTTTCCAAGGTTGGTAAATCCAAGATTGAATAGTGTGACTATTCAACAAATACAATACTGATACTGATGAATTTTTAAAACATCTGGAGTGCCAACTGCTGCAGTTCAATAATAATTATTATTTAGGACTTATTTTATCTTATATATATTTTTAAATATGAATTTAGCATAGTCTATTTTAAGCATTTCTCTCTTGAACAACAGGAGCAACGCTGGTGGACATAGGCCTCCCTTATTTTAAGAATTTAGTGCTCAAATTATCCTTCTCATTTTGAAATTGTAACAGTAAAATAATCTACGAACTGAGAACAAAAAGCGTGAATAAGCCGCGCAACCAGATAAGCGTGGATGTTCATATATTTCGTGCTAAATAGTAAATAGCTTCAACAAAAACGTGTGATATAATAATATGTAGTCCATTGTGATTTTAACTGGTTAAAAATGCATTGAAGGGTTCCAAGAACGAAATGTTACTTAGTTTACTGCACCATTCATATTTATTTATATTTTAAAAACATATCAGGTGTAGGCATATTAGTATTTTACGTTGAATACGACGATGATTAGAATACGATCCATAATTCATTATGATTATTATGAATATGGGTCGTTATTCCATCTAGAGGAATTTTGCCATAGTCGTCAACGAATAAAATCCAAAGGAATCGTAGAAATGCTACTGTTCTTTAAAGAAAATGAAAAATTATTTTATGTCTAGGTCGAATGTATCTGTAAACGCTGCTTCTGTATTCCGCCACAAAATTCGAATGTTTCGACGTTGACGGAAGATTCGATCATTTTGTAAAGTATTCAGGCATATTCGTACAGTTTTATGTGCGATGTTCGAACATTCGCCGTCGTATCGAAATACAGAGTAAACCCCTGGAGAAAGTTCACACAAGTAAATTTTCATACTAAGATTTAAGAAGAAATCACAAAAATTAAATGAAAATTAAGTTGTTAAAGTATTAGTTATAGAACTTATAAAACAACATGGAGTTGTAGATAGTAAGTTGAAAATAGTTGAGGGCGTAACAGATTTAATGTGTACCAAGTGAGAACCTCAAATAACTTGGGGCTTTGTCCAAACCGTGGCAGTAAGAGCGGTCGTGTACTGCAACTAGGGCTGCGAAGCCCTGAAATATTACCAAATATTATTAAGGAAAGAAATATCTGTATTAAGAAATGTATTGCCATTAGTGTATTTTCTGCCTTGATCAAACCTCCTTATGTAGAGGGTTGAACTGTTACCTCATTAGATATTCTGAGTGTTATTAATATACTAGTTTTTAAAATAAAAAATTGAACAAGAGTATCTGTAAGAATTTTTAGTAACCGACAGCCTTATATACTACAAGTTATCGTTCGAAGCATATTTCTGAAGTAATGTAAGATGTCGTTTGTTCAGTTTTAGTTTAGGTGTTAAATTATATTCTTTGTCTGATCTAATAGATTTTACTATAACAGCAAGTAGTTCGGTTTCGTGCGGCTATATTCTTGTTCTTTTTTATATATTTTTAATGAAAAAAAAAGTAAAGATAATAATATATTAGGTGGCATATTTGCTAAGCCAATAAATTCTTTGGATGAGTAAAAAAGGGTCAACAATAAAATATACATACATGTTCAAATCTATCGGCAACCCTACCAGAACCTCACGGCATGCGCCCCTCCTAAACATTCCAATGTTTGACACACATACTAAATGCGCTACTACTTTAAACAACCAATGCGGTTCACTTTTTATCACCGTGTGTTTGCTTGCTTAGCACGTACAGAATCTAGTACGACACTTCATAAAACTCCTTTCTTATTTCGCTGGTGTTCATCCTGGTGGACGTATCGTATGGCCACAGAATGTATCTTTCATATCTACCTCTATAAACATTTTAAAGAACAGCCTATTACTTAATATCCAATTTCATTCATCGTATATCAAATAAAATAGTTAGCATCCGCTACGGTAGTGTCAATAGTTCGAAAAGAACAAGTTGCCGATCCTAATTCTAAATTTAAATCAAGTCAAGCGTCAATACTATGCCAGCTGTTTCTATCAATATTGTGTTAAACATTGATATTATTTAATTGACCTCCAGTTGGTAATTGTAAAGCTGATTTATTGCTTTTGATTGAATTGAATTTCTAGTTGTTTTAATTTTGTGAGCACAACTTTAAATAATTAGATTATTGGCAAATATTAGCATTGATAGTGGGCAAATCGGCTTTCAATACCGTAGGATATTCCAAAAAACGAATTGATATATTTTCAACTAACGTATCTGGCGATCATCAACGTTATCCATTGACAAAAACCTTCACTAAAAAGCGGTGACAAGAGCGAAAAGCGAATTACTTTTGCCTTTGATGGTGCAAAAAAAGTCAACGATTCACAACAACTAGCACTTGATCACGTCCAAATAGTTAGACCGCTCTGTTAGAACCATTTTAGTGCATAGTGCTTAGAGAACGCGATGCGACGCAACGTGACATGTCGATGGAAAAACAAATTGCAAGGGTAAAAATCATATTTAAAGTGGTTTTAAATAGAGTTCTACAATAGATTTTAAAACTCAAATTCCACGTATACTGATTCATTTGATACCATGATAAACTGAATTCTGTAAAAGCGGTTTAGCAGAATACGCTTTTAAGCACAAAATGGGTTTCGTACTAAAACGTAGTATAGTACTAATCGATTTTAAAATACTATTTATAGGTTTGTTCTAACCATACAATATACACCAACATTTTCTATTCTGTTGAGGCCTCATTTAAGTTATGCTTTCTATATTATACAATGAAATCTGAGAAGCTTTGTTAACTGAGGAATTTCGGGCCATCCTGACTCCAGAAATCAACAAGCATTTATCCTGCGAAAAAATACCTACTTATCGCAAATAAGAAAAAGCAATGAAGAGACAACAAAAAACGTTCCTTCATTCAGCTCAGAGTAAAACACGAAAAAGCAGTTTTTATTAACTTTTTTACACGGAGAGAAGCAAGCGTTTGGTCGATAGTGATCGGTTATCGCCGCGTTTGATACACGCGAAGCTTTGACGGCGCGTGTCCGACGTAGCAAATCTTTAAATCCAAATCAAGGGCCCTACTCTGAAAATCCGAAACGAAGTTCCAATTTTCGGACGATCGAAGTTTATGACGATATGAATGTACCTACATAGACTTATGGTCGTAACCATAGACTTATGGTAAAAACGAATCCGAACATTTACAGATTAGGTAGATTCGTATCGTCATAAACTTTCCGAAGTCCGATCATCCAAAGATTCGAACTTTGTTTCGGATTTTCAGAGTGGGGCCCTACTTGCTTTAAGTGTAACACGGTATCAACGAAACGCGATTGGCGCCTTTGTTGGCTAAAATATCATCTGTATCACACCTGCTGGGTATTTTGCACAATACATATTCAAAATTGAATTTATTTATAAAAAGTAATTGTGTAATAAAAGATTTACATATTTATTGTAACGTAAAAATGTATAATTTACTACATTTGTTTTTATTAAATTCGGTTATGTTCTTGCGTGCAACTGGAAATCAACTAAATAACTTTTGGGTAAAAGAGAATGCATTTTTAATGGTTTGTCCTTAAACGTTTTACTTTTTTTTATCCCGGACGACATATTTTTATAAAATAAAGTTATTATCATTACATTACTTACTTTTCCTTTAGTATATATTTTTCCCTGCATCATAGGTTTCATCTGGGTAGAAAAATATTCGCAATGATATTAAGCTTCATAGCATAATATGCATTCTTATTTCTGTTTATAATATGGATTTGAAATTGACTTATTAAACGACGTTAAAAAGTATTTTTTATTTTATTTTAAAACAATATGTTATGCGTCCTACATTCAACATCCAATCGCACAGCTGTTAGAAAAAGAACAGTTACATTTGAATAGAAGGCAGTGGCGACCTTGTATGATATTTTTTATATGTACTACATTCTTTGTGTACACCTGTATAGAGTAAATCGTATTACAGCAATGGATTTGTAAAAACTCATTGAACCGGATGATTTGAAAGTAGTATTTACGTACGTGAATCGTAGCTTTGTAAATATCGTTTTGAAGGCATTAGAAAGTAAGTTTACTTTGAAGATATTTGATCGCTAGCAAAAGCCTGCATGTATTCAAAATAAGAATAGTCTTGGATTTTAAAAAGCTATTTCTGCACTAAGAAAAGGGCAATAGTGGAAAAGATCATGAAGAACAAAGCATTATGCCGGTTCTTTGGATATAATAAATTGTACGAATGAAGTCAGAAGTACACTATATTAAAATAACGAAGGAAAAGTAAATTGTAGCGTAACACGCAAATACAGTAAATCTTAATCTATAATTTAAATCTTGTGTAATTTATAAAGACGCTTAATTGAAGAGAGAGCGATATCTCAAACGATTTACTAAAACGTTATTGCAAAATGTTTGAGCAATGCTGTAATATACATTCACATGACCTAAGACTCCACAAATACATGGTAAGTATGTGTACATATTGCGTATAGTTTATGCTTATAAAAATATTATTTAATACCAAGTTAATAACACGTCAGCGAAGGAAAACTTCGTAAGGAAATCCATGGTATCAATCTATGGCATATCTGCCAACCCGCCCTAGGCTAGAATGGTGGATTATATGGCCTGAGCCTAACCACTCTCAATCGTACGCTCGATTGTAGAAAAGGCGTGTGCCCTAAAGTGGGACTTATGTACATGGGCCGATACAGTACAGTAATGATCCTTCATAAATCGTGGGTATTTGCTGCTTCATGATCTAAACAATGTATTAATCTGTATCAAATAAGAAATATAATTTATAAATCAAGTTCAATGAAGTATAATCATCATACGATATTGAAAGTCTAATCAAGTACACATAATAAATCTTTAAACTGTTCCACGAAAGCCCTATAAATCTAGATATTTAGTTTTCAAACAGTGTAGTCAAGCGTAGTAGCATTCGCATCGTTTGGTGGCGTAATTTTGCTAGATTGTGTATAAAATCGGGTATAAAACCGCGCAGAGACAATGCAACAAAGGCGGACCAATTTGTATAACTCGCTGAAAACGATAGAACATCGAAGTAATTGAGTGTAGGCGATTCAAGACAAAAACAAGATGATGTTACATTTTCAGATGCGTTTTATGAATCCCCAGTTGAAACGTTTAAAGGAAACATTAAAAGAGATCAAACAGCTATCAAAATATTATTTATAGAATCTTCAAAGTCTGTGCTAATATTTTTGCGCGGAGTTGTTATGAAGCCTTAACAGGGTGTTTTATTCATGGTATAAATATACATTAAAATTTGTTTACATATAATATTCTCGATAAGATACTGACGCACTCGATTTTATAGTACCTAATAAAGTTCGGAATTTTGATAATGTGCATTGATCAAGAAACAGATGATACAATGCATAAATACTTTCTTCTGTTCGTAAATCAATATGTATACGTTCAATATTGACAGACACCCGTGGAAATAAAAAAAGAATATTGCGAAATACCCACATTCACACAGTTATATAAGCCTTTCGTTTGTAACCATCGATATCATGTTTGTAACTTTATCGTGGAAAGGTTACAAGTAGTTTTTAATCACTAGAAATGATTCGGTCACGTCCCAAAGAAACCACAGAGCGCTTGAATAATAGATGTCTTCATGAAAGAAAATATTACTGTATAGACAACAAAATTATGAAAATACTAAATTACTAAATGGAAAAGAAAAACAAAAATAAGACGAGAAAAGAACTGAACAAGCAAATACCCTTTAAATAGAAAATGACGCAAACAATTTGTCTAAATCTACAAAAAAGAAAGTTGAAAAGGACACTTTAGTATCTGTGGTGTCAAATGCGAGCAATAATTTACAACGTAAAGAGCTGTCTCCGACAATCATTGGGAAGAGTCGTAACAACACTCATTACCTAGTTGCCGTTACGCTGAGATGCGAATGTTATCATTCATCTCTCCGTACATAAGTATGAAATAAGCTCGTGGGACGCAGTTACGTGCAATTATAAATACGGAGTCAAGGTCGACAGTTACGATGGTGCTACTCATTTGGCTCGCACATAAAAACAGGGCTTTGATTCGGAACAATGCCTTTTGTGTCTGATTTTTCATTAGGGAGCCGAGCGTACTTTAATCTTCCATTGTTTTTAATTGCTAAGATGATGCTATAAGTATAAATGGTATATCAGGCTGTACACTTGATACCCTTCTTCAAAATAATGACGTTATTACTACGTAAGAAAGAAAGAAAGAAAGAAAGAAAGAAGAATTTATTGTTGGACAGTGACACAGAAATACAAACAAAATAGATAACACAAGTAAGATACAAACACTAAAAATAATCATCACTGCGCCAACAATGGACCTCACATTCAGCTAAATGCTTCGGTAATGCATAAGCAGTACCGCAGCGCTGATTTTCAATGCGAGGACCAAGTGACGTTCGGATGCTCAGTCATTAATCTGACTTGGATTAAACGTTAAAAAAAAATAATAATAATAATAAAAATTGGGAAAAGCGACAAAATAACCAAATTAAAGAACACTAAATACTTAAACAAAACACAAATATAAAATTAAATAGTACTCAATTTCAGGCATGTATGTGTGTATTATAAATGCACCCATGTAAATGTATTTGCGTAGTAAGATATTATTTTCTATGCATGTAAGTAGCGCGAAGTTATCAGATATTCAATACAATAAAATAAATAATTCCAACACTTTGTGGGTATGTAGTGAGCCTCGCTCGCACAGGCGCAACAAACATTGATAAACATTGTGCTCGTGGCAATGAAACAAATAAAGCAGTAACAAATGAATAGTTTTTTGTTGGTTACACGTCAATAATGTGTAAATGAAGTGAAAATGCCACGAGACACAGGGAATCGTTAAAATTACATAAAAAGTAACAAAAAATAATAATTTTTTAAATAAATTTAAAATTAGTTGATACGTATACGTAGATTAAAGAAATAGGTTCTTGTTTTTAATTAAAGGTTAGAAAGATTGAGTAATAATTAAAGGACTTTTCAGTTATTAAAAAATTGTTTATAAGTGGTTATTACCTTTCCATTTCATATCGCTAGTAGTGAAAAATAAATACATACATACATACATACATAAACTCACGCCTTGTTCCCAGAAGGGGTAGGCAGAGGTGCCAGGGCACCCACATTTCGCCTTGTATGCTCCGTCCCAACTCCCACAATGTGATAGGTGGCGAGCCTATCGCCATATCGGGCACAAATTCCTGACTCTGGGCTGATACTGAATAGGAAAATCCAATATCACTTTGCCCAACCCGGGATTCGAACCCGAGACCTCAGCTTTGTAACCGTACCGTGGTACAACTACGCTACCGAGGCAGTCAAAAATAAATGTTGTAATTGATATGAAGATCAAAGTTTCACAGTGCTTTTTATTTACTGTTTGTGGTTAAAATGTCAAATAGACAAAGAAAAGCAGAACTTGAAAACCCATTAAAAGTTAATGCAAGTTTTTATCATCGTGAGCAAGGCTGGTGCTAGCAACTTGCTGTTCATGTCACTGTTCCATTTGTGGCGAGGAAATTACCATTCGCGTGCCATATTGCTTTGTGTTTCCTGTATTGTGGTTAATATTGTTCGGAAAATTAATTTAACTCACAAACTTCAATGTTGTCGTGTTGATTTACACAGTTCAACCTCCTGTTCTGAATTAATATCGTGTTTAATATTTTAATGAATGCTGTTATGTTAGTTAACTTGTGTGTTCAGGCTACTAATTTGTTTTTTTACGGAAATATAGCTACAATACATGCCAGGATCTCCTGAATGGGTATCTATTGGCAAAAGATGCTTTTCACTGTCGACACAAATTCGTCACCCTGTGGAATTTATCGCAACATTTTCTATTATACACCCTTGATTTTTTTGGCATAAAATATAACCTTGTTATGATAATCAGAATTAATATTCCTTAATTTACAAAAATGCCTTCTAACTTGGGGACAAGAATCAAGTTCGTTTGAAGATTTAACGTAACCTGTTCCTCTAAAATCATAATGAGCCAATACAAAATGATCATATGCCATGTTCAAATTCCAATACCTTGCGAAACAAGTGATTGAGGGTTTGTCGGCTATCGACGACGGTCCGCGCAATTTGCTCACACAAACCTACTATTAAAGACGATTTAAAAAACAGTCGTTATTTTCCATCGAGCTTTCGCGATTTCATTTGACCGCAGACTGCAGTTGTTCTTTGAAGAAGTAATATTTAAATTTCCGAGGTATTTCTTTCTTTGAAAACTTAGCTTTTAATCAGCGCTTTGAGGTTTGGTTTGACGATGTTTGGCTTTTATTTGCCGTTTTAGTAACAGTTTTTATACTTATGGCAATATTCGAACATTTTAAATGCTTATATAGGTATGAATAACCTAATAAGACTATTAATATTTATATAGTAATTGAATCCTTGATCTTGATTAATTTAATAGCATACCTTGCATAATTATGAGTTAGTGGTTCTCTTTGTAGAACGTAACATTTATTTTAACCTTGGCTGGTATAATAATGCGGAGGGATATGACTGAAGCGTTGGATTGGAAGTAATTTTACTAACAACATCCGATTGTTTGAAACCACGTAATATCATTATAATATCGATAAAGTTACATAGCAGTTTATAGACGAGTTTTCTCTCTTTACATTCATAAAACATTTAGGTAGTAGGATATCTACTGTTTGATTAATATCAATTTTTTGTATCGTGTTTGTTACTTCCATATGCGACTATAACCAGCAATAGGTTTATTCCTATTAACAAAATCAATCAGAAATGTAGGTCAGCCGTCAGTCCTTATTGATAAATGATCAGTGTTTACAAACAAATAATTAGGGTCCATTGTATCTCCGAATTTCGATATCGAGCTATTTTACAAATTCACACTTGAGCTCATTCTCCTATAGAACAAAAACAGTGTAATTTTGGGAATGCACTAAATTCATGCTGCGCCGATTCTTAATCATAGTGTATAATGTATGTTGTCGACTGTAACAAACGGACGGACTGTAAGACGGAAATAATTCAGACCTACTTATACTTATTACTATTATTTTCGAAGATCTTGAAGTGATTAGCTAGATCTACTCATTCCAGACTAATCATGTTAATTTGTTTAGTAAATGCATTTATATTTTATAAGTTTTGGTATTGTATCAGTGGTAGTTACATCTGCGCTGTAATTTTTACGGTTGGTTCAGTAAGTATGTCATTAGTCTTGCCACTTATCTAATATATTCAATCCATCTGCTTAGCCAGATTAAACCATCGCAGTGGAACGCGGTCTTAACCGTTCATAATGTATGAGTGTCATGCGGTGTGGCAGGATTGCATTTAGCTTTTAATTTAAGTTGAAATCCTAAAACATTAGGTAACACAGATATAAACATTTATCGCCTAATAGAATCGTACCATAATTTTATTTTCCGTTTAATTTTTAGTTTTCATTTGCGCAATTACCTCACATTATCGCTGAATTACTCTGCGCCACCTTTTTTGTGTAAGCGATTTTGTAATCATAAAAAAATGGTGTAGATTTTTAATTGCATTAATGGACTTGACTGTTTAATTCTATTTAATCTATGAGTGTTGTGTTTTTTTATTGTTTTCCAAAAACAAACAAACATTTGTAATTGTACCAAACATCATATACATCTTAGCTGCAAATTACTTTACAAAATCGAAATAATAAAAACTGAATAAAAATGCATTGCTATTCAATGGAAACTGAATAAAAATGCATTGCTATTCTGTTGAACACGCTCATTCCAACCGATCGAGACAAGAAGGTCGCTAATGTTTTGATCATGCTGACAACTAGCTAGCTGTCAGAATATTAAAACTGGTTTGTTGAAACCGAAATTAAATTTAAGCCTACTAACTACTACTAATAGAAAATATCTGACAGAATATGACAACTAGTTATCCGATACACGATATTACGTTTGATAATTATAATTAATGGATACGTTACATCAAATGTTTGGTTTAGAGTTTATAAATTAGAAATAGTTAATGTAATAAGTTTTACATACTTGTTATCATTACTTTTAATTTATTGCTATTCTAATGGCACGTATGACGTCAGCATCTGCTAATGGTTTTTAATACCTGTTGCAACTGTCAGTGGAGGTAAAAAAAGCTACTTTAATATAACAAATGTACCATAATTTTTAATTATATTAGCATATTTTTGCAAAACAGTAGACGTTACCATGCGGAAAAATTACACAGCTCTTTTACGTGTATGTACCAACGCATCAAGAAGTTTGCAACACCCGTACGTTGCATTTTCGACACAAAATCATTTATCGTACCTACCGTTGCCTTCGCAATACTTGCACAATACACAAGCATGCAGTAACTCAAGCTTATTACAGAATATACAATCAGTTATTCATCTGTACGGTTAAAATATGTGGTTGTAATTACGAATGTCGAGCAAAATATGTTCGCAGCAAATTTTATAGTTGAATATAAACTTACTTGTTGTTTGGCACGCTTGACTTACAAATTGCCGGGTAAATTATTTAATTTACGCTGGGAAATTACTGCAATATTTTGTTCAGAGATTTAATTCAATGAATAAATTATTTTTATAACAATAAAGGTGAGACGAGCATGCCACTCTCTAATGGTAAACGATACGATAGCGCATGGACACTAGCAAAACCAAACAACAACATGAATTACAAAGCAATGCTTGGCATTCCACATCCTGCGACATAATATATTAAGTCTGAATATGTGAAGGTATTTACTCTGGCTAAAATTTCCTTCAAACCGGAACACAACAGAGCTTTACTCTGCTGTTTGTCGGGAGAAATATTGCGGTGGTACCCATGCACCTCTCACATATGTGAGACCGAACACCAGTAATATTTATGCATAATATTCTTCCCTTGTCTCGTTTTTATGAAAACTATATAATTTTATTTTTATGTTTCAATTTCGGTAATTAATTTTAAAGCCCTATAAATTTGTATTATGCGGGTAAATCCGGTAGTTCGTAACCTTTGTTGAATGATGTTCAATTGTTATTATCTAATTCGGTATAAGATATTTATCCGCAGGAAGTCCACTGTTGAAAACATGGCCAGTTCAGACACCTATGCCTCCTCTAAGGATTACGAAGATAAGACGATTATTTCTGAGATAAGGCATTGTGTATAATCAGTCGTCACAATCTTGCTCGTTGGTAATGTAAAGTCCTTCAAAACTATAATAAAATGTAGTATTTTCTGCGGTATGTTAAATTAATTCATTGAGACATTCTATCACGTTCTAACAAGGCATACATATTCATACAAATGTGCAAACTTACAGGTGCAGTATAGTTGTCAACGTATATAAAATGTTAATCTGTGCCTACAGTAGATCGTATCAGGAATTTATTTCGAAACGACGCAGACACTAGCTTTAAGTGTTCTAAATGCGTACGGATGACTCCGATTGTAATCGTTGTTTAAAATTCTTTGGGAAGTAGTGTTCCATCTCCGAAGTTATGGTTACGAAACGATTTTCACATTAATCGGTATTTCAATCGGATTGCGTGATATCACATATTCAATCCTAAACTTTTTTCCGATGACTTAAAGAAACACAAAGAGTTATGAATCCGATCTAGAGAATCATGTTTTACTTCTATTTATGCTTCCATAACATTATAATTAACATTAAGTTTTATTTTGTTGATTGTAATGTCCAAAGCATTGAACAATAAATTAATCTCTCATTAAATATCTTTCTCAATAATAATTTGCTTAAATTTTACCTTTGGCATCTTCGATTATTTTTGGTCAAGTGTTCCTCCCAGTATATTCCTGAGCGATCGAATATTCTTACTTGGAAAAAGCCGGTTCTTTACTTGGTAAGTTATCGATACCTGCGATCATTAACGAGTTGTGTGAGTCTGCCGTCATGTTTCAATATAATCAGCTCGACCTTGAGCCACTCCTCGGTCTGAGAAGGTCACAGGTACATACAGCTGTTTGACCTGTGTCGTGTATACATTGCAAGGGATTTATGATATCATAGTTCTACTTTGTGTTTTTGTAAGGTATTGTTTGTTTTAACTCTGGAAAAATATATCGCGTTTCTGTTAAACGATATACTTATATAGCGCTTGTCCTTGGTGTTTTAGGAGTACGCTTTTTATACCATAGATATTTAAAATATTTTAAATGATGAAACAAATTAGACGTGATAGGTATTAAATTTTAGCTTCGATTGAAATTTTGTTAATATGTAAGTATTATACATACATATGTACATAAATACATGTCACGTATTTTTTCCTTAGCGGTAAGCAAAGGTGTAGAGACTGTCCCGCCCTCACACCCACCACTGTAACTCCTGTGAGCCAGGATCAACAGTGGCACGCAAAGTAATGACACCGAGCATTGAAGCTCGACGAGTCTCCGGGAATGTCTAACTTGTCTTTAACCCGCAACGAAATTAATCAGAAAGTTAAATTAATAGGAGGAGTTGGAAATAAATTATTGTCCACTTCCCTCCGTGCAAAGCGGGTGACAAAACAATGAAGCAAAGGTGTACCCAAAATACCCACGTTTTGCCTTATGTGTTCCGTCCCGTAACGTAATATGAAGCCTATCATTATATCAAGCACAAATTCCTGACTCCGAGCTGACAATGAATATAAAAATCCCATATTACTTTGCCCGACCCAGGATGTGAACCCTGTTCATCAACTTTGTAATCGCACCGTAATTCAATTGTGACAAAACACAGTCGTATTATAGTCTAATGATTTAAAATTTTACGAGAATGTGATTTTAAATTCATAATTAGCACAAAGGTACTCAAATTAAATCAAACGTCGATGGTATCAGCAAGGTGGATGCGGACAAATCATCATTTTATAATGAAATAAAATTTCATAATGATGCTCACAATTGTTCTCTTTTTGTGAAGTTGGAATTGCTGGAGCGATTTTTCCTCATTTTATTTTGTGGTCAATAAATGCCCAATAGAAAAAAAAAAAACTATAAATTTTTAAATTTCTAAAATTTCTATAAATTGTACATAAGCCATAAACTAATAACTGAGACGCCTTCATTTCCTAACACATCTCTAGCCGTATAAAAACTAGGCCTATCGTTTTCACAACAAATAGCTAATTGGTATTATTGCGTATGAACTTAATTGGCTGTTAAAATGTGTTGCAATGTGTTGTTTACGTAACTATGAATTTATACATATTTGTTGAACTTTACGAATTTAAAATCTTTCGAAATTATTCGTTTCCTTCCTCGCGCGTAATCAAGGTTTTAATTGTGGATAATTATCGGCAACACCTAGGCAATATATCATTGGTAAATTAAATTAACACCGGATGGTAGTCGGAATTAAGCATTCGTGAAAATGGTTTGTTTACGTAACTGTTATTGTATTGTTAACTGCAGGTTTTATATAAATACGGTGTTAAAAAAATGAGCAATGATCATTAAATAAGGTGATGTTTATATTTTTGTTTTCTTATATATTTTCTATCTTTGGTTATTCTTTAGAATAAAATTAATTGTTTTGAAGTAATATACATAAGACTGAAGTGATCGTTTTCAAAATTAAAGTCGCACATTTCTTTATAATATTAGTCCTAAATTGTGAATTACTTCTTTTTAATTCAGTAAGTGAAGTGTTAAGTATGTAAAGACATTAAAATTTAAGATTACAACCAATGTTAAACAAATACTACGCACAACAAAGACACGTAAGACAACATAAACAATATATATAAATCTATTGGGTCTGATATTATCTCCAATAAAGTATCTAGCCAAGAATGTGAACCTACGGAAAGGAAAGAGGAAGTCTCAATGCTTTAACGTTTATAAATAGATCTTATATCAATTCAATGTCTTTGTTGGAGCCTAAGCTACGTGTGGTGGTTCCATTCATTGCGATCACGTATCGCTTGACCAGACGTTTTTATCGAACGAAAGCCACTCGGAACTCGCCATCGGCGACAGAATGAAATACTTATTGCTATCACCACGCTTCTATTGTGAAACGATTGTCAATTCAAACGTAAGTTTTCCGCTGCCGATATTATTGGCATGGCAGTGTTATTCAGCTATTATAGTTTGAAGTAAAAAGTGTTACATAGCAGTAAACTTTTTCGTTACTGTGTTACTTTACTTGTTTTATTTTTCATTATAAAAGTTTTACTATTCTATTTTTAAATAAAAACAAAAATAAGCTTGTGTTTTATCTCGGGAAACTTGATTGACGACCATTTAATTATATTTTTCTGTATAAAAAGTAAAGAAGTTTAGGTTTGCGGCAGTGTTTTGTATTGACAAGTTTCGTAAAAGAGACAGTAATATATTTGTGCTACTATACTAATATTTATAAATATACAGCTGCATCCACCAAATAATACAGATGTAACAGCTGCGCCCATATGAGTTCAGTATATCTATTTTGCATACATAATAAGCTTACGTCTGTATACCTATGAGCTCGGCAGCTGTATACTATTTTGGCGGTAGATTGATCTTTAGGTTATATTATGTGAATGACGAACATTTTGGAAAACAGAAAAAAAAAGAATAATAATAAATACAACCAACAGTCACATACATAGATCGAGTCTTGAATCGTGGGTCTCAGAAACTACGAGAAACTTATTCAGACAAAAACATCCATACCCGAAAAAATGCCTCTAGATCACTACTAATACTACACTGTCAATATTTGTCTTGGTGATTGGATCAAACCAGCTGCCTCGCGTTTCACAGCCGGCATCTAACCAACTGCGCCACGGAGGCTGTCACATGTATTAATACTGTATCAACCCTAAATAGGCAGCTAAGGTGGTGGACGGTCTAAATTCGTCACAAAAACAGGGAACGCTCAATATTCAATATTTTAAAAGTATAATTACTAAGTATTTAGTATTATATTTAAAACTATAAGTATTTAGCAAAAAATATAACAATACTCTATATAAGGTACGAACAATGACAGTTACGAAAAATGTTAGGTCATTTTACCAAGTTATTGCTAAATAAGTTCTCGAGTAAAACAGACTATTGTGTAAGACATTATTGCAATTACAATTTCAGTTATCGTCTTCGAGTGAAGAAAGTCAGCAATTTGCATAACAAGAGGCGACAAATAATCGGCATTTTAATTTTTGATGTACAATGGGCGGCCTATCCTGACCACTATCTTTGAAAGTCTGCCTTCTTTTACTACATTTTCAAAAATTGGTTATACTTTTATCAGATATATTATGAAGAGTACATATTTATGATATACTCTTCACATATGATATTATACTCTTCACCATCTCTATAAATTGGAGAGTTATTACAAGAAATAACTCGTTTAATATGTGTGGGCAGTTATCATGTCAATACCAAGTATTGACATGATAACTGGCTTGATATCCTTACTTGGCTTTTTACTTGGCCTATAAAATTACTAGATTACGAACAATCCGTTCTAGTTTACAAAGTTTAAGTTTGGTATGAATATATAATATTTACATTTCTACGGTTCAATGGCCCGACTTCCGAGGGAAAAAGCCAATCATTTTATTTTTTTAAGCGTATATAACCAGTTTTTATTGGATATAAAACGGACATTCAATTGCATGCCGCGCATTGACAAGGAAGAATCAATAGTCCTTGATAACAGGCTAGCTGGTTCTTCCTTCGCAACATTTATTTATGCTGATGGTATTCTAATAATATGATCCACCAAGAAAAGTCAGATAAATAATGCAATTCCGTAACAATAATACGATCCACCAAATAAAAATCAGGCAAATAATGCATATCACGAGCTGGAAGTACATTGAAACCTCGATGAAGAAATTTTACTGTCCCAGATAGTTTGTATTCTAATTCAGAATAGCCAGATCGTGAACAAAAGATAATAAAATATGAACATAACATACCACTTAAAAATGAACCAAAAAATGCAACAGTTACATATATAAAGCTAATCGGAACGAAAATTGAAATTGCTTATTCAAATTATGTCGAAGTGAATTGGACTGCCGACCTCCGTAGTAACCTTGGCCGTAAAGCAATTACTCACTATGAAACGAAAACAGACGCATGAATAGCCACGTAAACTCACGTATATATGAAAATATACTGTCAGGTGATAAATTTGTATGCATTTCCTGCATCGTTTCCGTGATTCTGTTACTTTTTCAAACGAAGGTGATTTGTTGAGTGTATAAAATAGTTATAGGAAACATTAAAGCGATGTCTCCTTGTTATTATTTATGTGTAAAAAGGTAAGTGTGAGATGCGATTATATATGTTTTTAACTACTTAAATTATTACAGTAGCAACTTTATCGCTGAATCTTTCGATTCTTGGCTCATGTCGCTATGTAAACTTTGTGTGAATTTTTCGAGTCGAAGACTATTATTTCCGGAGTTATTTGATATCTCGTCGTGTTGAAAGTCAGCCAGCAAAAATATGTAGCGCTGACCCCTAGGACTTTTATGAATATGGATAGTAAAGGAGCATTATTATCTGAACTCATTAATATCAATATTCTGTGAGTAATATTTAAAGTGAAAAATATTTGAGATGTACTCTTATACTCTATGCAAAAAAACTATTTTTAAAGTTAGTAAATTGGTATTTGGTAGAGAAGTGATGACATTTTAGATTTCATCTCAGAGAGTGAGAACCCTAAGCGAATTTATGTAACATGATATTGCTATTCTCAAAGTTTACACTATCAATTTTGCGAAAAATGCTGACCAGAAACCGTAAATAATATTTTCTGACTTATAAATCAAACAAAATTATATATAATCTTATATCTTGCATGCTCTCCTTTCGAAGAAATCCAGTACCTTTATTTCAATGGAGTGTTTTAAAATCTCTAACAAATTTTCGCCCTAATTCCTCACCTAACCGAAGTTATTTCTTAAGTAATGTGCATTCGTTGGTTTTTAATAGTATTTTTTGTATGCTAGACGTGACTGGCAGGAGTTCGCCTTATCGTTGCAAATGTTACGAAAACATTTCTAAGTGTCTCGTTCAAATTGCTATGAGGAAGGCAGTGTGTTATAACTTTGAACATTTAATTGACGTATGTCTAGTAAATTGGCTAAATTAAAATTTCCGTGATTTTGTATATCTAGTAACGCGTATTAAATCATTTGTGATTGTTGTTTTTTAGTTTATTTCCGGCGGACAATTTGATCGTTCAACTGTGGTGGAACTCAATGAATCAATAAAGCATTGGACATTTGTGTAGAAGTTTAGTAAACAGCTTTAAACACTAATATATTGCGAAGTTAATCCCGTATTAATAAATATTTGTATGACCTACAAATACTTATTCCCGATCAAAGTGTTTAGGAAACTAAAATTTATGTTAGATTTAAATCGAAAAACCCATTCGTCTATGACTCTATCTTCGACTATAAACAAAAGCATTTCTATAATGCTAAAAGACTTATCGGCCCAGTAAAAGACATGACTGTCAATAAATATGATTATGAATGATGTAATCATCACTTGCGCAACAAAAGGCGGGATTACCTTAAACAGAGTATAAGCATAACAAATGAGCGTAATTTAAAAAAACTTATGAGTTTACGGAAGACCAAAGATAGCCATCGACACATGCGCGTGCGCAGAAACGTTAACTTTCGTTTTATCGCTCGCAAAGCAGTTACACAACGTATTACGGTTGCAGTTTGTACTGTAACCAATTTCTTCACAGTACAAACAATTTGTTTTAACCTGAACTCTTTCGTTAGGCTCGGTAAAGTGACTGTATCTGATGGTGAGTTCAATGCCGTTTAGATCATCGACAGATAAATAAAGACCAAGAGCTCGTAGTTGCCAGCCCTTCATTATCTATATAATTTTAAATTTATTTTTTAAACAACTATTTCAAGGTGTTTCCTTGGCAGCCAGACACTTTCAATGGTTCTTTCAACTTGAAGCTGATAACTTTTAAAGCTACCTTAATCTAAATTGCATTATTGCTCATCGTGTGAAACCTATGTTAGAAGCATGCGCAAACAAACTTTAAGCTTTTATAAAATGACAAATATCTGACGGCTACGAGCTCTTGATCTATTATCTCACTTCATTTAACACAATTATCTGTGTTTTATGTTTTCACGATCAACGTACCGATAGTTAGAAACCTTTGATCGGTAAAAGTGTCCACGTTTTATTGTTCTGTTGCATGACTTGCAATCAACGTTCGTATTGTCATTTGTATTTCGAAATGATTAAAACTGTTTGAAATTTAAGGAAGAGTTTAATTGAGGAATAGTTTTTAACTTGCTGTTTATTTATTTGGTTTTTATTTGCTGTATTATAGCTGTGTAACTAGTGGTGTAGTTTCTGTGTTTGAAGTAATGTCACTTCACGATTACGGAATCGAAACACGTTTACACTGGAATCCGGATTTACTAATTCTAACTTCTTCTAACCCGCCATACAATATTCATAAACCGTTTACCGTCACGAAAGCATGTTTAAAAATCAAAATAGAGTGTTCATGGAAATTTCAAACGTTTATCGCTTTGTAAGATATGGAGAATTATTTGTTTTGACAGGATTTTGGGGTCTCGGTGTAAATGTATTACTTGCAACGGCATATAGTGGGACGTGGTTACCAAAATAGTAAACTTCGCTTACCATGTGTATCTACCTGTTTCTCAGAACTAGATGAAAAATATTAGTTCGGATCTTATGAAATAGAATATCCAGTAGTTTGTTTAATTCCAGCATAAATATTTCGAAATCGGATAAATAAACATCTGCGAAGACCCTTCCCGTCATCAGAGTTATTTATAAACTATACTTATATTTCCAGAAACTGTGAAGTTTGTTGGACGGAAGGCCATTTTTGTCCCGTCATAATTTTCTATATTCGTATTGAATTTATGACTTCCTACTTGCTAATAGACGTTTTGATGTCCGCAGTTGCAATCATATTCATTTCATGTCCACACTGCAAACAAAGAGTGCCCTGATTACCTCAATACCTATTGTTCTCATGGGAGGGATTATTGACATCACATAATACTGATGCGGATTCTATAAGCGCGTGTCGTCACGTATTTACTTCGCAATAACGTCACGTCTTCAGTGGACCATCGCCACCTCGCGTCTGACTTTTCCGCTTTCTTGTTCGAAATTGGTTTGTTTTTATTTCAACGAAAACTCTGTCAGCGAGTGTTATTAAAAAAGTTGTTTTCTTTATACAAGTAAGCGTATTTCTGGCCAG
This sequence comes from Hyles euphorbiae, assembly GCA_023078785.2. Lineage (NCBI taxonomy): Eukaryota > Metazoa > Arthropoda > Insecta > Lepidoptera > Sphingidae > Hyles > Hyles euphorbiae. Next base: position 9,043,033 of record CM041046.1, read on the forward strand.
TACCTGTAACTGCAATAATGTTTGCACTGTCCGTTTTTTCTTTGCTAAACAGTTCATAACCTACGTTTGTTGGATGTAAGTGTTATTTTGTAATAATTTGTTATTTTATTTCGTGCAATAATCAGTCATTCTTCGAATCTCAATCATTGCTGACCGATTATTTTTTCCACTACAATTCCTCTAAACGTATTACAGCAAGAACCTCGGTTGACTTGTAATGAAAACTACTTGTCGACGAACCGCAGCTGCTTTTTTATGGATAATTTTTTTATGTCACACGCCGACAAGAACAGGCAATCACTAAAAAAGAAGATTCTCCGGCCTTGATAGTATATCTCGCGATCTGTGTTCGCACGGCAATGACTCCTTCGCAGCGTCTTTCATTCCAGTTCATTCACATCTACCGCGGAATAGTCTTGTTTCGTGTGTTTGACCTCTGATGACTGACTAATAACAACAGCTACTGTTCAATTATTACGCTGGATATTTTTTTACGCATCAACCTTATAAAAAAGAACCAAGAAACTTTAATAAGCTCTAAAAATTGGTTAATTTCATCTCTAAAATGTTATTGCTACAATTTACATCGTATCTCAATAAAAAAATGGCACTAAATCTCTAATTGCACCAATTGGGGGCATGCGAAACGTTGAACTTGTCATTTCTTTAATTGACATGAGAAATCTTTGGCTTGCGATACCGTTAACCGAATAGCACGATTCTCTGCGTTAGATATAATTGCAAAATCATATTTAAAATTACTGTAGCGTACGAGCAAGGATACTTACAAATAAGTGATTTACGTTCATATAACTATATGCAGGCAAACAATTATCAAGGCAAAATTCTGACAAAAACTATCCTCTACCTCGCCGAGTGATTACCCACCACACCCATGTTATTATAATACACTTACGTCGTAATTTAGATAACATTTTCTGCACGCGAATATTTTTTACTTCCATACGAACACGAAAGTCTGTTTGTTTCCTTTTCAAGGTACAATTAATGAGCCGATTCCTATGAAAATTGCTGTTAAAATAATTGGAATCCGGTAAAAGGATTTAGAGCTGGTCAACATAATGATATCTTTGTTTGAATATACACATAATACTTTCTTCTACATGTCCTATAGGTACATATTTTAACAAATGGACAGAAATGCCTGAAACCAAAAATATAACACAATAATATTAAACATAAATAATTGATCGAATCATTATTACAAATTGTTTGTGATTAACAAAGAAACTTGAAGTTTTGGTTTATTTTGTATAAAAACTCGTTCATTAATGCTTACTACTAATTATATAGTTCTAGATTGGTAAAAGATAGATTTTTTGGCAATTAATTTTTACTCACACTCCAATTAGTTCATTTATTGTTTCTTTAAAAAATATATTCAAAGTCTTAATTAGTCTTAACCAATTGAAGCGTGAAAACGTAATCTTTTATCGAAACGTTTAATGTAATAAATGATAGGTGATAGTTGATAGTTAGGTGATAGTTTAAGGCAATTAGGGGGATTTATCGGGAAGCCTGTAATTTACACAGGGACGCTTGAACGAGTGGCATTATCATTTAATAGCAAACTCAATTGAATTGTTCTCTAGAACCACTATGAATCGCTATTCACAAAGATTAATATCCATTTGCATTCAATTAGTTCAACAGTAGTTTAGCGGTTTAAACTATCTTATAACTTATCTATGTATCAATTCTATTTTTTATTATATACTATTAAAAACCTACTTATTCCATTTTTCCTGTTAATATGACCTGATCTATATGTATTTACTATAATTCAATACTCAATACTCAATATCTTTATTGCACACCACATGTTATAAAGATGTTAACATTTTATAAAAGGTACAATGTGGACCCTGTTGGGCACGGAATAATTTAGGAGAGAGGAGGAAGCCATATTATTAATTTTATGTATCAATATATTTAGAATATCGAATCGTTATAAATTATAATTAGTGTACATATTCGTATTTAACATGCACTTTTATAAATAATAGAATCATTATTTTTATGACATATTTTTTAATTTTCATTTGGTATATATTTCTGTTTTGCTGTTATATAATTATTGTAATTCTGTACAAGTTTAGTCATTATGTATTTAGGTTCATTAATTAGTATAATATATTTGAATCAGTCTTTTATTTATTAAAGTTAGCTATTTATTTTTCATTTAGGTATTCTGATATTGTGTAGTAAGTTTTTGTAATTAATAATTGTTTTAATTGTTTATTAAAGGATGTTTCATTACTTGCATTTTTTATGTAGTCTGGCAGTTTATTATATATTTTAATGGACATAACAAATGGGCTAGAAGAATGCATAGTGAGTCTTGAAGTTGGTAGGTTCAAGTTCAATTTCTTTCCCATATTATCCCACGACAGTCATAATCAAACGAAAACTGATTCTCATAACTAAAAAATAGCATCCATAAACGATTAAAAGACAATCTTTTCATTTATAATACAACAAAACCCGGTAGCATCATAAAGCATCCAACCGATATTAAACGACAATCAATTACTATCCAAGCTATTGAGACTTATCTGCTCTCCCCTGTCACTTGGGCCGGTCGACAACTGATACCCAAGTACTTGGAACACCGATAGCTTACGTGTACTTATTGTCAAGCCAGCCACGACAAATCGCCGGACGTATGCATTTAACACGGACTTAGCGGAATAGGGCCAAGTTATTGGCAAACAGATGCGTGTGGTTCTGGAATAATGTACATATTTAATATCCGACAAGTGTATCAATGTGTTTCAGTTACACGTCAAATGTTAATCTATTTTACTACTGGTTACCAAAGGTCAGTAGTGATGGAGTCTGATCTTTAGTAAACAGTACGAGAACAATAAGGTTTCATAGATTTATATATTTTCGTAGACTAAAAGATATAACTTGCCTAATATGGCTTGTATTTTATATGTAATATAAGATACAGTCTAACTCGAAAATTAAAATACAGCGGGCTGATGATATACATATAGTCTAGGGTAAAAAGCAAGAATATTTTTGGTAAGTGTGATAAATATAAATAAAGTAAACATACTATCAATTCAACACAATTTATGCGTCTATAGCAATATCTTTAGTTCACCCTCTCAGTGTCGATACATAATAGAGCTTGTTATTACTTTCCGCGGTCGCTCGTCACTTATACCAGTTACGTTAAAGTACCTAACACTTTATCGGGGTCAGAGGCGTTGTTTTAGGTGGATGTACGACCGGCGTGACTCCACATTGTGTTACAGTCGGATAGAAAAGTCAAACGACACAGATTTTTGCGCGTGAATGTACCTGTAAATTGTAGGCCAATGGTTTTTGCTAAACAGAAATCCAAAAAGGCCTTCCATTGATCTGGTTTTAAATGATCGAAATACTGCAACGTCGAAAATTGTTCTTTGTAAAATATCAGATGTCTACAGGAATATACCTCGAAATTGTTCATATCGAAAACAGCCTGTTTGTCTCTGGTCTCGTTGTTTGTGAGACGGAAGTCTCTGGTAGTTCCTGATACCTATGAAACAAGACTTACGTAATATTAATGTGGGGTCAAAGTTATGTGTGTGACTGTTGGGTGTATCATTTATTTAACCCGTGTTACCTTTTACTATTTCAATTATGAAGCTTTCATGTTTAATGAATAGTAGATTTCTAGCGAAAAACCAAATCTCTGATAAAGACCGATAAATTGCACAGTTATAGCTCTATATTGATCTTTTGCTTAAGTAAATGTTTCTGACAAGTGCATAACATGAAATAATAAATGGGCGACCACAAACAAACCATAAAAACATAGGTTGCGAAAGGGAGAAAAGAGCGTCGGTCGCAGTTTTATGTAACAAAAAGTGACTACGTACACCAAATAGAAACTCCGATTTACTGCCTTCCAACTACTTTACGTTCCATTTTTTAAAAATATTTCAACCGATCTTCTTTATGAGAACTTTTTGAAGCAACTTGTACCTAATGATTTTATAGTGAAAGTTGAATTTATTTCTGCATTCGTTCTAGCATAGAGTAATATTGTTGATGGGAGCACTTAAGGTGCTAACGAGCTTTTGTATCAAATATACCGAAACATTTTTAATGGAGGTTCTTTACAAGCTTTGCATTTTAAACTCTATTCTTTTAGCAATAACGAAGTTTAAGCGAGATTTAATTTAAATTTATTACTCGTAAACTTTACACAAACAAATCACTGGTGATTTATGTTGAATAGAAACATTGCGAACTCTTCGACCCAGATCTAGTTAACTAAACTAGTTCTTACATTGTAAACATTCCCTACAATGTTTGACTGGATAAAATAAACAATTTTAATGAAGCCAAACGTATACAACTTCGTGATTCGTTTATAACACACAATATTTTTAGGGCAGAAATAAGCAAAAGAACAGACGTTATAAACATGTCATTCAGTAAATATAACACAAGGACGCAATGTCTTGTCGGGAAACTTACAATATTCAAAGTGGAAACTACATTAAAGTACATATTTTATACAAACATTGTCTGCAGTGATATTTTTCAAACTTTTCAACGTTGTTTTCATAACACAAGAAACTTTGGCATGCTTTTTATACCAACTTTATGTATCTTTTCTAATCTGGTATTTGTTTAGTAATAAAAACTATTACATTCCTTGAAGCATCATGCATATTACATCTGTGAAGCATTTGGGCAATAAGTGCTCTCGTTACCCAGAACTGCCATTTCATAATATGACAGTAGCTGACCTCTGTACAATTATAAGAATACGAGGGAAATTTATACAGCATTCTTTTGATCCGAACTGATTATTACCTGTCTAATTCATCATCTCTGTGTTAGTCTGGCTAGTCACGTATTACATGTTGAATCGAAAATAGGAGTGATGAATTGTAATCTGTGAATCAGTGTATTGTCTTGCGGCACCTCTGCTTTGTCAATACTGGCGTGAGTTTATGTATCACAAAAAGCCCTGCATTCAAATACCACTCAATAATTACATTTAACGAACCGTGCAGCTAAGTGCGTTCTTGCGTTGCATTGTCTCAATACAAGGAGCAGTAGTACAATTAGTTTAGACATGCAGAATCGCTTATGTTGTTTTGTGAAGTTCCATCGCAAGGCATGACATCACATCTTCGACGAATCACTTACACTAAATAAGCAAGTGCGTTCATCTCTCTACTAATCGATTAGTTCTTGCGAGTATACGCGAGGGTGTTGATTTAACGGATAAATGTTGTGCAGTGAATCAGAAGGTTGATGATGGAAGATATGGAATTAAATTAAAATTCTTGAAAAGATTCAAGAAATATGTAGGGTTAAAACAATTACAATTTACACGTAATTTTATTTGATATTAGAGTTCTCACATACATTGGGGATTATACTTTGATCAGAAACGAAGTTCGAATAAAACTTCATCAATGTCCGTAGATACTTCACAAAATTTTGGTATTATTGATCGGCATCGTAACCATAGACTAAGTTCGGAAAAATTGATAAGTATCACAGAGAATAGTATTGATTTTTATAAGTGGAAAACTTATATCTTTCTTCGGACGTCGGACATCCGAACATTCTAATTTCGTTTCGGATCATAGAGTAACACCCCTTAATTCCGTGCATATATATTTGCAACGCTTATTTCAGAGAGCATCTGTCTTACAATTTTAAAACTTTGAAGACACTAAACGAGTTTCTCAACGCAGGGAATTCAACGAATGATGAGTATATTTCCTAATAATCTAGCAATCTACCATATTACTAAAACACACTTAGCAAATCCTCTACTTGAATATTATTTAATTGATAGAATGAATATTCATTGAAGAGTAACATAATAATTGGCTATTGTTCTCAAAGTGACGTGGGTAGACGGAATCTCAAATGCATACGACAAAATACTATATCTTGTAAAAGAAGGTTAACGACCTGGTGAGAAGTGGCAACAAAACTTAATTCTGAACAATTAATTCTTTAATTAATTACTCTTTGTTGATGTCAGACTGCGGAGCTTAAAGATACAACATGATATAAAATAACAGATTAGAAGTTTTATTTCGTATAAAACCAATAACAGATTCTCTAGTATATTTGCTTTAAAATCCATCTGACATACAAATGGCCAAAGGTTTGATAAAAGTTTGTGAGATCACCAAATATTTGCAAGACCGAAATGTCTCGCATAGTTTGTGATAGTCTCAAAGATAATAGAACATAAGAACACACTTTACTGGCAGCAAAAAAATTTCAGCTTTTTATCAAAGTGTGCACACGCCACTGTGCATTTTATAATTGTATGCGAAATATTTGTAATAATAGTTTTCACGATAAGTTACAAGCGGCGACTGCGTTATTTATTTTCATGACATACCGCATTCACTCACGGCGCGTTCCGCATAACTACATTGGAAACCGCTAACAGGGATCTAGCATACCGCAAAACTTGCACGTCGCTAATTAACCAAGAATTTATTAGACTGGAGGAATATAATAACTATATTTGTCTAGCTTTTCCTAGCCGTATGGGTGAAAATTTTAAATTAACTCGGTGCATGCGAAGGTTGACGATCTAGGTAATATTGAAGAGTTTGTGGCAGACAGGTGGCAGGTAGGTTAAGTAAATCATTGAAAGAGAGCAATGTTCAGCGGTAGACTATCCTGTGGCTGAAAATTGAGAAAGATAGTTAAAGAAAGATGTATAAGTCACTTGTTTCTATCATTAGAAGACATAGGTGTAAAAGCATTCACATATGATCAGTATTCGCAATGTGATAAGGGTCAGAACTTTCGCCACATCGACTTGAATATAAATCCGTGTATTTATGTTTACCACGTTGATGACTTCCTCAACATGAAACACCTTTTATAGAAATTGATCCCAGAATTAGATAATAATTTGCCAAACCTACAAGATTAATGAGTAACAAATTAATTATATAATTAATGACTTCAAATAATAATTATACGAGATAAAAATTCAAGTATGAACTCGGGCCTAAACGAATATACGGCGTCGAATTAAACAGTAAATAATATTGTTAAATAAATATATATTTTTTTATCAAATAACCTACTTATTTATCATCAAAAACACCTGCTAAGACCAATTTCAATATATTATGACAAGATTGTTATTTCAATTTCCTTCCCCTACATAAGCCATAAAAATTAGCTGCAAATGATGCACGCTTATTAACCATCACAAAAAAGATAGCATCTTGATCGCAAGGAATGCGAGGAGGTGTCTATTATACAAATATGCGGGTAAAAAATGCATTGAAGTGTAAAGCATATCCATCTAGACGTGCCGCGAGCAGTCGTAAAGTAATAAATAACTGGTATTCAAACTGAATACAATGAGAAGATATGTGTTTCAACTGTTTGTATTTATTGATTTCGTTTTAGTGCTATATACCACCACAGTGTCTTATTTTGGTGGTCCCGTTTCTTTTTTTATAATAAATAATCACAGCCTGATTCGTAGACAGTTTTTAAACCTATTGTATTTATCGAATATTCTATCCCTTTCGAATGACTTTGAATTCAGCTTGTAAGAAGAAAACACAACATTTTATAACAAAAATAAATATTAAAACTATCTATGAATTAGGCCGTGGGTGAATAAGAAAAGGCTCTATTGGCCTTTTTGGAACACTAGTAATTTGTATGTAGGTAGGTTTTGTGATCTCGTGTTATAGAGAATATAGGTAATTAACCTGACTGAAATGAAATTTTAATAAGTGATAGGGTCGGAGGAGTGTCACAGGTAGAGCTAATGTAGAGAATGATTTTCCCAAAATATCCAATTCAATTAAGTATTCTTCACTTTTGAGTCGTTAAGTTAAAATATAGGATCTTAAGAGAGTTTTGTCCCTAAATATTGTTAAAAAGAAATGCAATGAAATATGACCTCTTTTCTTGTAGTTTTTTTTAAATAGCCTACGTACGAGTATAATAATCCCAAGATTTTTTTGGGTCTAGCGAACTCACAGCTCGTAAATCTTCTGAGAACTTTTGATATTGATGTCGGTATATAATTAAAGCAATGAGCCATGCCCAATTAATATAAATCAATGTCGAGAATTGAACGATTCTCAAAAAAAGATAATTAAAATTTTGAATCCGGCACTCCTCTCCTGAGATTAAAATTCAAATTCGAAAACTGCTTATTTCTTTAAAAAGTTATAAACTATCACTTTTTTCATCTGTCAACGTAGATTTTAGAAATTCTTGTGAGTCATTGACCTATCGATGCTGCTATTATTATACTTATGAATAAAGATTTTTACTACGACCGATTACAAATTCAATGCATTTGTATGCCAAAATACATTTTGATCAAAGTCAATATCACGATAAATTGTTTCCTTTCTAGGTGTTTCTATTTGCTTCCGAGTGTTTGTGGATGTTTAAATTTCTTTTTGTAGAAAACCTTATCATCCAAAATAAGTCGTTTATGGGACAACATATATGCTCGCAATCACATTTCCGAGGGGTAGAAAGATTTGCCACAAATAGCACGCAAATTTCCCCAATGTTATTCAATACTAAGATATGATAGAAGGTGAGACTAAAGTTAATAAACAAAATACTAAAAGAATGACAAAAAATATAAAAATTCCAGTTGTGGACTGTTAACTAATAAAAATATGCTGCAAGAATAGCTAGATTACAATCATTAGAATACCACAAAGCAACAAACATGCAAACACGCGAACTCTAGATTAAAAAGTCTGATCATTAATAATAATTAATAATAGCTACCTCCGAGATACAGTAATGAAATAAAACCTCGGTTGTAATACTTGTAATGAATATCTGTTAATCTGCGGCGCGACGCGGCCCACATAGAAAACCCACGATTACCGTTCTTCTCGCGAACTCATCACGGTTTTTGCCTACATTCCGTGATTTGTTATTAGCAGTGTTTGAAAACTGTCAATCTTGTGTCAAGCATTGCAAAAAAGCGCGTAAGTAATTAAAATCTTTAACTCTAAACATATTTTTTGAAACTTGATTTGTGAACATTGATTTGAAATGGGATTGAAAGCATGAGAACAATTATAAACTAAGTGTAAGAGAAACGTAAATTGATCAGACAGATTTAATTTAATTGGCTCGACTGTTAAGTACAAAATAATACCTCTCAAATTGATTCTAATGCTCAGTATCGCTGCAATTTAGCTGCGGTGACTTCGCCATCATCATTATCGTCATATTTAGTCACACCAAGTTCATTGCTGAACTTGTTCTCTCTCCATTTCATCATCGATTCCTACAGCTTCTGTCTGTGTATCTGACCATATACGTCCCATTGCAGGGCACGGGCCTCCTCAACAATCTAGAGTACCTACTATAGAGAGTGGTTAGGCCATATAGTCCACCACGATAGTCTAATGCGGTTTGGGGGACTTTACTTACCTTTATACAAATCGCTATGGTAGGTATGCAGGTTTACTCATGTAAGAATAAGAAAGGAATTGTAAGAAAAAATTGGCTAGTAACCAGACGTATATTAAACATTCACGCTTAAAAACATAACAAATGATTACGTAACAATATCTACACGTTCGTTTAACTCTTGGTACAGGCTGCAATAGCCCCCAGTTATATTTGAAATACAACCGTATTGTTTAGTCCTACTGTAGGAAGTGGGCACAAATGCTTTTGATAAATATGCTCAATGGGATGTGGATTTCATAACAATGATCGGCGATAGAACTAAGCTTATATATTAGTGTGAAATAAGTGTGGGATTGATTTCCGTCGTGAAAATGAAGTGGGTGGTGTTACGAGAAGGTTGGAAGTAGGAAGAACGAGATGATTTGAGATCTCGGCCCTGAATAAAATAGAGCATAAATTTTATATATCTATTGCAGTTATCCAGTGTAACTGGTTATAATGATAGGTACATAGTTCTTGCTACTCTAGGTTACAGTTTAAATTTACGGAATATTTACAATCAGAATTTATTATCGCGGATTATCGTATTATCGCAATTTTTTTATACAATTTCAATATTGACGGTAATATGTAATTAGAACATATTGCGATGTATACAACTCAATTATTATAAGCCCAATATGCACATTGCACTTAGATTATGGTTTATTGAAATGTAAAGTAATTATTGGGTTTATGGCGGCCTTGTGTTACGAGCATATTTTCGGAGACGATTGTGATGTCATACGCTAATTTTGTTGTCTTTGATAAATGAGCCACGTGTTATGAATGGATTAATGAAGTATGTAGCTATTATAAACCTCTTTATATTTTGTGGGTATAGTTCTTAATTAATACCAGTTTATTCAACTTATTTTTCTCTGTCCTTTAATTTGAAATAATATTATACATAATTTTAACAATTGTACAATTAGATGCTGTACAAATATGGTATCTTCTTTAACTTATGCTAATTGAATTATAGCAATTGTGTGCTATGTTTTTAGTATATATTTATTTAATATTCTTGTATACAATTATATATAATACGATGAGATTTACGAACGGACGAAACCTTAAAACAAATAAAGAAGAGAAGAAGAAAAGAGTGAAGCAAAGTTAGATCTTACATTTACATAATGAGGTAACAAACATTAAAACATAAATCGAATTGAGAACCTCCTTTTTTTGAAGTTGGTTAAAAACAAATACACTAGCGTGCGTAAAACAATTTAAAGCAAAATGATGAAGATATAACCTAATTAAATAGCAGATGTTTAAACGTTTATTGGTTAGTGTGTTTTCGTACACGCACTTGCATCTAGGCCGCAGCGTGAGGCATGCGAGAAACCCGCGCAAAATGATTCCGATGCAAATACATACACCGAGTGAAAATGCGTCCAGCGGTGTTTACATAAATCTTTATGGTCGGAACACACGCCGCGGATAGCATGCCGATGGCAAATTGATTTTGAGCTATGTTGAATATATTTTATTTATATTTTAAAGTGAGTAATAAACTTTACATGCATAATCATTACGACTGTATTCCATAGGGGTAGGCAGACTATAGACTATAGTTCATTAAGTTAGTAAAGGAATACTTTTGAGATTACGTTGCTACGTGTACTTCAGGGATACGGGGGGCTAATCAATGATCCCACGACAATTCGAATTTTCGAACGTCGTACGTAAAACGGTACGTCCTTCAAGTATATACGTATAGACGTATGTGCAATGGCAATCTACAAAATGTTCGAATCCTCTATCGTCTTATCCAACATTCGAACTTCGTGTCGCAGAATAACCCCTTGTGTTAAGCGATTTAAACATAATTTAAATTTGATTCCACGAAAGAAAAAGCGTCCTAATTTAAACAGCAATAATAGCCATGATACAATTCTCAATATGAATTCGAATATATCTACTATTAAAAATGTATTACCTGTGCTATGACTCGACCTGGTGGAATGAGACAAACCCTCAACAGTAGAGTAACTCTTCCCTAGTATTGAAACAATTACATTAAAATGTAACTGTATGATATGTGTATTAATTACTTAAATTTAATTTGTGATTTGCCGAAATGAATAGAATTTTGCTCATGGTAGCAAGGAAGCCGTGCAAATAGTAACATTGTAGAAAACTTTATGTTAAAAATACTGAGAAATTTCATAATGCCATACGATTATTGAGAGTTCTGACATATTTTATACTTGATTCAGTTGAGGAAGTTACCATTTACATGGCAACTGGGTTTCTTATTTTAATTTTCCAGGAAATTGAGCAGGTAGAGCCTGGGATGGAGGATGTATCGAAAATTATAATTTCCAATGCCTGCGATATAATTGCTATAAGTCTTAAATTATCAAGTAATCAAACAGTATTCAATAAGTTAGGTATAGGTATAAATATCATTATTCGCGGATAAAGAACAATCCACACGCGAATTATATTTGGGTTTTGTTTTAAATCAATAAATCTAAAAGATGATGTTTATTTATAAAACAATCGTAGTGTTATTTGTGTCATATCTAAAAATATTCCCAATATATGCATCAGGTGTCTAAATTTAGATAATCCCGATTTACGGTGTATCTAGAGACCAAAATATTGACGTTTCGAATTGATATTGAAGGCGGTTCAAATATATTTAGCTAAACCTGTAGCGCGATATAAATTCAGAGACTTGGCCACAAAAATGCGTCGGAATGTTTACGTTTCTTTTCTACAGTTCAAAAGTTAAAACTCTCGATCTTAGTACAGTATAACTTTTCCCAATATAATCCAAAGAAGACCCAACGAACGGTTTCTGTTTTATAATTATTAGAAACTTCAGGAAGTTATAACTTTTACGAGTTTTAAGCAATCAATTTGCATTCAAAACTTGTTTTGAGCCTATTAGCAAACGTTAGGGACGTTATGTTGTATGTTTCAATACACGCATATAATATTACTAAAAGCTAAGGTAATATCTCTAGTTATTAGCAGCTGAAATTAAATATCGAACGTTAAAAAAACGATTGACAGCTCGATTGACAGGAAACTGCTGTATTGTAAACGTCAAAGTAAGGCACCGTAGACTATAAAAGTACAAAAAAATACAAAAAAAGAATATTAGAAATAATTAAAATTAAATAAAAACACTAGAAATACTTACACAATAAACAATCCAGTAAATGTGTGAAATAATAATAATATCCAAATATAAGACGCACAATCCAAATAAATCCAATACACGTCACTGGCCACTTTAAATAATCTTTTATTTTTTGAAAACGTTGGAATTTCAAATTTGATTTTGGAATACCACCGTATTCCACAACGCGCGTGCTGGTTCGTATGACGCGAGGGCGTCCACACGGCCGAGAGTCTACTTTCGAACTGATTCAAGATTCTCTTCGGCGGGCGAAGTCGCAGCGAGCGAGGAATGCCGCGCTGCAAGTCAGGCTTGGCTATTTTTCTTACATGGTAGGCAAAACTGGATGGTTGGCAAGATAAAAACAGAAGGGTTAGCGATTTACCTCCAACCATGATACCACTATAATTGTACAGATTCCTTCCTATGTTATTATGTTGGGTAATTATAGTTACTAAGAGTTCTGGTTTTAGTTCCAGCCTTTTCTAACTTTGAATAATTATCACAGCCAGCAGACACATATTATACATACATATTTTACGAGGCGGAGTTTTGAATGAGGTAATCTATTTTGTATGACCACATTTATTAATAAAGCAAAAATATGCGCGGCTCATAAAAAGCGATGTGGTCATAAGAACGCCCCGTCATCACTGTATGTAGTGCATAACAATTATGAAAAATTAACGAAAAAACATAATAGCAAAATGTGTAGACATGTTGGCAATATTTGAATGTTTTTTATTTTGAGTTAAACCGTGAATAAGTAATAGCGTGTCTAAAAACGATTGTAAGTTATTTTCATGGACGTTTTCTTTGCACGAAATTTACTGGTATTATTATTGCTCACTTTCTGTCAATGTAAAGATTTTATTAAAGATTGAAGTTGTTATTAATTGATAAGTATATGATTAAGAAGCTGAGAACTCGAGATAAAACTAAAGAAAGCATTTTCGATATTAAATCGCCTTAAAGTGAAAATACTTCGATTTGAAGATAAGAAGTAATAAAAATTGTAACCAAGGTTTTTGTTTCTCGCTCGCTATCTAAAATTGTGAGATGAAGAGAAATATTGGTTTGATAAAATTTACAATACCCAATAAACTCTAAAAAAACGTGTTTGTGGCAAAGCAAGTTTCAAATCACTTCATATGATGTTGATAGAAGCAGTGAAATATTCATAAACTAATGAAGATAAAATAGATACTGTTTTGCATAACCCAGATCAGCCTTGGATGATATCAGCCCCAACAATCAAGTGTGAAAAAATTGGAGAGCTATTAAAGTTAATACAATAATTATGGAGTTTAATACTATAATGGTAATTACAACCTCGCAATAAATTCATAAGTAATCTAGTTTCATTTATCAATTACCAAACGGATTGGTATAATCCTTTAATGCTGTTAATTGAGGGTTTGGTGACGGCGCAACGGTTTAGTGGCAACAGCGAATATCTATGAGACTTAATAAAATATTCTGCTCGCGTAATATTTTGCTGGATTGTTTTCGATTCAACTTGATTTATTACTCTGTGAATAATTAATCGGTGACAGGCTCATCATATAATTTGATCAGAAGACTGGGGTAGAAGTTTACTTGCCTTAGTTGTATTTTTACTAAATCTATACTAATATACTAGCGGCCCGGCCCGGCTTCGCCTGGGTGCAAATACAGATTCCAGTCCATATTTTATTTAAAATCAATATGACAGCCGTTGTCTAAACTGCTTATCCATTTTCAATCCCATCCTGTACCTATTCTTATGTCCCATTTTATCCACCTTATATTCTATTCTATCCCATCTCTCCAGATTCAAATCATTATTTTGCTGTGGAAATATTATAACACTGTTACTACTCCGACGACATTCATTGAAATCAATTAAAAGATACCATAGATGACCCGACCACGCTTCGCTATGGCTTAGTTATTATATGATGAATTTTATATTGAATTATTTAGCATAGCAAAAAAGCCCGACCCACCTTTGCCTGGATGCAGATATTTTTTTATTTTACTCCACACCAAATACATGTTATTTTTCGTATAAGCTCTTGTATACCTAAACATGAATTAGCTATCCTACTGTCCTGCTCAATTCCGTCCCATCCCGTCTGTTCAGTCACTTCCCGATACGTCCCGTCTTTTCTCTTCATTGACCATCCCGTCTTATACCGTGCATTTACATTTCGTCCTATCAAATGTGTCAGCTATCCCAGTCCTCTCCCCTACCTCCCACTCTATTATATCCCGTTTCTCCATATCCAAATAGTGCGCCTTATAAATTTTTGACATTAAACACTTTAGCGATTTTGATTATCCATGCAATATTCCATCCCTTATTTCACCCCCAGTATGCTGTTTTCCAAAAACATTACGCCATTACTTTTTGTTAGTAATAAAGAGATTAAATATAAATTTTCATAGAAATACACTCACACACACAATTAATGTAGTAACGGTCATTGAGTAACGGTAGTAACAATTATATATAACTGGTTTCTCAAGACACAGACAACGCCTAATTTGAGAATCCCTGCAATATTCTCCATAATTATATAAAATTGTTATTTTATTCAGTTCAGTTCAGTTTTTATTTTTATGTGTTATTTTATGAAAGATTTTTCATTTTCAAGTGACATTCTATCTTGAAAAGAAGTAAAACTTCTTACGTGTGAATATTATTTATTTGATTGTCCTATATTTATTTAGCTTCATAATATACTCTTTAGTTTACACAAATTAAATTTCTGAACGTATGCATAAATATTTGACAACCAATTTAAATGTCAACCACTTTTCATTAGGTACTGTCATTAATTTACATCTTTAAAATCTAAAATACGCCATTAATCGAATATTGTGGATATATGTTGTCGATTCGAAACCTTTATTTAAATACGTTATTTAATTTGAGGGAAGAGTTTACCGTATTGACGGTATGAACATTAAATGTTTGACAGTTACAAACCCATGAACAACAACTCCTTATAAATAAGAAATTAATTGAAAAAACATTTTCCAGTAGACCAAACTGTAAATCTAAACCATTCTCGAATCTCCATGAACACACACAAAAAATTTCATCAAAATTGGTCCAGTCGTTTAGGAGGAGTTCAGTCACATACACACGCACACAAGAAATATATATATTAAGATAAAACTAAAGAGTTTGGTTGTATCCTGAAGCTAATCTCAGGAACTACTAGTTTGAATTGGAAAATTATTTTTGTGTTGGATAGCCCTTCTGTAGGGTATGGGGTATAAACATAACGCTACGACTAATAGGAACGGAGCATTAATGAAAAATGTTCAAAAACGGGGTAATTTTATTCATTTTGAAGGCTTCCGATGCGTACGCTAAGTAAATGGTTGAAGTTACACAACAATCAAGTATAAAGGTTTTTTTTTATCTAAACAATTCCGGTATAACGTCTGAATAATAAAATGGCTGGGTCACTATAACTATTTTTAATAATTATCAGATTTGTTCTTAGATAATGCAAATTAGTTTTTATCCAAATCGTCATCATCATATCAGTCACAGGAAGTCCACTGCTGAACATGCCTCCCCCAAGGATCTCCATAATGACCTGTTGGAAGCGCCTTCATCCAGCGACTTCCTGCAATCTGAGCCAGATCGTCCATCCACTGTGTAGGCGGGCGTCCGACATCCAAATGCTACATGATTTTTACGGGACGGCAAGTGATATAACGGAATGGGATGTGAAAAGTAGCATAGAGGGGATGTGTTAGTTAGTGCCGAAATTATTATATGTAATATTATGTTTCTGATATAGACTGGGGTCAAAAAAGTGTCCGCACAAAGGTGAACCTAGCCGGACCGCTACCATTATAAACAGACTCGTAAATATCATTGAGATGTTTCCAAGGATTTCCAAAGCCAGCTTGCATTCAGTTATGGAGGTAATATCTATCAGTCCTAATAATTCATATATAACATTTCTATGTCAATACAATAGAAATAAATTGACTCTCAAATGGTAAATCCAATTACTATCTTTGAGAGGAGGGTCAATAGAAATCTTCGACAATAGCTGCCATCAATAGCAATCATTCTAACGCAGGCGTCTGCTGGTTATAGACTTCAAAACGCCGTCAATTTAGTACCCACCAAATTATAATGTTCAATATTGCCAGACAGTAATTGGACAAAGCTTTTTCGACTTAAGGAATAGAACAATTCTTCTAAAGTCTAATTTTACGAAATTATCTTCGAATTTATGAAATGTTATTGAAGAATATTTTTATATACCCAATTTTGGTTGAATACGTCTTACTAGCGACCTGCCCAGGTTCAGCTTGTATGCAGAAATACTTTTTTGATAATATTCTATCGCCTATGTTCATCAAGGGTAATGCAGGATCGTAATGGAGAATATTTTTTTTCAATTCAGCCCTGTATTTTCGGAGCTTATTCTATGTATAAACAATGATTTTTTTCCTCTTAATAATAATGTTATAGATATAGATATCTAGTATAGAAGAGCAACTTATGAATTTCCAACATTACTAGGAATTCTTTTCGATTGAATTTCCGTTATCATTAATTGCAACTTCCAATAAGTGATTCTTTATTGTAAAAACAATAAAAGCGCTGGTCTAGCAAACATCGTATAATATACTGTACCGATAATGACCGATATCAAAGGGTGCATTTCTGTATCAGCCCATATACGACCCACTGCAGGGCACGGGCCTACTCTACAATCGTAAGTACGATTGAGAGTGGTTAGGCCATATAGTCCACCACGCTGGCCTAGTGCGAAAGGGTGCATTATCCCTCGCAATTTTTATTATCCCTCGATTAACCGAGTACTTACCACGGAGGGTTGACGTAGTTAGTCGTAAAATAATAATCCACAATTTTTCCTCCTCTCACACTATCATTGCGAGGGGTTGGGGCCTCATATTTTGTTACGGATGATCCAAAATTAATTTGGCTTATGATTGTGATTTGTGGGTAATGCGTCGCAATTATATTAGGTTTCTTCTTTGTACTTGTAACATTTTTTAGTGTTCGTGATTTATACCAACAAAATTAGCAAGCTACTAAAATGGATTTGAATTTTGACGGTATATGCATTGCAATGTACGGAGAGTATCTGATATTAAAAGAAACAATATATGTACCTACGATTTTGAGCTCAGTTTGAAACACACTTGCGTGAATCATTGTAGCAGATTTCTCACCATTGTGTGCGGTGGTCGCAATGCAATCAAATACGAATATCCTAGCATCAATATATATGTTGTTGCTGCCTTGTTTGATAAATAAACTCACGCTTTTCTTCCAGTAAGGATAGGCAGAGGTTACCAGAACACCCTCGTTTCGCCCTGTGTTTTCCAGCCCAGCACCGGGCTGATGAACAGAAAAATCCAAGGTCACTATATCCGACCTGGGAATCAACCCAAGACCTTAGCTTTATAATCATACCGTAGTACAGCTGCGCCACCGCGGCAGTCCTCTTTTATAGTTCTAAAACGCTAAGCCGATAGTAGCAAGCTATATCCTGAAGATTGAGTTTACTGGCACAATAGCCTTAATGATGTTTACGTGACCTTATAAGCGTTTAATCTTCACCTCGACATTCCGTTATTACTTCAAACGATTTTTTACAGTAATTAAAGGCTATTTAGGCCTTATGCAATTATATTACCATCAAGTGGAAGATAAGGGGATTTCATTATTCGCTAGATAACTAGTTGACCTTAAGACTTTTTTTATAGCTTAGTTTCGACAGGTCACCTGATGGTAAGTGGTCAGTGGTCACTGCCGCTGATGAACATCCTTATCGCTTGGATGATCGATATATTTCTGGCCCATCAAATCAGTAGGATAGCGGGAAGGATAAAGAACGCGAAGAGGGAAGGGGTTGGCAGACAGGCAGAAAATTATTCGTTTTAGGGTCATGATATTCATTAGGTATCTAAGAATTCAAGCAAACCTTTTATTGTAGTCTGTACGTGTTCACTGCTTTATTTAAGTAAAACTAATTTACATGTAGATGGTAGCAGTCAAATTAATCCCGTAACTAGCTAGCCCAGGAAATTAAGTTTTCGTATAAATTAGATAATTTTATCTTCTATAAATCAACATATTGTATAAGTGTTCTGTTATGTTACAAAAATGACTAACATGGACTTTTGTATTACAAACCAATAACTTCAGTGATGACCTAAATCAAGTTAGACGACGCAAAACAATATTAATAACAAAGACCTAACCATAGAATGTCATCCATTATTTATGAGTAACATTCACTACCAAGCAATGTGCCCAATCCATACTAGACAGTGCACAGTAGACACTTGTCTGACGGGAGTAAGCACGCGGCAATGGCTGTTGCCTAACGACTACTTGATAGCACATCTATCGGTCCCTGACCCAAGATAATTCAGCGCCATCAATGAAATCACTAGACATTGCCGCGAGAGATTTATCAGTTGATGAATGGAACGACTTGTGGATGTGAAGTGTAATTTGCGGAGTCGTGTTGGTAAAAGACGATGTTTTGGTCGCTGAATTGATTATGTGGGCTTATAGGAGTCTGGATATTGATTGAGATCTTTTGGATAACACAATTGGAGATTTAATTGGATGATCATAACTCGATTGTTTTTCTTCATGATAGATAACCAGATTCTCTAATTTAAAAGCCTGGTCGAGAAATTATAAGCATCAATTACCGACTACCCAACAAAATGAATTCTATACCTATGTGTTATATGTAAATGAGCCCCTGCGAAAGTCAAATTTAATTTTCTACTATCAGAAATCTGCTTGAACGTGCAAGTTCTTGGTACCGTAATTCATACGAGTCAAATGTAATAATGTCTCTTCGTTTTTCGTGTCGTAGTCATTTGTACATTTTGTACGGATGTATAGAAATTAATTGTGATAAATGGTAAAAACTCTTAATAGACTAAGGTGAATTTTAACATGATATATACTTATTATTGCGTCCCTCTATCTCAGCTCGTGGTTATGAGGCATTTTAAAAGAATTAATTTAACCAAAGTTTACATGGAAATCACTTATTCGTGTGTTCGTGTATGTGTGCGCAGGTTGCATCAGAGATAAAAACTTTAAATTAAGTATTTCAGTCACATTCACTTTTATATAGCTAGGTACTATCGCATTGCAATAAAGAAGCAGTAATTAGCACTTATGTAAGTAAGTCATTAGAACGCATTCTAAAAGTTCTTTCCACTCATAAATAGCATTGATTATATCACTATACAATTAAAGTATTAAAGTAAGAGTAAGAGTACAGAGCAAGTGTATTAAATTTGAATTATCATATGTCTATCAGTTACGACGTAATAAAAATAGATTATCAAAATGATATGGCTTTTGAAGTTTCATTTTATGACTGTGTAGTTCAGTAAACTTAGACTGTAAGTGTTGTTTATATCATATTAGAAGAACTGCTGTGTATTCATTTTATTGCCGTCTCGAATTGTTTTGTAGTTGTCGAGACGAGGTAGAAAATGTGTAGCTGAGGTCCATCACATGATAAATGGGCGATCTAAGTCCTAACGGTAAATATACAGAGGTTCCCATGAACATTCATAACTTTAAAGGATTGTTGACACATCGTCGTCGAAACGCAAAAGACAAGTCTATTTTAATTTGTTAAGATTGATCAATCCCATCATAAGCAAACTTGTAAAAAAACAAGTATTGCAACTTAGTTCTTCAACCGTAAAAAGGTGTGAGTACCAAGTCAATTAAATAATTCAGTCCCTACTTAAGGGTGATCGTGACGGTATCAATCAACGTTAAAAACATTTAACCTTTTAAGTAAAATAGATTGACTTCATTGACAAAATTTAGGTGTCTAGTTTTATCCACAACGAAGATATAGGGGATCGAAACTGGCCTGAACTGCTTCGAGAATGGCATATGTTACTGCCCGGACGTGCCGCTTTTTTGCTTGACTTAGCGTGTTCCCAGATACGACTAAAACTAGCTTATGCAATTAAAATTGGTTTCAGCAGGCCTACCTAGTGATTAAAATAAATCAAATTAAAAAATAATAGTAAGTACGAAACACAATTCCATCCCTTGCGAGTTGTGACTGACTCAACATTACGAAACAGGTGAAAAATTAATAAACATTCCAGGCGATTCGACGAAGCAACCAGCGAGGTGCAATTTCAAGTTTCAAGTGTTAAACTTCATTATTATGCGTGTTCAGTGAGTTTTTGCTCGCTTTTCAACACACGTAATTAATCTGTAATAATGTAAAATACAATGAGTGTAAGTATTGGTTTGATACCACAAATCAATTGGATAACTGTAATTAATTGATTAATGAGTACGGGTGCGTGATGTTTAACATCAATTTACGCTTCCGTTATATAACCGTTTTCTAATATTTAATTCGTGCGTGATAATTAATTATTTGTTTTGGTCATAATTAACTCAATTCAAAATATAATTAATTAGTTATGATTGAGGGTAAAGGCATCGGTAATTTGTTAATTTTGTAACTATCTGTTTTATCACCATGATTATATTATTTTCCGCTAGCTGGTTTGTTGACAACTCTATGCATAATTATAATACCCTATGCATTATAAAATGTATTTTAAATACACATCTAAATATGAACTTTGTAATTAAATAAATAAATACACCCAACTGTCACATGCATATTCCTGAGTCTTGTGTTTATCAGAAATTATGAGAGACTTTTCGGTCTCAAAAACACTCACACCTGAAACAAATAAATAAATAAATAACACCCAACTCGCGGCCGCTCGTTTCACAGCCGGCGTCTAACCGACTGCGCCACGGAGTAAAAATATTCAATAGTGACAAATATTCAAACTTTGAATTTTAATCTCCCTTTTTACATTCCACGGTTTAATAACATAAGTCAGCTCCACCATATGATGTCATAGTCATACGTTTGACTAAGTTCTTACCTTTTAATATGATCAAAAGCAACAGATTATTGTTTATTTATTTATTTATTTATTTAAAGCTTTATTATACACCAGTAAATAAAAGGAAATAACATTAACACAATTTAACAAGCAAGAAAAGAGTACAATGGCGGTCTTATCGCTCGCGGCGATCTCTTCCAGACAACCAATCATAGGATGGATAAAATAGAGACAACTGTGGGGTATTGTGAGGTGTACGTGATGTCAAAGGACAATATATATAACATATCTAAATACATAATATATGTAATAAAAATGATATAAAATAAACTAAAAAACACATTCATACAACATGCATAAAAAAAAATAGATACATATTATACATGTGAATAAAATAAATATGTATCCACATCAAAAACAAAGAGGAAAATATATATAAATAAAATATAAGCACCGTCTTCAATTATTCAGCGATAGATAATGCTGCTTTACTAGTCTTTTAAATATGGGTAGGGACTTTGCTCGCCGCACTGAGACTGGTAATGCATTCCACAGCCTTGCAGCTTGAACAGTGAAGGATTGTTCTGTTACAACTAGTAGATATTTAAATAAAATAATACGTATAATTCAAAGTACCTATCTCCTAATCACACATCAAATTAGTACTGTTTGTTTGTATTACCGTGCGTCTATTATCAGCGATTTGTCAATAGTTTCAACACCCGTAACGATGTTGCGTCTGTACGGAAAAACTTGAAGTGTTAATTACAATCGCCGCTAAATATGTGAACTGTGGCATATCTAAAAATGACAGTTTGATTATACTTGTAATTACTTAGTTGTGAGCTCGTATTGCGGGTTCAGTAACAATTTATAGGTATAGCTTATGAAACAATGTCTTATTTATGTGGAAAGTCAGAAATGTCGGCAGTCATGATCCTTGGCTTGATGTTACGTTGTTGATTAGAATTAGACAGCCTTCGTGGCGCAGTTGGTTAGACACCGGATGTGAAACGAGAGGCCATTAGTTCGATCTCCGCATCGAAAAGATGCTTGTGAGGCCCACAGGTAACAAGTATTTGTCCCGGGACTGGGTGTTTGTGAGACTGAAAAGTCTCTCGTAGCTTCTGATATATATGTACAACACAAGATTTAATATATCTTAATGTGAGCTCAGGACTATGTATTATATGTGACTGTTGTGTATTTAGTTATTTATAAGAATTTATTTTAAGTTTCTAGTCCAAACAAGTTAGTATTTCGTAGTATTTCAAACATACTAGGCAAACACACGCAATAGGTTTCTTTAAGTCCTCTAATGGCGTTCCTTATAGCAATAGTAGAGCTATAAAATAAATGTACTATCAGCCAACATAATATCTGACTATGAATGACCTGTAACGCTCTTGTTTCAGTTCAATTATCTAACGCATTTCTGTCTTCCAATGGCTTATAATATATAAAATGTATTATTGTACAAACTAAAACGAAGAAAACCCTCAATAACACTAACAACGAAGTAACAAACTTAGTTCAGTAAGTTGCAGTCCATTTGATCTCCGCTCCATTTCTTCGTGTTACGCTAACTTTTATAACAAACTTGGAGCATTTAATAAGCCGTACAATCCACTGGTAGTTTATTGTTAATTGCGAGCTGTGATGTGGTTGCATAATGTCGGCCGGACGTGCTCCGTAAAAATACTATTTCAATTCACTTTGAAACTTAATTGCCTAACCTACATTCGTATCCATTTACTTCGCACTTTTTGTAAATTGTTCTATTGTTGCGTCGTATGTACAATTTGCTACGTATGACATATAGTTGTAATATTGAACCATCACTAGTTCGAAATGAGCTTTACAAATAATTTGATACGTTATTAGAGATTGTCAGTTTCGTTAATGGATTTCACAGTTCGGTTTGGCTGTGTCCTGGCAATCTAACTCAAATATTATGTCGATAAATAGGCAATATGTTGTCGTAGACAAGATGGGAAATAATTTGAACTATCGAGACGCTGATTATTTTATTTACCGAGCGATAAAGAAATGACAAAAAAAAAATGTTGCGTCATTGTTTAAACTGTTGGTCTCTTGCAGTTCTCGATGCCATCCATGTCCATGTCCTTCTGCTGCGGTGGACGTGTAAATATGCAATTTTTATGTATATTTATAATGTAGACTTCTTAGATTTTGTGTAATTTAATGACCTTTCGCGAGACATGCGAGTCTGAACAGACTAACATTATAGTTTTGTCTTAAAGACAACTTTGCTTTACTACTATAGCACAAAAATAATTGTGAAAATATCGATACGTTAATTGCACCTGGATAAGTAATCCATCCATCACCATCATCCATCCACTATCTTCTGAAATTCCTCTCCTGTTTTTAGGTATTTAATTGGTAAATTAATTATCGATATCCATTAATATATTTTTATTGTCACCCCAGTACGACCCCGAAGACATAGCGTTTCTATAGGCCGCATAAAATTGCCTGCATACATGATATGAATTCATTCAACATAACATTTACAATACTCGTATGTTGGCCATGGCTAACTCCCTCCAAAAACTAGTATGCTTCAATGTCACAAATATCAACGAGCGGCGTGTATAATTAAGTTATATTACTGCAATGAAAATGACTTGTGCATTTCACATAATGTTAATGCCTCAGATGCTACTTTTTGAGAGCAAAAGTAGTGTAAGCGTGTACCGTTAGATGTCACCTTACTAAAATTTAACAGCGTATACTAAGAATGGGAATTAATCAACTTTCCAGCTAGTTTAACTGTTGTCTAACGCTTTTTTTTAATTACTTAATTTTTACACTATCCCGTTGCGTCCCGCAACTGAACAGTCTGTATCAGCCCATATACGTCCCACTGCAGGGCACGGGCCTCCTCTACAATCGACAGTATGATTGAGAGTGGTTAGGCCATATAATCCACCACGCTGGCCTAGTGCGGGTTGGCGGACTTACATACCATAGAAATTTTAATAAATCGCTATGGTATTCAGGTTTCCTCACGATGTTTTCCTTCACCGTTTTAGTGCGTGGTGATTGACTATCAATACACACATGACTCCGAAAAGTCAGAGGTGTGCCCTGGGATTCGAACCCGCGACCACCGTGAACATGTTGGCAGTCGCGTCTAGTCCGTTTACCAACAGGCCACCACGCACTTTAGATGCATTGGTAGCCTCCTATAATAAACAAATTAAGTTCAACATATGCAAGATTAGTCAGAAAGGGTATATAAAGCCGAAAGGGGGATGGTACACTTATCATAATGAACAACTTGTTCCTTGTGTCAACCCTGAAATCGTGAATGTATGGGATTGCTGATTTTTTGGGTTGGGCCCATAGTAAGATTTGTGTATTACGATGAGTATATCATCCCCCTTTCAGCTTTTTATACCTTTTATGATTAACCTTTTATAAATTTCATAATATTAAGGGAATGTACCGTCGATTTCATAAAACAACCCATTGGCTTATAAGGCGCGGGTCATTTGAAACCGCATTCAATCACAGCGGCGACGTCGAAGTGACGCTCATTAGCCAGTTTCGCAAGTGTGGCGAGCAAAAACCGCTCAATTAAACTCTGACTCGATGCGGACCGACACTTTTCGCATTGCTGTACATTTCCAATGAAAATTTTATTGCGCAACGTTTCGGCTGAATTGAATTAGCAGATTTATGGACAGGGTTATTCGTGGCGCGTATTTGAAGAAGCTATGAACAGAAAACTCCTGTATGTTAATTGAGGTAATGTTATCACTTACCATTGGAACCTCACGGAGCCTGGAAAGAAAACGAAAGAAACCATTAAGTTCTCTTTTTTCTTCTTTTTTTTTTTGTATGGCCACCGCTGAATTTAGGCCTCCCCTAACGACTCCACATCGACCTGTTGGAAGTGGCCTGCATCCAGCTACTTCCTGCAACCTTAACCAGGTCGTCCGTCTTGTAGGCGAGCGTCTGACACTTCGCTTGCTTG
This sequence comes from Hyles euphorbiae, assembly GCA_023078785.2. NCBI lineage: Eukaryota > Metazoa > Arthropoda > Insecta > Lepidoptera > Sphingidae > Hyles > Hyles euphorbiae. The sequence continues at coordinate 9,068,574 of CM041046.1, forward strand.
GACGTCGCCTCCACTCCAGCATAATAATGTCTTAATTCAGATATTCCCATTTCATTCCTTACTAAAACTTGAATATCGCACTTACATACGAACAAAACAGAAAATTTGATAAGAAACAACAATTTGTCACACGCTTTTAATAAAACCGGGATTTTCTGTCCCGAAAGTAACAGCGCGTATTACGGTTGCGTATCCGTGTATCCGGGTCGGGTCTGCTGTAATTGCCGTGATAGGATCATGCGTATAATTTGTTGGAATTCCAGGAATTTTTGGAATATTCCTCGATTTATGTCTGAATTTTTTATGTTTACCCAATATCGGTTTATGCATATTTCATAGAATCGATAGATTTAAAAGTGTACATTTTTATTATGATAAACGACTTCTATTACGATATTTTGATAGATTCCTTTCTTGTATTTTATTACATTTATATCGGTGTATTGGCACAACAATATTTTGAAGGTTTAATTATCTACAGTCAACGCCAAATCATCAATTTCTTAAGGTATTGACACCTGTGTATATTAATGAAAGTGTAGTTGATTATGCTTTTTAAATGCAAAAACGTCGTATAAAATGGAAATTACCCGATTTTATAGTGAACTCAGTGCTTAAATATTACATTTAAACCATCACCTTGTCTCAAAAAGCCTTAATTTCCTCAATACACCTGGACTTACAGATAAAGTATATTCCAGAAACGAAATTTCGACGTAAACTAATTACGTGGCGCATATTTCCTTGTACCTCTTGCGTACCGTTAGTTACTGTCCTTATATAATTCGTAGTCATGCATAAGTAATGTAGTTAACGCAGCTCTGCACGCTTTGCATTACGTCGCATACCGATCGACCTGGGGCCCTACTATATTCATCGAACGAACGAACGAACGAACGAAGGACCCTACTGTATTCAACGAAACGAAGTTCGAAACTTCGGACAAACGAAGTTTTTTATACGATACGAATGTATATATATAACGTACACCGTAACTATAAGTCTATGGTTACGACCATAAATCAATAACGACCATAAGTTTTATGTAGGTACATTCGTATCGTATATAAACTTTGATCATCCGAAGTTTCGAACTTCGTTTCGTTGAATATAGTAGGGTCCTTCGTTCGTTCGTTCGTTCGTTCGATGAATATAGTAGGGCCCCTGATAGGGACAGTACTTGGTCTAATATTGCACCAACGCTCTCTCGGATGTTTTGTTATTTTTCATTTCATATTTTGGGTGTTTTTTGTTTATATAACATTCTAGTGGCCCGGCCCGCTTCCTTCCGTATGCAGATACACTTTATTTTGAACACTTTGTCGTCGTTGTTTACTACGAATAATGTAATGGTGCAAGGTTTGATAAAATCGGTACAGTAGTTTCAGAGCCTATTAAATTCAAACAAACAAACAAATATTTTCTCTTTAACATATTACTTTTTAATTATTATCATTGTCGCACCTGCTGTTAAATTGATATCATCATCAGCTATACGCTGTCTACTACTAATACTATTTGCATCTCTCAGTAGTTTATAACATATTTTTAAAAGAGTTTGCCTTAGATTATTATTTGACTTAGATTTCAAAAGTTGAATCTTCTACAGTTCATATTTGAATTTTGTTTCTCTCCCCACGATACTATAGAATCACTAGAGTCAATAACCAATAAATAATAAAATATTAAAAGTAAAAACTTACAATATAATTCGTCAAAACGTGCAACAATTCACGTAGTCAGCAAGAAAAAATTAGAACAATTTCTAACACGGTAATTACTCAAGGTGATCATTTGATTACAAACATTTAAATGTAAGTCAAGTGTAATTAATTGAAGTTTCTATAGGTTCTGACATTGATTAGAATTATTTATTCAAGTAATGCGCAATGAGCGACATTGAAACGATTCCGACGCCTTATACGAGCGCGCGGCATCTGTGGTCCGCATAATTAATTAAAATCATATCTCTGACTTATGTTAACGTAATGAAGTTAAATTGACTTTTGTAAGTATGATTACTAATTCAATTTCATTCTGCTGAGAAAGTTGTTAGATTAAAAATCTTACTTTCGCGGTTTTGATGCTGTCTCCATTGAGGTGTAGAAAAATATCTGAGGAATAGATTGTAAAACTTTTACATTTAGTTTTTGTATAATAAATATAAACAACTGGATTTGTCAGACAGGAATAATACAAGACAATTCATGCAAACATATTCACCCAGAAACGCTTGAATTTTGTGTTATAGATATGTACAACGAGTATTACAGCAGTTTAATACTAGAAAAATACATAACTAAGTTGTTTATTATTGCAAGAGTGGCGAGACCAGCATGTCGGTCGCCTGATGGTAAGCGAAACGACCGCTCATAAACAGTAGTAGAACCAAACAACACCTTGAATTACAAAGCAATGCTTGGCATTCCACCGCGCTCGCCATCCTGAGACATAAGATATTAAGTCTCAATATTATGTCCAGTAGTTACTTTGGCTACAATGTTCTTCAAACTGGAACACAATAGTGCATTTACACTGCTGTTTGGTGGGAGATATAGATATTGCGGTGGTACCTACCTAGGCCGCCTCTCGCATAAGTCATCATATATTTCCAGTCAACGTACGAACAAAAGTCGTAACTCGAGTGTTCGGTAAGTGCTGGAGTTCCTACGTTAGTTGAGTCGCGATATCCAATCAGAATGTTACTTGGTTATTATAAAACAGTAACTCCGTAATTTGCGTGCATAAGTCTGTACAGTCACAAAACTAAATTATTTCACGCACTAAATACGAGTTAATTATCTATATAGAACATTGTAAATAACAGTAAATCATACACACAATAAAATTTAGATAACTATCTGCACCTCTAAGATATTCTGCAATTGAACGCAAGGAAAAATATAAATCGATACTTTTTTAATGTCTGTTATACTATATTCTGTAATATAATGTCCGGTATACGAGTACAATATTCACTACCCACGACCAATTGGCAATTAATATTAATTTTATAAATATTTAAGAAATATTAATTTTAGTTTAATTTACTTACTAAATAAGTAAGTAAATTAAACTAAAATTCGTGAAAATATATCTCATATAAATATATCAAATACGTAAAGAGGGGCTTAAAAACAGTTTCATCATATAATCTGAATCATTACCGACTTATTGCTAAAGCCATTATTTCTCAGTATACGAAAAGATAACGAGATAGAGGATACGCCTTGGTAACGAAAAGATGAGCTGAATTAGTGTACGAAAATTAAGTTACTCTATACCACTATATACCACTATATACCAGTAATTGCACCTACCAATCCTCAACAAAAGCATTTACCAAAATGAATCCCAAACATTTGAGCAATCGGAGCAAGCTTACAATCCGCCGCAGACATTCAATTACCTATTCAAATACAGATCGACATCGGTTTAGATTCCTCCATCCAACAGGTACGGAATATGACAAGAAGCGTTATTCCAATTTGCCTCCCGTTATACGATGGTATTACCGGCCATGCAAATTGCTTGTCGATAATGTGGCAAATGAAGCATGACTCAGTGTAAACAGCGTAAGGCACGGGTGATAGCGGGCTCGTGAATTATTCATGAGGTAATCGTATGCCGGCAAATAAGCAATCTAAGCAAATTGTTCCCCGTCTCTTCCTTCTGCATGAGTGATTGGATGATTAAAAATGTAGAAGGAAATGAAATATTCATATACGATTGATAAACATGTTATTATTGCAATGTTACATCTCCATGGTTTGTTTTCTACAAAGTAGTGAAAATATAAGCATTCATTCCGAGTAGTTCAGACGTTTGTAAAAAGAAAATTAACAATTTCACAAATAATAAATAAACATGAATAAGACATTATGTTATAGCTAGCTTTTGCCCGCGGCTTTGCTCGCGTGTTTAAGTTTACTCGAGTTTCGTCAAAGATCGAGTCAGGTTGCGATTTTTGTGCTACAGGTATCATCAAATTCTAATTTATTCATGGTAGCAAGCCAAGTTGTTCTGTTGATGTTCCTGTCAGTTTTTTTTAAATATAAACATTACATTTGCTGGGTCAAAATAATCATAATATATCTTTTTCCGTGATATCCACGCATATGCATTTTTTTTAAATAATCTTAGTACCTAGGCCGTAGAAGCGAAACAAATAAACCAGCTTTCTCATTTATAGCAAGGATTTAATTTATGCATTGTCTAACAGCACTTTACCCAGTTTAAATCGCTTACCGCGCCCACTCGGTATCGTACATACTTCACAAACATATCGTAGGCGGGAGAAATGGTCCCCTTCGGCTTACCAAATACACCACAGCTTGCTTTTTTTTAACCAACCGACATTTTATTTACTAATATTTTATAGACTAAAATAGACTTGAGTGACTTTGCGGATTTCTTTTATTTTTTATATTTTAAAGCTTAAAAGTTGCAATGGTAATGCTTATTAAAGATAACAACAGATTTTAGGTTCGCTGGCAGAACAAAAACCGTAGATAAGCAAGCTTAGAATTAGATATTACAAAGAACTAAGATAATATCTATTATGCATTACTACTTATTATTTACCTCTTTAGTCCATTAATTTGATGCCCGCTTTGCTACGGAGGGTTGTGGATAAAATATTTTCAACTCCCCCTATTTACTTTATGGTTATTTTCTTTGCGGGTTAAAAATAAGTCAAACCATTCACTTTTGTAATAATCACTAAATTGTAAACTGATTTTGAAAAGAGCAACACCATAGTTTTTTGCCCGTTCTTGTCTAATGAAAACCGCTTTCCGAACCAGGTGGATAAAAAAAAACTGATTATAAATGATGTAGATTTGTAGAACATCGTCATGGATTCAATAAATTGTTTGCATTTTCATTTTCGTTAGACATTCCTAGAGACTCGCAGAGCTTCAATGCGGGTTAATATTACAATGCGTGCCACTGTTGATCCTGGCTTACAGGAGTTACAGTGGCGGGTGTGAAGGCGGGACAGTCTCATACTACTTATTATGATAATCATATAAAAACAATGCATAAAATTTACCAAAACCATCGTAACATTAAACAAATGTAACACAAACAATGCACAGACTCTACCTTATACTATAGCATGAATTAATCGTAGACCTAATCGACAAAGCCTATATGGTACGACTCGCTGAATCGTTTTGTAGAACTAGTTTCATGTCAGGTGTCAGATATAGGCCAAATTTATTTCTGATGCGATTTTAACGACTACACTATAATAAAAATCAATAACATAGAATCCTCTACGAGTCACGATAGGCTTTTTATTATGAATATCTTTGGTCTCTACCCTTTGGTCTCTTAGATTCAATTTTATTCTTGATCAGAACTATCTTAAATCAGCCCATATACCTCTCAGGTTACGCGCTTACTCTACAACTGAGAGCAGGATTGAGTAGTTAGGCCATATAGTCTACAACGGTGGCCTAGTGCGCTCAACACAAGTGCGCACAGGTAACACGTCCATCTAAGTACTAACATACTATGGATACATATTTTGTATTTCTTATATGTTTCCGTCCTAGCTTCTATCCTGCACACTTTAGACTGCCCCTCTAGTTATCCTTTTATAAAATTCATGCCATGGTTGTCGGTAAGACATTGCCTTTGAGCGATAAGACCAATTGCAAATTAATGTTTGCGATTTTAATTTTATTTGTTTTTTTTTTTTGTGCAATAAAGTGTATAAGAAATAAATACTAAGTTAAAAATAAGTTTGTTTAAAATATATACCAACATATAATATAGCACATATCTTAATGAGAATGGTATTAAATGTATTATATTAATATTATGACAATGATCACGTGACCAGCGAACAAAGTAATCTCATCTGAGAGAGCAACAATTACGTTTTCATCTGAGATATAAGCTCGGCGGATTACTAGCAGTTTCATTACAAAATGAAATAACTGGAGTACAATGACCACATACTTTCAGTGAAATTAAATTATGCACACTAAGTCTGTTTTTATTAAACCGTATTGCGTATGAACTATGAATAGCTTACGTTTTGACTTTGCTTAATTAATTTTTTATTTCCATTTGTTGGTTTTGTTCTCGTATGTTTTTTTTTTGCTTATTATCATGAATGTAAGCTGCAAATACTTTTTCATTTGAAATTGAAGTGTACAAATAATATATTCAATATTATGTTATTTTTATATTTACAGTTTTCAGGCTTCTGATATGATACACATATACATATTACATACACAATATATCAAACAGGGTCTTCTAAAATTTAAGGATGACGTTGATGAATAATAAAGTTGATAAAATATGAATATTTATTTTTGTAACAAAAACATAAAGTAGTATAATGAAGGTAATATAAAATGTTGCAACAGAACAAAACACAACATAATGTTGCAAGCTAATGTGCAACTGTGACGAATATGCACATCCGCAACTAATGCTAGGGGTATTTAAATTTGTTACTGTATATAAGAGTCTGTCTCCTCACAGCTATAGCAATAACAATTCAATGCAAGTCTCATGTGCAAAACACAGCAAAGCATTTTTATGATTAGGATCTAGTTTGACAGAGGAAGCGCGTAATATAAATTTTGGTCGATTTTAGAAGGATTTCAATTTCATGAGATGGGGCTTATCTGATCGTAACTGTAGTCCTTTCTAGAATTTATATAGAGATTTTAAATTAATATTTCACTCTGGTGGATGCAATTATGCCAACTAGCTCGAAACTCAAGCCAAAATTCGACCAAAAGTTGTTTTATTACAATTCACCCGAACACCCAAATTCTAACTCATTAACTGACAATGCAACGCAAAATTCCGAAATGCATTTATTTTTCCAAGTTCCCTAGACAAGCAATTATTTTTAATTGCGCTTTTCTCCGCAAATAAGTGCCTGAAATTTCTCAACTGCGCCGCGCCTAATGAAATTAATTGCCCTAATATACAAGTGCAGTTTTCTTGAACATTACGCGATACGTTTAATCGGCTGCACTTAGAGCGGTGCAGGTTTTATTAAAAGCAATTTGTCATCGAGTACTGCTGTTTAGGAGTATGTAGAGTGTGACATATAACGTTGCATTACGGTGAAAAGAGATATTTTGTACCCGTTTCCGTGGCAGCGTGATATATGCAATGAAATAAAGAAAGAAAAGAATGAGTTCCGTATACTACCGCAGTGGCTGCGAATGCTCGATTATGGGGATTGAAATTTCTGATCAATAAAAGGACTTTCACGAAAATTTTCAATTGTAGTTCCGTTGATAAGTAAATTGAAGAGTGGCAAACATTGCGTAAAAGTTTTGGCGAACGATTTCATTTCGAAGAACGGGACGTATTTTAATAGAATGATTAATAGTCCCCATGTAAAAAAGGTGATAGATTAAAAATTGATACGAAATCTATTGCTAATACTAAACCTGCTTGTTCTCGTATTTAAAATAGGAAATTATCTGTGGTTGACTAAGTAATAATTATTAATTTAAATGTTTAGTTAGGTTTACACAAATTAAGTTCGTTAATCTTCTTTCTTAATAATTGTATCAACTGTCAATATTTCTTAAACCATGAAATAATAACTAATACAAAAGGTTAGTGTTATTCATAAATACTAAAGAAGAGAAACAGATAGTTTCTCAAAACAGCTTATAACCAAATGAAGATTGACCAGTTAGCTTGCCTTATGTCGTTAATGACCAAATTTAGTATCACATCTATATTTGTTCGAAGTTTATTGTCAATAAAGACTTCTAAAGAGACTTTCACGAATCATAGATAAATGACGCTCCACATAAAAGTTTTCTTTTGAAGTTGAGTAGAAAACAACTATACCAATTTTGCCAGTCACTAAATTTAGCCACTAATATAATAAATAATATGATTTAGGAATCTTTTTTTTTTTATTTTAGCGAAAGCTATTTTATTTTTGTTATCCAATTATGGCTTGATTTTTTATTTGACAGATATAAATTATCTCTTAAATAACGTAATACTTGAATGAATGCAAAAGTGATACGATTGGACAATTTGATATTATGTAAAATTTACATTTTAATTTGTTGTCGACTGTCGTATATCTTATTTGAAGAATAATTATATTTGATGATTCGAGAATTGTTGCCTGTTATGCTCCAATTAAAAGTGTTATTTTATGGAACCCTGCTGTTTTACCTGCAGTGTGAGGCGCCAGAAAGTGTTCAAACTAAATCATGAAGAAAATTGCGGGACGCAGATAATGCCCTCCCTTGCTCAACAATCACTAAACGACACTGAAAAGGGTTGCGTCAACATTTTTTATATCGTCTATTACAAAACGGTGTCTTTAAGTCCATATTATTTCAGTTTACTGTCCCATTCAAAGGTTATCAAGAAGAGATCATTCATAAAAAATCAGAACGCTTATTGTAATACCATCATGCACTTGCAGTTTTCTATATTTTTGTATTGATTTGCAATAAAGAGTTTTGTACCATATTTCATTGGTACACTAGAAAATAATACGTATTTTGTACACGCAATAGTCTTACAAACCCTAGGGAATTTCTTATTTACTCTTACATCTAACATTGTAAAATATATTATTTATATTCTTTCCTGACTAATGTAGATTACTATAGAATAATTCTAAGTATAAGAATACTCCAGTGAAGACAAGAAATTGAATGCTCAATAAGCGAAAGAGCTCCATTAAAAGATCAATGGACGCCAATATCTTAACCGATGCAAAGATAAAATGTGACAAGTAATTACTATCTTATCTTAAAAAGGGATTGCTGCCGTACCCCGGGTACTGATTGTATTTTTACGTCATTACTAAAGTATTTATTGTTTCGATAGCGTTGAAAATCTATTGAATTTTAATCTCTGATTATTTGTTAAGTTTTAGATTTTTTAAGATATCAGGGAGTATTACTTAGTTTTTGCAATTTCATTCGATTCACAACGTTCTTATGATTTCTTATTGCTGTAGTATTAAAAAAATGTTTTATTTCTTTATTTTATTTTATTTTATTTTAAATTAGGCACATCAACAGTACACACATCAAATATATATAACTAAAAATAATCTTTATGGCGGGATAATTCTAATGTGTATACCAATTATAGGTGTGCACAGCTTACATAATAGAAAAACTTAAACTAAGTTAGACAATGTGTCTATTAAACTCAAAATAAATTAAAAAAAATAAAAGCATAAAAAAATGAAAAAAATGAATGAATAATTTTAAATGTTCGTAATTAATAGCGAGATAGCAAGCCAATTGCCTGATGGTCAGCGATACAACCGCTCATGAATAGTAGTAGTAGCAAAACCAAACAACACCAAGAATTACAAAGCAATGCTTGGCATTCCACTGCGCTCGCCATCCTAAGATATAAAATATGGAGTCTCAATATGTCCAGTAGTTACTCTAGCTACAATGTCTTTCAAACCTGACCCATCAGTGCATTAACACTGCTGTTTGGCGGGATAAATTGACATTCCAGCGGTACCAACCCAGGCGTCTGCTCACATATGAGAGATCCAATACCAGTTTTTATTAGTCTTCAAAAATATCAATTTTCGTGTTACATAAACTTATATTCAACGTAATTCATGCCTGTTTTACAGAAGTTGTAAATAAAAGTGCAACGACCACGATGATTACGAATACACAATTCCAACGCTATCAGTATAAAAATAAACTTTAGAAATTGCGTCAATAGCCATACATTATAATATTTAATACATTCTAAGTAAAGCATGAAGCAACAATACAAATAGAATTAATAGCTCGGCGATCGAGCGATAGTGTGATTTTTATCACTAGGCAAGTATTAAACGCAACGAGTGAACATGTGGGTCGGCGCAATCGATGTTATTCAACTAATTTATTCGAATTGATTTTATATTCCTTACGCGTAGTGTTACAGATAATTGTAACACCACGCGATGTGTTATGCACTCGGCAGAAAACACCCAGTAATCTAAAGCTATTTGCAATTTTATCATCAGCATCACCCGGTTTGTTCTTTATTTTATTTTTAAAATTGCTTTTTATTTATATTATACTCGTGTTTAAAATCATCTATACGTAGATGAATAATGATAATTTGCTGTTATCAGATAATGCATAGTAAATACGGACACTGAACAACCCTCTAAATGACTAGAACCTCAGATGCTGACGTTGCGTTATTTGATTGGAGGGTTGGGCTCTTGATCCGAGGGGCAAGAGAAAATTACTAGCGGCGACGGGCCGTAGTGTAAATACATAATTAACACTACGGTGGCGACTGCATTTTGATTTAGATTGGTGTCATTAAGATAAAGGCACAGGATAAAGGGAAGTTAGATTGATCACCTAGCCAGAGGGCAGATGGATCGAAATGATGGCCAAGAGAGATAGAGCGAACAAGAGTAAGACGAAGTCGAAAAAAATTATAATAAGAATACTGTGGATTTGTTTAGTGCAGCACTGAAAGATGTGGCTGGTAAATAAGAAAACCTATAACCAACGGATATAAATACAAAACGTGGCTTTGACTTTTATTGCTCCAAACGGTTTCAATAAGTCTATATTATTGTAGTAATTAAATTTAATATTGATATCATCCAGATCTATGTAATAAAGTTTTTGTATGACGACATAGAGAAATATAGAAATATGTTTATATAACATAATATGTGTATTTATTATTTTTGTATTACTTGTAATTTTATTTGTACTTATTTGCAATACTTCTCCTTTCTAAGTAGGTTCTATCCTTTACGCTTTAGACTGCCCTCTGTTTATCCTATTTTTAAATTCATCCCATGGTTGTCTGTAAGACATTGCCTTTCGGCGATAAGACCGCCAATTGTACTTTTTATGTTTGTGATTTCTGTTTGTATTTGTTTCCCTTTTGTGCAATAAAGTGTAAATAAATAAATAAATAAATAGAAACTGATTTGGAATATATTCTAGTCATTAAAGATTTTTTTAATTTATTTTATTATTATTTGTATAATAATTCATCTTAAATATTAAGAAATACATTAAATCAGAGTACAAATGAACTGAATATTATACAAATATTTTTGCATAATATTTAGTTCAACAACCTGTAAGATGTAATATCTAGTATTAGATAATTACTTATTTAAGCAAAATAACAATCTCATGAGAACTGTTTGGAAGAATGTAAAAGATTTGCAAGACTATAAGTTACAGTATCGTCTGTGATAATCCAAAAAAGCTGTGATTCGCGTGGGCTGCGGAAGCCTTTTGTTATGTGAAAACAATGTACGACAACATTGTTCACCTCGGTAGATTTACAAAAACGTCTGACTCAGGTATTGGAAAACAGATCTGAACGAAACAAGGTACACTATATTCCTCCCTGCGGATTACGGCATGAGAAAAGATAGAATTTACAAAATGGATAATCTAAGTTTTTCGTTAAGTTGTTCAGGATACTATCTCAATGGTTCAGGAATTACCTACTGCTGTGTATAATGAGAATATTTTTTGGCATCTATTATTTTCTGCGTCTTTTAGTTTCTAGAAAATAAATTAAGGATGATCATCTTTCAGAATGAGAATTATCTATCGATCTAGCTCTATTAAAGGATGTGGATAAAGTTATATCTATTAATTACTTAAGTTTAATTATTTTATTTTGTATTATTTATTAACAATGGTTAGGGAGTTAGGATGATATTATGCAATGTTTCAGGTTTTGAAATAAAGCGTCTACTATTTCAATGTATAATTTATTTTCGACATGAAAATTGCTAAGAGTTAAAATTATATCTACGCAATTAAATTATTACAAGTATATTTCGCTATTGTTAAATATTGCATGCATGTGAAATGTATTTTCTTAGGTGTATACCAAATTTAAACTACCGACAGTAGTCGTAGTCTAAAAAAGTTTTATTTTATAGAATACCGAACAGTCTTATTTTAAATGAACTTCATACAAGAAAGATAATAAGTTTCATTATAATAAAAAGCAGCAATGCTGAATTGAAAATATAAATCTCATCAAAAAACTTTCATAAAAAGTACGAAAGATTGTGCTACACGATTGGAAGATCTTTTGTGGTTCCAGTTCCGGAATGGAATGTTTTGACAGTATACAGCTCTACAGCCATAAAAACATAAACACATACCTACGTGTGCATCATATAGCTATATATAGTATAGGCCAATCAACGCTATCTAGCGATAATACGGGGCAACAAAGTGAGAAGTGGGCAACAGATAATTAATTCTCGCGTTTAAATCTATTTAAGGTCGCTTTTATGTACCTTTTACATCATCGTAAGTATTAAAACATTAAAAAAGAAAATATTTAATTAATGTTAGTACCCATTTCTTTAATATAATTATGAATATTATAACGGCATCGAGAATGACAAATAAGCCGACTATTTTGTTCCCAAGCTTGCCGCTAGATGCTCCACTGTGCACTCGTGAAGTGAGATTCAATATGGCGGCGCCATTCGCCTCTGGAACAGGGCGGGGAGAACAGTCGCCGAATCGACATTACAATACCTACGCGTATTTTTGTCGTATCCGTCGTCTTCGTGACTCAAACGCGGGTGATATTGCAAAATAATCCAGTGTTTCTGTGTTCATACATGGTATTTGTGTTATGTTTTGTGAATAATGGTGATTTTGTGGTGAAAAACGTGAAAGGACTTTAGGGTAACAATGTCTAGCAGTTGACATGTTTATCTGTGTCGTGTGTGAAGATTTTCCCTTCGCGTGAGGAGGCGCGGTGCGCTAGTGTGCGCACTGGCGGGCCAGTGTGCGTGCCGCGGCCCGTGGATACGCGAGGATACAATGATGGATTGCATTTCCATGGATGTGTAGGTAATATCACTAGAAAATTTCTTCACTCCTTGTGCACGATTGTTGTAGCTGGCGGCGCGGTACGCGTTTACCAAAATCCTCATCGAGGGCGTTTTGCGAGTGCTTTGTTTAAATCGCAGCCGTGTCTTTACATCGCAGCGCATGTATTCCGATGGAAGGACGTATCCTTGAATCGATAGGGATAACGTGGCTCGCGAGCGTGAATAAAACGCTGAGCTTTCTGGTTTTTTAGTTTCCTTATCTCGAACAATAAGGTCGGTCGGACCTTGAGAGGTCTTACGAAATGTTTTCCTCTACGGTCCATTGTGTAATGTTGCGTTAGATATATCGTTCATATTTAAACTTTTTTGAAAGAAATTCAAAAGTCTCATTAAAGTCTAATTGGTTTCTGATTATCGAAGTCAAGTCTGCATCTAATGTTTGCCGTATAATTAGTACTGAGGAATGTAATATGCACGCCAAGAGCTTTTGTGTTAAAAGTGATTCTCACGCACGCACAAAGTCTTGCTCGTGAACCATTGAATTTTAATTCATTACATTCATGCAGAGTCGCGCCAGAATATGGTTCCCCTCGCTCTGTTCACTGCCTCTGGTTATCAGCTTACAAAATGTCTAAGGCCGTCTTATTCCGACAGCCAGTTGTTATGATAGCTCCGTCTCTTTTTAGCGCATATTGCGCGTTTTTCTTCTTTTGCCGCGTCATATGCCAGTGTCGAGCCGTGAACGTACTTTGGAGTGTTTGAAAAGTGTAAAAGACTACAGACTGCATTTCAGATTATGACCGGTTGAACGTTTATTAAGCGCTCGTTCGACGATGGGATGTAATTGATTCGTATCCTTTGTTTAGCGGATCGGTTGGGTTATTAATAAGAGGGCACAAGGAGCAACGTTAAGGGTAGGTAACCGCGCACCCAACCCGCGCAGTCAGACCCGTGGTGCCCGTCCGAGTCGCACGTGGTTCGCACTCCAGTGGACCGTTTGCCGCGATTTTTTTGTTATCAAGTGCTCGCTCCAGAGACAAATCGGATTTAATCCCCGGCGGCCTCTTCCCGACGATTTGAGAAGGATTTTAATCCGGCTTAATGGTAAAATGGGTTTAATCTGAACTCGAGTCGGGAAAACAAGAATTACTTAGAGCAAAATAGTTTTCCTCAAAGGAATTTCGCAAGTTGGTAATGGAAGGCGGCAAGTGTGCGTTAACGGAAACATGGAAATTGTAGGTACTGTTCTAAGGAGAATGAGCAGGAAGTATTTAACACACCCTGCGTAAGCGAGGGGTAGCTGAGTGTGAATGTCTCAATATATTGTTATTCATGCGTCTGGACTCGTTATGCAAAACAAACAGTCGAATTATGCAGACGACTATAACGAGTGCAACCGAATTATTTAAGTGAAGTTCGCGTGACGCGACCGAATCGCTTTCGCAATGTAAAAACTAAAAAACGACAAGTTATACTATGAGCACTTGTAAAGTTAATAGCTAAAACATTTTCTATTCAGTCTTGGCAAAATTGTTCACTTTTGAGGTTTGCATTTTGCTAGAAAGAAAAAGCATTTTGCAATAGACGTAAAAGGAATCGTTACAATTGAATTTATCAGTGTTATGCTGTACCAAAAATATTCTGACATTCTGCTAACCATAGCAGAATGTCAGAATATTTTGAAACCATTCAAACAAGGATAATTATCGTTAGAATAAGAACAATAGACTGCAGCAGCGTAGATATTTAGGACAGTAATCTATTTGAACATGGCATTTAAACATATATATAAAATATTAAATTCAGTGGGAATTTCATTTGAAAGATTCTAAAATATTCATTATAATATATTAAAAGAAAATGAGTTACTCATTCATATTAAGTGCAATCGTAATTCAAACTGACTTAGAAATAATAGATGTTCTTTTCTGAACCCCTGTCCGTCATTCACCCCAAACCATCCATTCTCAGTTCAAAACCATTGGCGCTGGGTCTATTAAATCACTGATGTCTTCAATCAGGTAAGCTGCTTGCTTCATTACAGTTCAAGTTATAAAAAATGCAACTATTCACAAAGATCAGGTCACTAATGAAAACTTGGAAACGAGCCACAAAGCACTCTGTCCACCCACAAGAAGCCATACAGTTGACGTCAAATCAAACCTTTTACAGATATCAATACTATGTAAATATCAGCATTTTGCGTTGTAAAACCGTATAAATGCCTCGTATTTTATTCTCATTGAGATGTTTTGACGTCAGGAATTACCTTTCAAAAGGTTTTCCGAAAGGTTTTGAACATATCATAAAAGATTTGTTCGATGGAACTTATTCCAGCCACTTTTATACTAACCCGAGCTTATAAAAACAAACAATAGTTTCACTGATAAAGGACGGCACCTTTTCGGGAGTGCGTTAAGGGTTTTATGTCGGACTGATGGCATTATTTGTTTTGTAAAGAGATTCGAGGATTTCGTACATCTTTTATACCATTTATGATGTTTGTAACGTAAGATATTTTGTTATGAATGAAGTAAATACTTGTTATGTTAATAGATCATACAATTATAGTAGACCTATGATCTTGGCGAAAGTGCAACTCTTTACACTAAAGTTTCATAGCACCAACCCAGTATTTGTAAAAAAAAAGACGGGTTGCACTCCGGGAGTGCCGGCAGAAGTGAAAACTTGATTATTAACGTTGAGCATGTTTGATATTTTGGAATGGTTAGGGAATAATTTTGCACCAATTGCTTTATCAGTATAAAAGTACTATCATTTATGTGGTAGAATACAATATTCATTTATTGCGCTATCGTACACAAACATGACAATTTATATTACATTAAAAATTTAACACTTTAAAACTATTACAATTATTTTACATTAAAAAGTTTATCTCTCCGAAAAATCAACTTTCATCCATAATTTCAACGACTTTTTCACCATCATCATTACCAGAACTATCATCGCCAATCTCTAAAACTGATACGATAGGTTTATGGTAGCTGAAGTAAGAAACGAACAGTTTTGATTCGAACCTATTTAAATGTCTAATAAAGACCGCATCAATAGTAGTTTTGTATTTCGTTGTGCTAAGATTGCGATCATTCGACATAGTTAAACCAAATTCATTATTTAAAAATTCAATTAATAGTTGATTTTTATCGTCTGCGAAGTTTATGTTGAAATCTCCACTCAAAATCATTGGCAATTCATCAAAGCTTTATAAACTGACAGCTAACTGACAGCTGTCTACTCTCCATCCGTCTTACGCTTTTCGTCTTACGATCAGGTCACGTGTCTTGACGCGAGTTTAAGATTTTATACCCATTACAGAAAAAGTGCTCAACGCCGCTAAAGAAGTTTTCACTTCAAAAATTAGTCACGCAAGTACGAAAAAATCCCTAAAGCAACAAATATTAACAAACATCGCAAATTTTTATCTCAGTAGGATCCGTAATTTCTGTTTCTGCACCGGATACGCAGTTGTCCCCATCGGCGGTTAAATTAGCCGTTGTGTTGAGAATATTTACGAGCACGATGTTGCTCAATGACGGGCTCTTGACAGCTCCTTTGTCCACCAATAAGCTGACGTCCCTGAATGCAAGTACTAACGCGTGTTAAATTATATCACTAAAGCTTCCCACGCTCTGTTAAACTACGAAAAAACTTAAATAATTAATAGGCAATTACTTTTGTCGCAACCAATGGCGAGAAGAGCATACCATTTGCCTGATGGTAAGCGGTACGACCACTCATGGACAGAAGCAAAACCAAACAACACAATGACTAACAAAGCTATACTTACTTGGAATTCCACTGCGCTCGCCATCCTGAGATGTAAGCTGTTAAGTCTCGATAAGCCCAGTAGTTACACCGGCTAAAATGGCCTTCAAAACAGCACAGCAGGGCATTTACACTGCTGTTTGGCGTTAGAAATAGATATAGCGGTGGTACCTACCCAGACGGCCTCATATATGAGATACCTGCTACTAGTAGTATATAAAAATCATTAAGTAAGATAGCTTCAAATTTTCGGAAAAATACATTCTTTAAGTCATTCTACACTACTTTATTCAAACTGCATAAAAACAATAAACAATAAGCAATATGCAGAAAAATATTTCGTTGTGTGTACGTTTCTCCTATAAAAAATATGGAATGTAAAAACAAAAGAACAAAACAGTTATATTACAATTTTGTAAAACTTATTCCATTGATATCGGATTATATTAAACCACAGTATCAAGATAATGCACGGTCATTTTCTGATTCGATAAGATATCTGAAATGTTTAATTCAATTCATAGCAAAGCAGGCGCCTGTGATTATACGCCTTTGCAGTTAATAACTAACAAAGATATGTAACTTCCCTTTAAATTCCTTTCAAATGCGATATCGATAATACAAACATTCCTTTGCCGACTTTGTTTGTTTATTCCGATAAGAATATCCCATTTTTATTGTATTTGTTCCGATTTTGTCGTTACTATGTTTGAGATGGCCTTTGTGGATAAACTTTAAGAAAGGCAACTTTGCATTCTACAATATTTGTTCATTCAATGTACCTATATAATCATTTATTGCATTATTAACATATGTACCTGTATTTTAAGATGTCCAACTAATGCTACTTCAAGAAATTAAATCAGCTATAAAGAAGGAATTCTACAAAGTTTTACACTTTATGTTACAAAAATCTACTAAGTAGAAGAGGAGGTAGTTATCGCGGTTTAAATTGTTATTTTTGCTCAGTAACAACGCTGGCAGACGCGGAGTTAAGCTACCGATCAGAATTCAAGTAAGCAACTTCCTTACAATGCGTCCTGTATGAAACATTTTTTTACATCCGCTTTTGACAATCAAGTGAGAATTACAAACATTTTGATCCAGGTTGTTCTGTTTAGTCTGTTTTCTTTCGAATATAATCAGTATACTTTGAATCTAGTCGATTAAACTACGATAGTTAATAACTGGATAAAGGATGGAATAATACTCGTGGAATTTCTGTGACGAGACGAATATTTCTATCAGCCTCAAATGTTGATATTAGGATCGTGTTATTGAACCTTGTCATAATTTGTCATATCCTCGGTTTAGTAGTCTAGTTTTAAAATGGCGCATCATACGTGTATATATGACCTATTACTTTGCATAACGAGTAGTGTCTGTTGGATAACTCAGTGCCATCACTCAGTTTCTAAAGAAAGTACGATCGTAACGTTTTAATTTCACTCCATCTATGAACAAGGGAAATGTAATGTCACTCTTTCGTAATGCCAAATCTCAAACTGTATTCCTCATTAATAATGCACACTATATAAGATGCAAATCGTTTGCAAATGCATAATTTGTTTCAGTGAATAAATGACACGCCCATATTTTAATACATGCGCCTATAATAAATCTTAAGAAGGAAATTATAGTAATAATTAAATGCTTAAACTTTAAAAGAAGAAAGCCCAAGGACTTTGAACAGTCGTGCGAACTTTAATTCCAGTTAATCGAATTGTATGCTCATCATGTCGAAATCAGATTAAGGAATTTTATCTTGGACCTTTCTAAAAGTTCTTCGACTACAAACTTACAATTTATCAATGTCAGTGAATTTTTAATAAATTAGTGAGACTTTCCTAGAAGGTTCATATTAAAATTCCATTAACTTTTATACTGACAATATGATGTTAAAGTTACGCAAAAATATGCCATCGAAAAAATCATTTGAAGGCTGTCAATAGAGTCCATTTGAATTAAAATATTAATAATTTTGTTTGCATTACAGGTTAATTTAAAGATGACAGAAGATATTACAGACGATTACATATTTTATTAATACAATATAAAAGACGTAAAGTCCTAAAAAACACAATGTTGAATAGAGCTTTCTATCACTTGTATTATTATTAGTTAGTATATCTATAAGTGCGTGGTGGCCTGTTGGTAAACGGACTAGACGCGGCTGCCCACATGTTCAGGGTGGTCGCGGGTTCGAATCCCAGGGCACACCTCTGACTTTTCGGAGTCATGTGTGTATTGATAATGAATCACCACGCACTAAAACGGTGAAGGAAAACATCGTGAGGAAACCTGCATACCATAGCGATTCATAAGAATTTCTATGGTATGTAAGTCCGCCAACCCGCACTAGGCCAGTGTGGTGGACTATATGGCCTAACCACTCTCAATCGTATTCTCGATTGTAGAGTAGGCCCGTGCCCTGCAGTGGGACGTATATGGGCTGATACAGATACAGATATCTATAAGAACTTTATTAACTTAAGTGACGAGAAAATCCTAGTAATAGGAAATATTCTTCGAAGAAAAATAAACGACACAGACGAATGTCTCTGTGAAATTGATGAAAGTAAGGAAATGAAATACGGATGCGGTTTTATTTCCTTGAAATATTTGCATTCAAAAATATTTTTAAGTCAACTATTGAGTCGACGTTCATTTCTTTGCTGAATATTTTTCAAAATTGACATATTTCAGTTCGATAAAATCTGATTCAAAAAAAAAAGTTTTCATTTACAGACTATTTGATGCCATAGACCGTGTGAATCATTGAGCAAAAGTAATCATAGTCGATTCTGATTCTGTTTTTTTTTTATCAGTTCTGAAATAGAGACGCGTGCTTTTTAGATTTAGCAAATAGCCCATCTATCGAAGTGTAAATTATTATAAATTATATATACCCATAAATATTTGATATGTCAGAGGCATAGATAGATAGAACATCGGTTCTATCACCTTTAAATACAATGAGGGCAGCTAAAACGTAAGCAACAATGGAGTACCGGCTGGCAAAATGTGATGACAGATAATATGCGGTACACTGGCTATATTATCATTTATTGCAAGGAATATGACACCTAATAAAAACTATTCTAATTTGACAGAAAAATATACAAGAAAACATTTCCTCATGATTATTAAATGCCATAGGACCCCAATGAAACTAACAATCATTTAAGTTTTTCGATGTCATTAACAGCGTCAGTATTACTAAATAACCTGAATTCGGTTCTAAATTTAAATTTGTCGGTATTCATTTGACAAAACAAAACGACGATACTGCCAACATCGAACGAATGGCCCCCGCAGCGTTCATTATGCCTACTCTAGATCACCTATATTGACACCACCATGCATCAAATCTACTGGTGGTAGGTCTCTCATATGTGAGAGGCCATCTGGGTAGGTACCACCGCAATGTCTATTTCTCCGGTGAAACAACACTGCTTAAATGCGCTGTTGTGTTTCGGATTGAAGGACATTGTAGCCAGAGCAACTACTGGACATATTGAGACTTAACATCTTATGTCTCAGGATGGCGAGCGCAGAGGAATGTTGCTACTGTTTATGAGCCGTCGTATCGCTTACCATCAGGCGAACGGCATGCTCGTCTCGCCATTCACTGCAATAAAAAAAAAACTTTTATGGGGTTGCATGTCATAGGTGGAATTATTATATTGAAACGGCGGTGGGCGGGGCATGTGGCTTGCAGGACGATCGGACGCACCGGAAAGAGGAGAGTTCGATCATCCCACTAGATGGGCGGATGTCTGCTAATATTCTAAAGAATTGATGTAAATGTTTGACCGTGCAGGCCCTTGGATGTGAACACTGATAAAATGTCCCTTCGTCCCATATTTTAGTTGTAAGTAAAATTACAAATTAATTTCAAGAATAGCTTTGTGTTGAAGAAGAAGTTAACTCTGCTTGTACTGCTAATCCTAGTTACCGAAATCATACCGATAATTTTATCTAAAAATCTTACATTAGGAAACGTGAGAAAACCAATAAACAATTTAGAAGGGTATAAAGTCAATCAAAGGCACATCGTTAACAATATTGTCAAGCAAACTGTGTGAATTTGCTAAATTTCTGATGTTGGCTCAAAGGTGAGGGCCGGGTTAGCCTTTGAATTGTCGTCGAACGCTCTGTTTCTTGTTGAATAAGCAAGCTAAACGAGGGCGGTTTAACCGCATCCTCCGCATCGGAACCTGCAGGCTATGCTCTCTACACGCTGCTGGTGACCATGCATTCTAATATTTGAGAATATTCTAGAACAAAACAAACCGCTACTACATTAAGCTTTATCCTGTTAGACTAGACTACGATGGGATTTTTATTACCTGTCTTAAAATGTTCCTTGCAGAGCTAGCTGCCTTTTCCATCAAACTTAAAGATTCAGTGACGAAGCGCGTACAAAATTAAACAGATAACTTGCAACTAATCTCATTAAAACGCATTGTATTCCGCAGATCAACATAATGTTTTTAATTTATTAATAGCCACGATAGCTTTGTTACATTAAATATAAATTTGCGTTAATTAAACGCGGCGTGCGCCTGCCAACTAAAATATGCCAATAATTTAATTATCTCGGCTTAGCGTAAAATGAGACTTTGATTTTGAAAGGGGGTATGCGTTTTCAGTGTTTACGTTGATAATTAGTTTGTATTGGAGAATGTTCATTGAACACGTCAGTTTGAGATCGTCGTGTGTCCATAATCGGCTCTTTTATTGCGGTGTCGATTCAGATGTTTATCATTTATGTTAATTTATTTACATTGGTATAAAAACTACAAAGCTCATGTCGTAAGGAATATTTTTTGTAATTTAATACGTAAACTTAGCTACGTAATTTAAAAAAAATATTATGTGATGCACGGTAACATAACTTTAAAATTAGAAACCAGTCATAAGTCTATTAAATACATTCGCCGGCAATATGCTAAATATCTTATTATGCCGCCGACCCAATCAAAATGTGATAGGGAAAGGTACAAGATAAGTTCATAAAATATGTAAAGTATAAACGAATAAAGGCGCTATTGCCATAAATTTATTTTACAAACAAAATACGTTACAAATGGTTCGCATAACTCATTTTGTAGCTCAATATAATAACGAAACTTTTCAGAGAAGTAGCGCACTGAGAGAAATTCCTTGTTCATATTCTACAAATAAAGCCATTGACCGTAAATCATAAAGTTTCGTGAGAAAAATTAAAAGTATAGCGGCAACCGTGTTGCCGGGCGACCAACTTGCGTTGCTTGTTAAATAACACCAGACATACTTGTAAAGGGACTTGTAGTTTACCAAGTGAAAACATTTTGTAACTCAAGCTTGTAGAATAAAAGTTAATCCATTGGCTTTGTGCAGTTTCATTAGTTTTTAATTCGAATCGCTTATTTTGTCCTTCACATTTTTTTTACTAGTGGAAACATAGTTTCGTACCAACTGACGCCCGATGTTGCATGTTGTGGTCTACAATAATTATTGTCTTGTTTTATACCACTGTTTAGAATTTAGTATCACGCGCTAGGATTTTTATAGATTGGGTGTCATAATTAAATTTAACATGGTGAATGCTGTAAGGAATTGTTCAATTTGATCCTCTCCTCGCTTTTCCTCGACAGAACCACGCGTGCTGGTTTTCGGAACCATAGCTAGACGGTTTAAACCATCTCGGCGCGAACCAAAAGGTTCTCCAATTGTTTTGTCTGCCGAACCGTCAAGCTGTGGAATGGTTTGCCATCACACGTTTCCCTCCTTCCTATAATCCTGAGTCCTTTCGCCGTAGCCTGAAGAGGCATCTTAGCAGGGAAGCATTATGGTTTCGAATGTCATAAGACTGGCGTCTGATGCCATTAGATACCCTGCCTGGACGGCTTTTGTACTTACTACCAGAAGTAATGTCACTGTGACGTGTCAGAATTTAAAAAAGAACTTTTCTACTTTATGAGTCTTTACTTCGTGTCCTATTCATGAAGCAGTATTTACCCGTGGTCAGCTCAATGTGATTTTATCGACGTCTCGTAAGTAGGTCACATAAAACACGCTGCATGAAAGACTTTAACCCTTTTCCAAAATAATTATTTGTATGAGTGAGTCGTATTTTATGAATCAATTTGGTTAAAAATACCACAGTTAAAGAGAGCATATACAACAAAGGGTTGGCTGATTACATCATACCCCTTAATATCCGTGAAAAACACGAATACTATTCTAGTTTCTCCTCGTCTACAATGTAGCAGCATTAAACCACGTTTATGTATCATGTTTACGCCCGGCTTCCCTGACACCAAGCCTCTCGGGGCACACTTCCCGGTTACACGGGATGGTTTGCGCTCCATGTCGGCAATAAGCTACAATATCCCACCATTAGTACACCTCAAATCCTCCTCTCCCGGTGTGATTACAGTATTTAATAGATATATTGTAGTGTACATTATTTTTATTTTTGTCTATTATAAAAAATCATGAATTCATCCCCTGGAGCAGTATGTATAGACGTACAAGTAACTAAATGTTGGTGGTCTAAATTAATAATTACTTCGCAACAAGCCCATTTAAGTCCCCGTATTAATGAAAGACGCTGTAGAAATTGTCTTTAAAGGCGACTTGGCAAATAGCGTGCATGGGAAGCTGAAATCACTACGCTGTTAGATTTAATGCTACAACAAGCCGTCAAACATGAATCAATATGTTATAGAGATATGGGCCAAGTTATTACCCGTGAGTAATTGGCTCTGTATAAACTCTACAGTAGGTTGTTAACAATGTTAGGACACGGCTGTAGAGCCCCATTAATACGTGTCCGACATATTTTCTGATGGGTTTTAAGAAATACTAACATCATAAACCCTCATAAACACCATAAATTTAATAGCCTAGTAAAGATTTAGATTTTGCGAGCGGATTCGCCTACGTGAAAAATTCTTCATAAAACGAGGAATATGTGCATGTATGTGTTTACAGAATCAGCTATTTCCAGTTCCCCGATGTTAATCCTCATAAAGGTTTAAATCATAACGGAAGTATAATAATGCCTAATTTTACACCTTTCAGGCTTGTATCCTTTTTAATATTTAACGATCTAACAAACAAAATCACTACCTCATTTAGGAGTATAACGTGCACGAACAGGGATTCTCATCTAAGTCGGTAGCTGTTTGAAAACAATTAATTAGTTCCTTCATAGCATTTTATACGAGGTGTGCCGTCTAAGCAGCTTAATCGCCACGACAAAACACTAAATCTCTTTTATCCTTTGATGTATAACGCTTCAGCTTTCCTCTGATTATCCCAATTAGTTTGTACATCACCCGATAGGATTAAAACGATGTTAAATAATGGACTAGGAAGGGTTCTTTCATGTTGCCTATCAACATGGAATTTCAAAATATTTTCGGTCGGTGTTGAATGTTGTATGTTTTCATTTAGTGCTGTATCAATAGCGGTTACGCTCCCAATCGGTATTGTTGCATTGAATATCCGCGAAATCTGGAAATATCTGTATCACGCATGTCCAATTTTGCTAAAATGAAGCTATTCACGATTCCACTCTTTTATGCGAACCTGGTATTTTTTGAGCTTCAAAATATGTGGATAGTTTTTATGAGCAACACATGCCGTATTGTGAGAAGTGTGTCAACCTTTGATAACTTTTGTTTTTTTATTATCCACAGGCTGATTAAGCAGGGACTAGAGAAGATATTAAAATAAGCCTGGCGAATATAAGTACTCCACCGTATCATATCTCGTCAACAAAAGCTTCGCTTCGAGATGAGACGAGTAATATCTCTATACTGAATACTAGACAGTAGATGAAAAACCAATCTTGAGAATATTATGATGTTCATTTGAAAAAAAAAAATATTGAAAATTATTTATCTCTGAAGACACTCGTCGCAATGGGATTTATATATTATAATAGATATATATTAATACAATGCTATAGCTAGACTACAAGATGATCACAGAAACTAAGATATTAGCAGTTTTTCTAATACGATTAGTAGTAGCTTTATCGTATGCGCTGAGCTACTAACTCTTCTGTATCAGCCCATATACTCTCTTTAGGGCACGAGCCTTCTCTACAAATTACAATGGAGAGTACGATTGAGAGTGGTTAGTTACGACTTAGTCCTAGCCTTCATTCGATTGATTTATGTTTTCCCACATTAATTATTCTTCCGTCTACTCAAGTGGCGCTTTCAACTCCACCTTGCTTATTAATTTCATTACATAGAATGACAAAAAATATTTTTTTAAGTAAAGTTTTTAATTTTCTCTTCATTATCATTAAAATAATTACTTAAACATGTAATCTAAATGCATTAAATTTCAAGGATTTACAAACATGATAGCAAATGTATGTATTTCAAGAAGATTCTAGCTATCAATTAGATAAACGCGCTTTCGTCCAGTCAGAAACGAAATAAAACGACAGGAAGTAATGAACATCAAAGGAATTAAAACACGTACAACGAATATTGCTCATGTTTCGCTGCATTATGAGAACATCCAAATCTATTGAGATGTACTGCAATGCGGCTGAATATTCAGGTCAACCTGTATACAGATACAAACCAAATGAATTTAACCAGCGTGACATCCTGTATAAAATGGCCTTAGCACTTAAAAACGAAGTTAATCCATTGAAAAAGTCAATGTTGGAATGTATTTGATGTGAACCTGGCAAAATATATGAAGTTATTGCGACGTAATGTCTGCATATTGCACGACAGCCGCCTGCGGAACTCGTACACCGCTCGTTCATATCATTTTATAGATTCCATTCAGACAGATTGCATTTTATATCGTGCCGTTTATTCATACCTCAATTTAACACGCCATTGGAGTTTGCCGTTAGAATAAGTAATATAATTTATCGAATTATTGAACGTCCAAATAGCAGCCAGATTTTAAACATTCCTGATCGGAAAACTCTTAATTAAATCACTTAGATCAAAACGTTCGCTAAACCCTATTAATATTCATGATCGGATTATAGAAGGATCTATTTTCAGCCGAGTCATGTTGGAAAAGAGTTATCGTCTATTTTAAAGTGTCATATTTTATCTACGGAGCCATGAAACCTGATTAATGCAAATTACGCAGTGAATTTGTGCTCTTTTAATTATTTAGAGTATGAATTTCTCAATAATTTATAGAATCCTTTAAGTAACTTTATTATTGAAAAGTGTGAAAGCAGAACGAAGTGACAAAATCGTTAAAAATATTACATTTCGTTACTATTAACGAAATTTAATATTTTTATTCCAATAGCTTTTGTCTAAATATTTACTTAGTTTTACGCGGTTGAAATGCCCAGTTCATTTCTCGTTGAATAAAATTAAAACAGTATATTTTTGCCACGGGCAGTTTACCAATATATCAATATTTTGTTCTCTTTTTTACATGTGACGTTTAAAAGCAATAAATACTGGCTATACCCGTTTATATTTAACGCGAACTAATATAACATTAAAAAGAACTGACATGGCCAAATTGTTGACCTCCTATTAGACCACAAGGAAAAATGTCCCCAAAACCTAATAAGAATCCTATACACGTTTGTTTTTATATTGTCAATATTCTCGTGGAGATAGTATGGTGATAAGCGAGCTGTTTTCCTATCCAATGATGCTGTAAACACTATTTTTATAGTTCGCGAGTGACCCTCGGCCGGTAGTGGCGTGTCGGGACTGGGGATCATTCAATATATGCATTTACTACGTATAGGATTGTGGATGACCCGTTGGTATTCTTGGAAATAACATTCTCGTGTTTCTATCCGATCTATTTTCATATTTTTTTCTACACTCTTCTTCTGTTAATTTATCAGCACTTGAGGTCAACACTGTTGTAAAACAGACGTTAATAAGTTTATAAAGATGGTAGACATTATGATAATTACACTTTCAACGTTGAGTATGTGTATGTGTGTATGTGTATGTGTACACCCAACAGTCACATACATAGTCCTGACTCCACATTAAGATCAATTAAGTCTTGTGTCGTGGGTATCAGGAACTACGAGAGACTTTTCGGTCTCACAAACACCCAGACCCGAGACAAATACTTGTGGGCCTCACAAACATTTCTCTCGGTGCGGGGATCGAACCCGCGGCCTCTCGTTTCACAGGCGGCGTCTAACCAACTGCGCCACGGAGGCTGTCGGAGTATTGATTAAATGAATGAATTTAAAACTTTCTTCTGAAGATCCTTCACTTTTAATCGAATTTTAACGATGCGTACAAGACACACTTCTTGAAGCATATAGTAGAAAATCCCTTTCCCTTTTCGTTACTTTGCTCATAATTTTCAAATAATTTGCTCTATTCAATTCATTTTCTAAAAGAACTAACGAAATAACTATTTTCCGCAGCAGAAATTGTACAACATTCTAAAGTCTACAATTCCCTAAGGAGTACTCATATACTTGATTACCAACCGCTAGAAGTTTACCCAATATTCGAAGCTCAATTACCAAACACGTCTACAAACATAGCAGTACAATCGGCTAAATTCCGTACAATAATTAAGTCATACGCGGCGGCACTACCGCGGATGTAGTTAAGTAACACCAGAATATACCTGCGATATTAATACAAAGATTTACTTCCGCGGCGGAACTGTTTCAGAGACCGACTAAACTCCGGAGATTGCAAGTTTGATTACCGCATCCGAACAAATATTTACCTTTGAGTATTTGCGAGTTTGAGAACTGGGAAACTGGAACTATAGGTAGTAGACAACGCGTATGCTATTGTTGGAGTTAATTTGGTTTACAATATATCTAATTCTCTCAAACGACACATATGAGAATTAGCGGAGATTTGTGTGTTTTCGTTTTATGGCTTCCTAATTGTTAGGAGAAAAAATAACAAACTGCTCACCAACAATCCAATATTCTTCGTCACAATGTAACCAATGAGATCTTTCTACATATTATGAATAACTAGCGGTTCGATCCGGTTTCGCCCGGGTGCAGATACTTTTTGGGCTCAGTCCGACTCGTATTATTTTGCGTAATAACTGTTTTACATTCATTGTTTTGATAAGCGAGACTAGCATACCATTCACTTGATGGTAAGCGATACGACCGCGCATCAACAATAGCGAAAACAAACAACACCATAAATTACAAGTCAATGCTTGGCATTCCGCTGCCCTCGCCATCCTGGGACGTAAAATTTTAAGTCTCGATATGTCCAACAATGTGTGTAGCAACTCTGGCTACAATGTCATTGCAACTAGAACACAACAGTGCATTAACACTGCTGTTGGGACTCAGAAATAGAAATTGCGATGGCACCCACCCAGGTGGTCTCTCACATATGAGAGACCTACCACCAATAAAACTACATGACTGCCGTCCATTAGACTTGTTTCTCACCCAGCTTTTACATCTCTTCCTTTTTGGGCTCCATGACTCAAGTTATGCAATGATGTCCACTTATGTCCCATTTCATTCACCTTAGGTATATTCTATTCCATTTTATCCCTTTGAGTTTCAAAGAGTAGCAAATATACGGAAATATTTAAAATCCTTGGGAACACTAAATTCATACATACATTTCGGGACAAAAATTAGCCTTTGTGTTAATCCAGGGTATCAGCTACCTCAGGACCAAATTTCATCAATATTGGTCCAGCCGTTTGGACTTGCAGAAGTAACAAACACACAAACTATCGCATTTAAAATATTAGTACGATATCACAGGATACACTATCTTTAGTTAAATATGATTAAATCAACACCAGTATGACCGATAAAATTAAATTTATACATTTGTATAAATAATTGTATTAACCTCGGACTCAAAATGTAGGTTTATTGTCTCCTTTTCGTAATGAAATGTTAATCGTGTTATTTGTAGTTTTCATTTCAATCCAATTATTTTAAGTCTTTTTAATTGGAATTGATATTTATACTTTATTAAGAGCGTTTATACCCTGCACGCGCTTTTTGGCTTAAAAACAGGACTTTTCAAATGAGTTAATAGCCACCAATAAACGATTTAAAGGAAAAATAATTATTACTAATTTTAGAAAAGGTTGTCATCTAGGGATTTTGGTGGAAAACATTATAGATTCATGGATAATTTGTGAGTACTATAAGGATTACTGAACACAAGTTTCGTTATTTAGGCTTTAAGTGGCAATTTAGAAGCTTAAGATATCCGAAATCACTAAATACAAGATGAAAATAAAAATATTATCAGACTAATAAGACCCTTATGGAGGGATTTTGCTGAGAAAAATAATCTTTTTGTGTTTAGTTCCTGAAAAATAAAAATTTAAACAATGCAAAATTATTCAGAAACTCTCGTCAAGAACATATTTTTTTTCACCAACTTATCGTACATAATCTTTTATAGCAATTGCATATTATAATAGAAGAACATCTTATCAATAAACTACCATTTTTATATTTCAACAAAATTAGTTTTCATGTTTTCTACAAATATTTTAAAAACCACTATAAAACACGCTGTCCGACGTGGATCAAATCAGACCGCCGCAAGGCCTTCTAGAGGGAGGACGTATCGCTCGTCGCTCCGGTCTGGCTGCACTCGATTTTTGCCATACGTAGTAAAAATAGCCGCGCGCGGACTGCGATTACCACATCTTAGTACTTTGGTAGTAAAAAATTTAATTATTTTAATTACCTACAATGATTTTGTAGTGAGTATAAATTATGTTTCAGGTAATATAATGGGATGTAATTCCGAGGCTAAATTATGTTATGTATTGTAATATAAAATTAAATATATTTCGTAATTGTAAGGGGTTGTAAGGCCCCTAACACTATTTATGTGTTCGAACACGAAATGATTAATAAAACGTCCGTAGTGTCTACTGATTGAACACTGATTTGAATGCAACTTAACAATGTAATAATAACGAAAATATGATTAGTATCTAAATTTGTATTATTCTTTGCTTGCACAGTAATATTTGTCTACTTATAATGCAAATAAAATATTTTTATGATATTATATTACAGTTACATTTCAATTGAATATTTGAAGCGCACGGATCAAAGTTGTTTGAGCCGATTGCATAGCGAGCCGACGCGGCAGCTCTACGCACACAGCTTTGGTCGCTTATGTGTGCGTGAAATTAACGAAGAAATACCTATAGTTGACTCTGCGCGCAAGGTGTATACGCTCTTAATGTTCAATTCAAATTAGATATAAAACCAAGGACTCGTTAAATCGCTTCGCAAAGCGGGTCTTTTAAAATATTATCCGCTAAATGTGATCGCTCTTAGAATTCAAATTACCATCCAAATTTACTTACTATCAACGATGAATCTCTTAAGGCGATTTCACAGAGTGAAGTTAAAGGAACCAACTAGGTTGAATTTCTTGGAAATACGAACCTCGGTTTGGCATGTAGCGTTGCGGGCAAAAGAAATCAAGAAACACGCTCTGAGATGTTCCCCCGGAAAAGACGATCGAGATTTTCCGTGACTTACTGATAAGTTCCCGGAAGAGGTTTATTGTTGATCGGATTAAGGATGCATTATTAAGTTAGTACGTTAACGGTTCAACATTTTGTCAATAACTTCCTTGAAGGGTACTGAAAAGCCTCCACCTCTAAACTAAATAAACAACGAATGAATCACAAACTAATGAACAGTATTACAGTATCTGTCATGAAGAAATGGTTAGCGAACGAGGTTCTGCAATTATTTCGCAGCAAAACCTTTGTATGGGATTCAAGAAACTTCCAATAAAATTCAGTAGTTTATTATTCAAGTCTACAATCTGATTATAATACGAGCCACCGTCGTAGTAATATTAGTAATGCTCATAGTGCACAGAGAAAACAGGGCTTACAAATATTCCTGGTTCAAAAACAATATGGTTTTCCAACTGATTATGTTGATTGCATCTATATCTAAGTTTCCCTCAAAAATCTTTTTCATTAACGTCACGTTGTTTAATCTAACTAAACAAAAGACAGTGGAACTGAAGAAACTTCCAAACGTCGACGGCCTTGCTCTCTCGTTCAAGGATATTGAGGTTTTAATCGGGCCAGTAAACAGTTGCTTTTCAATTACTTTCATGTTTTAAATAGAATTCGCAGTGTCGAGGTGACTTGTGTTAGCGAAATTTTGCAATAACTTCACTAATTGTTTTTTCTGTAGTGACACGCAATTAATTTGCGAATACGTATAATTACCTAAAAGTGTGTGCAATACTGCAGCACCTGAAATATTTAACACTAAACGACGTTTAATTACACTATTTTGATGGAATTTTCGATAAGATCACTAATCAAGACAAAGCATCCATTAAAGTGATCAGGTTAGTGACATTTTCCCATGTTTTGCCAGTAATATTTTTACCATATAAGTGTTTATTTCTCCAATTAAATTGGCAATGTTTTTCTCTTCATTGATTGAATTAACTGCACGTTTTTCTTAATCAACATTGTTTAAGCTCCAATCATCGGCTAACATTTCTTATTTGAAATCAGTGATTAAACTTGGAAACAAGTGCCACTCACGGTGTCCAGTGTTGATACTAAACCGATATTAAAGTCGAGTTTAATCAATTACAGCCGCATCAAGCTGGCACGGCGAGTAGTTAAATTAACATAGCTACAAGTTACATTACTTGCCTACACGCTATGAGGGAGGGGGAAGGAATAAGGGGAGAGGGGAGGGACCAAGGGCCGCGTCACTCGCGGAACACTTATCTTACAATCTTGTTAGATCAGATTATTTGGATATGGCATTAATAATTTAATTAGTTTCTTCCGTTTTGTGCTAGTGCTTTTGAATATTCCCTTTCTTTTAACATGGTATATTTTTTTTCAATTATAGCTTGAAATATAGTGCTGTTATTAAGTCCGATACAATTACCTGGCGTGTTTAGCCGAATATAATTACAACGGCATAACAGCGAAGCTTCAGCGCATACTGCACCAAAATCTTCATTTTCGTCGAGCAAAGACAGGATTTTATGTCTGGTAAAAACAATATTAAAAAGCCATATAAAATTGTTATTAACAAGCAGAGCTCTAGGATTGTATAACAAAAACATATATTGAAGTTCTGGGAAAAACAAAACATGCGTACTAAACTCGGCCGTCTGATACTAACTCAGACATTGGCTTTACATATTATATGAGGTAAAGCCTCTTGGGATTAGAATTCTAGGTATGAAGCTGTAATGGCGAAATATTGCGCATACAACTGGTAGAATCTAAAAGAATAAATAACTTAGAAAAGACCTTAAAAATGTTAAAATAGTGACTGAAACTCGTCATAACTCGCGATTTCGTAAAAAAATGATGCTTAAAATTCTAAATATTTTATTTTATTACTAAGTACAATAGCGCAAGATTTGAACCGAACTAAAAGAAATTGTGTGTCAAGAGAAGGTTAGAAAAAAATTTACAGAATTTTATTGTCGGTAGGATATCAGTACATAAAAATAAATGATTTAGAAAACTGAATTGAACGTTTGTGCGCTTATATTTAAACTCGGTTCCGTAACCACATTTCTTGGCTCGTTGTCCCACAAAGTACTTTTGTTTACACACGATAACAACTCTGTGTTAAAGCTATCTTTCTATTTGCACTCGCCGTTCTATACTTTATATTTTACAATAAAACTTCGCCTGTGATATGTTTGTGTATTTAGTATTTGGAATATTGTTTTAGCAATATTCCAAATAATGTTTGACTTTAATATCTTGCGGTTTCATACGAATATTTACAAGGAATTTTGTGTTTTCATATTAAATAGACATTTTTACGGAGAAATCTGGGTAGAATAATAACACATCTATTAGTAAAACTTTAGTGTATCTGTCCAAGATATCAGGGTTGGGAGGGAAGGTGTCCCATGTCCCCTGGTACCACTCCCATGAAAAGGTGACGCACCATTCCCGAGAAAAAACAAGTTTATATTATCATTTATGTTTTAAGAACGGTAAAAAATGACAAATGCACTCGATTTCAAATATTCTTACAAACACAAATTGCATTAAACAGACCGTTTACAAATTACAAACATGCTTCACCTTCAAGAACTAAATACAAATTGGCTAATCGTGGTTTAAACAAAGAATTTATAAATACTACGGGCGTTCACGTGCCGCGCGAAGACAATAACTAATACAAGCATTGCTGTCATTACGCTGGCCACTATTGAAACTTATTTCCTGTCCTTTCTGTGGCACGTCGTTTATGCTTATTTAGTGCCAATAACTGAGAATTTCAATGGGCACTTATAAATGCGTCTGTTGTTTCCATTTGTATTAAAAATAAAACGTCCTCGACGGGGAAATAAATCTGCCGTTTATGATGTGGAATTGTGTGTGTTAAGTGGTCTTTGAAATTAGGCAACATTTCTCGCCTACGCTAAGTTAGAGATTCTATTTTTGACCGACTTTAAAAGAGGAGGTAATCATTGAAAATTAGCCTTGTGTTGTTTTAGTTTTGAGGTCATTGTACTCTAACGCTGATGTTAATTAATTAATTTCTTAATCAGTTTAAATATTAATGATTTGTATATGTAATATTTCTGTGTGTGTTTTCGCTTATAAATTAATGTCTTATAGAGAATTAACGTTATATTAAAAAAGACTTCAATTCATTTTAAAATGAAATTACTTTATAATGAACATTATTAAAAATACATATGAGATTTTACGAAATAAATACCTACGTACAATGTCTCTTTGTTTGTCCCTCTGGCCTCTCATGGATCTCGGTTTATTAAATTAATTTCTTTGTCATCGTTCCTATAAAATTATATTGTGCTATAAACTTCGCTACAGTTTATTGCCGTTTATTTTTTTATTCGTCCTCTGGCATATGTGACGGTCATTTCGTATGAATGTTTTGCGTCAGAGTTAACCAAAATCTGGAACTCATAAAATAAAGAAAGGAGATAATTTCATCCTCCTTTCAATAAACAGGGAATTTATGGCGAAATATCTTAAACCTTTGTTTATAAAACGTATTCCCTGAGCACAATGATTTGTCCTTATTTAAGGCAGGCTTAAAGAGAGTATTCTCATTACGGTAGGCAGTGACTTGGCTGTGTACTCGTAATGTGTAAGACCTCTGATACTGTATAGGTATTAGGTCCATATGCTACGGCGACCCCTTGCCATCAGGCGGACCGCAATCTCGTCTGCCTGCAAAAGACAATAAAAAAAGTTACCATAAGTGTGTTATAATCTTTTGTGATTTTAAGTTGTGTGTTTTTGTATTTTTTTTCATTAATAACTAATATATCCGTGCTTTATTTCTCCGTGTAGACTGTAAGCTTTTTTTAAAAGTTCAAGTAAATAATATAAACAATCACAAATAAACACAGGTAATTCTCTCAAACTATTCGTTAAAAAACGTAACACAGATAAAGGAAAAAAGTTTGTACAAAGCGAACTACCTCACAGTGAATACGTCTAAATAAACAATGTTTTCTATCCGCTCAATCTGATCAATAGCCGTTTAAATACTTTCGGTGTCCGTCAGACAAATGGATCAATTGACCGCCGACCGAATAGAACAGATTGTACAAATGTCTCACCATCTCCTTTTATATTTGTTTGTTGTGTAATCTGTATTTAGTATCGGTCAAATTTGTCGACATTCCGATTGACATATGCGGTGATGAAGTTGTAGATGATTCTACGCTCTGTATGTTTTGGACCAAACATTGGATGACCGTGCATCAGTCAGTTGTATGAAATATTGATTGTTTGTTCGAAATCTAGTATAAAAACAATAATGTTATTGTCAAATAAATGTAAACGAACTATTTGTCAACCTTGACCTCTTAGGGCTGGACAGATATCATGGATATTCACTTTATTTGACTTAACATATCATTCTGCTTGATCCACTTTCATCAACCTTTCATTCTACAATTTATACATTTCACGTCACTACAGTTTATTCAATTATGTAGGACGTTTATTAATTCATAACAGCACTGTATTAATAATCAGGAAAATATTAATAAGAATTACAAACAACCAAGACATTACATATTATGGTTGTGTAATAAATCAACAATGATAAAATATTGCATTGCAAAATACAGCATCAAGAGAGGCTCGGTACAGCATCTTCTGGTTTTATATAAATCGATTCTGATATGGTAGTTAACTCTAAATATGTTACAGTATAATGTTTCATGCTCATTTCACAAAGTTAAACCGTTTATCCATAATTAATTCGCCGACCACAAGTTCATTTAAATCAAAGCGTAATATCAAAATCAAACGCACGCACACATAATAAATAAAGTGTTAAGTGCTCATCGAGTTAACAAATTGCCGAGTTTAAAAGACACGAAGTACAAAACTGAAGTTGGCCTACACCAGCTCCTAATGAGAAGTTAACTTGAAAACTTAATAGTACACCCTGGACACGTTTTATTCACGCCCATAAAGCCTTTTAAGTTAAATTCGCAAGGTTCCCCGTCAGTAATTTATGAGGTGTCACTGAGAAAGTTAAGTCGTTGATCAAACTTATGCCGCCCGGTGGCTCCCAGATTATCTCCGTTGATATTAATCAACCACAGCTTCATTTGCGTAAGTAAATACGAGTGTATTGTTCGAGTTGCCAACTCCGCTAGATGAATGACGCCGTGGCCATTACTTTGTTGTTTTGTCTTTGTTTCTTTCACCAGGCGATTTCGTTACGTACGTCGTGTGTCTGCATTGTGAACATACTATATGACGTGTGCTAACAGTTTAAATGTTTTACAAGTGTACTTGTAATTGGTATATTTATCGAGTCCATTGTAGTAGTACAAATGACTCGGCATACAGTTCAACCGCTGTGATTGCGTATCGGCAAAATAAAAGCAAGTCGAGTCGAAGTTCTTGGGAGTGAAACAAGCAAAGTCAAATAGGAGCCCGACATCGGCACCTAATAGAGTCTCGAAGTCAACACCCTTAAGCCCCGCAAAGTGCACAATCAAAACTAAACTTGCGGAGCTCGCGTTGTAAACCACCGGCAAATCTCTCGTTTGTCACTTCGGGACCGCTCCTCTCGGACTCGTTGCTTGGAGCAAATTTATCGCCACTTTATACAACGTCGAGTCAGTTCCGACCGATCCGTGCGGCCCGAACAGATCGATTAGTTGACGGCCGAGCACAGTTTTATTGTTTAGAAAACGTCCGGCAACATACATCGTTAATATCTCCCGCCACGTTGAAATGTCAACCGAGCGTAATAAATGTCTCTATAACTCACAACGCGTGTTGACAGATTGCTCCGGCGATCATTAAGGCATAAGTAGATTACTTCGTTCGTTAAACAGGCAACAAATATAAGTTTCCTTTTCGCGAACGGTGCGCGTCCCCGGAGTCCCAATCAAAAGTCTGCAACTGTACTTTGGGACTTTGGGAATGAGAGAATTCGCCGCGAATTGCGTCTGTGAAGCGGAGATTTTAACTTGTTATTAATTAACTGTCACCGTGATGATGCTCCGGAGAAAACTGCTTACGTGAGCCGTGAGAACGCGCCAGATGACGAAACCGATGTTTTAGCAATGAGCGTCCCCGGCGATTAAGTGAAAATTGGGGATAATATTTTCAGCGAAATTGCCTTTGTAATTGAGTGTCTTAAGCTGAAAATTTATTTGTCTGGCGCTAACAAGATTTATTAATAGACGTCGATTAAAAGATAAACGCGGCTTATTAATGGCGTTGAATGTTTTATTATCTTTTCATACATCACAATCGGCGTACGGCCGGCGTGTTGATAGTAAATAATCGAAATTTATCACGTTACCGTTAAATATATAGCCTATTATTATTCTGATGAATGTTGATACTCTGCTAATCGTTTAATCTGCATACAATCGAGATATGGTGAAACTAATGGTTTTCTCATTTCCGACAATTTGATTATAATCTTGCTTGAATTAGGTAATGTTTATTAACAATTTAGCGGGATTGAGGCTATTTTATTGAGCAAGTAAAGTACAAATTTGTTCGTGTTAATTCTGGTGACGTGAAGGCACATAGCGTCGTGTCAGTAGGCGGTGTGACTTCGTGTCTTGATCATATTTTTAGTATCGTCTACGCGTGGATCGAGCACGTGCATGTTCCGTGCATGCGATCATTAAACCGCTGTTATAATGAATTAATTGCTACAAGCAACTTACGAAGGAATGTTCATTTCGATTGTCGTAGAATTTGTGTTTATCAAATTGATCAATAAAATATTACGAATATTTCCTGTCCTCATTTAACTTAATTAATGGGCACTGAAATATGTTTTATTTAGGAATTGTTTATCTAGGAGTTTATAAATAGTACTTGTTAGTCAGAAAACGGTATTCCCTGAACTGCTGTCAAATCAGAGCTATTTACACCATACTGTCCCACAGGACCTTTAATAGATCATTCGTTCATCTAATTGGCGACCCGAATTCATTCAAGGCCTGTTTCTCGAGTTTGCCATCATACATTAGTCGATTGAGGAAATACGTGTCTAATAAAATTTATGTTATTATAATTATAATTGAGCATAATTGCAATAATATTTTATTGAATCACTGTCGTGAACCGTATGAATATTTTAAAGATTTTCCTTTTCATTCATAGGTATTTATACTTATAGTACACAGCTACTTTGTGAGTAACATAGGGCTTAATAAATTTGGAGGGACTTTCGATATCTTGGTATTGTCTATAGTACGTTTCTTGATAGGCGTTTTTAAGAACTGTTGAAGATAACTTTTAGGTACGTTGGGTAATACCGTAATAGTAATGTGTAAGGGGTAAGAACGCAATATCATATAAAATAAAGGAGTTAACTGTTTACTCCTTACATCCTTCTCAATTACGGTGTTAACCCAGCGCATCTTATTATAAATATCAGGATATTTAAGTATTGCCTTACGGATAATTGCGGTTAAGTTATTCCATTGCACTTGATACTGATGTGACAATTAGTGAAGTGCTTAATTATTGGTTTGAATGTCAAGCCGAGTTGTTTCTAAGCAATACGATTTGTTATTTTATATTTATCTACTTTATTTATAGTACTCATCATAGGCTTAATTAGACTCCTGGCATTGTTAGTATCACGGAACAAAAGCGAAGATTTACCATTAAACGGGTCACTGGATCATTCGCCCACATAGTAATAAAACAAAACATAAACAAATGTAAAAAGTTTATCGTTTAAAAACTTTTCCTCGATCTTTCGAAGTGGTGTTATTTGAGTAAGTACAAAACAGTTTTCATGCACTCCAGTTTTGCGACTTTCCAAATAGAAGATTTGGTATTTCGCAATTTGGCATGAACCAACAGTTTTGGCCGATGCATGTTTGTCATAAGTTTTTCAAGGTTGAAGCAAAAATTCTTGTAATTCTATATATGATGGTAGTTTTCTCATTACACACAGTAAGGAATTGAAATAATTAGTTACTATTAATATGTGTTCTATATTCAATTACAATATTGATATAATTTTATTTGCTGCACGAGTTTTTATGCTATTAATAAATTCATTAAAGTTTCAAGAGCAGCTTTAGTAAAATGTAGAGCAATTAGGCTAATAAATAACATATATCGTTAATTTTTATCTGCTACTTCATAATTGCGAATATCTAAATGTTGAAGTACTTTGCATTACCGCTTTTA
Organism: Hyles euphorbiae; assembly: GCA_023078785.2. Taxonomy (NCBI): domain Eukaryota; kingdom Metazoa; phylum Arthropoda; class Insecta; order Lepidoptera; family Sphingidae; genus Hyles; species Hyles euphorbiae. The sequence goes on from CM041046.1 coordinate 9,106,855, forward strand.
AGTTTTAAATTACTAATTGCTTGTATTTATAGGTTGTCGACATGCTATGTCGATTAAAATTTATTCATCGATTAATTCTTATTAAATTGTTCATAACACTGGAATTCAGCGATGGCTTAGCTCTCTTCGTCTTGTTTCTTTTTTATCTTTTTTATTTTCTTTTTCTTTTCTTTATTCATTTCCAGAGGCTCGGCTGGTGACGCACCCATGATCCTAGAGTGGTCAAAATTCAATAATCTTGGATAACGATAATTACTCCCTATAATTTGAAATCTTGGCTAATTTGCTGGGCCTGTAATAAGAAAAAAAACTCAGCACCTCATTTAAGTATATATAGGTACTTATTGGTGCGATAACCCGAAGCAAACCACCCTTTAAATCAAAAGAAAAACAAATTTATTACTCATTACTCTTACTCATATTCTTTTTCTCTCATACTCTTACTCATATTCTTTTTCTTCTCTACAACATCTTGTTTAATTCCTTAACTCCCTCTTATCTTAAAGATCGTTTTATGTTCCTTCATGATTCACATACAAAATCCTTGAGATCGTCGGAGAACCTAAGGTTGAGAATGCCCGTGCACTCTACGACTTTCATGGACAAGTCTTTCACTGTACAAGCAGTCCGATTATGGAATGCACTTCCTGATGCAGTGAGACGGGCACGAACATTGGTGTCCTTTAAGAAAATGGTTAAAGAACACTACCTGTCCCTTTAACTACTACATTACTCAAGTGATTGATTGTTTGTATATTATGTATGTATTTGTATATATTATTATGATATCTGTCCACCTTTATATGTATATACATGTATTTATATATTTATTTATGTATCTAGTATATGTTATGTTTGTTAATTTTTAATTATATTTGTATGTCACGTTCTTTGCATATATGATTTTATTTAATTTCTTTTTTTTTTAGTCAATCTTTATCTTACTTGGTACACTATTGACTGCCCTCTCTTTTTTTTCCATCTCTTACTGTCCATCCCAAGGTAGTCGGTAAGAGATTGCCTCGAGCGATACGACCGCCTTTTGTACCACTATATAATATAATTTTCTGTAATTAAGTTAACTTAGTGTACAATAAAGCATTTAAATAAATAAATAAATAAATTTATTATAATCAAAGTCATCCTATTATCAATAGAAAAGAACCAGTTTTTACAGCGTATAGAGAACGACTTATAAATAAATATGATCGTTTGAATGAATGGATAAAGAAAAAAACTTGTGTTGCAGCCGATATCCATAGTTGGAGTTGTTCAATGAAATACTAACTTGTAGAGGTAGCCTTCACGACTAAGCTTACTGAGATCATAGCTTATTGGAGTTTGCTATATAGATACATATATTAAATATACATTTATAATTTACAATCGGCCTCCTCTACAATCGAGAGTACGATTGAAAGTGGTAAGGCCATATAATTCACCATGCTGCACTAGTGCGGGTTGGCGAACTTTACATACCATAGAAACTCTTAAAATCGCTATGGTATGCAGGTTTTCTTACGATGTTTTCTTCCACCGTTAAAGTGCGTGGTGTATGACTATCAATGCACACATGGCTACCAAAAGTCAGAGGTGTGCCCTGGGAATTGAACCCGCGGTCACCGTGGTCATGTTGGCTATTGCGAGTGTGTGGTCCTCTGTTGGTAAGAAATTCTATTATAATTGCAAAAATAAAAGTACTGTTACTTTTACTTTAAGCAATACCACACATTTCAATGACCGCGTGAAATTTTATTCGCACGCATACACGTGTTTGTACGATACAGAAGTTAACACGCATTACCAATATCGCAAGGGTCCGTAAAAATTATTTCTCCACAGCCATTTGCGTAATAAAAGCCGGCAAACCATCGGCAAACACGTCGTTTTATCAGTCTGTTTGACTCAAATAAAAAATGAATAAATTGCTGCCTGAGAGACTCGCGTTTTTTCTTGCTTTTTATGTAAAAGCTCTTGTGTTCTTTGCCGAATTAAATCAACACAACACGCATTCTTTTATTTTATTTTTTCTTGTGATCTGTCTTAGAGACATGTGATTTTGTTATTTTTATAGATTAAATTCTGCGATGTGATTTATTTTATATCCGGCCCGGCTTCGCTCTGGTGCAGATACTTTTTGCGTCTACCCCGCTTTAGAAGCATAGGTACAATTTCGCATGATAACTGTTTAAAAATACTACTAATCCATCGGGAACACTATATTTTGTCAGGATAAAAAGTAGATTTTAATCCGGAGTGTCAGCTACCTCCATACCAAATTTCACTAAGTTGGTCCATTGGTTTGAGCGTAAAGAGGTAACAACCGCGCAAAATTTTGCATTTATAATATTAGTAGTTCTCTAGAACGATACAGGGCTCATTTTGTCGGTATTCAAAACGAATAGCGATTTTTCGGTATCTCAACGCCCAGATCCGAAATAAATTGTTGCTGATCAAATAAATTATTCCAAGTATTCATCTTTGCTTGGATGCACGATTAAACCCGTGTCCTCTTTTCACAGCCGGTATCTAAACCAACTGCGCTATGGAGTCTGTCAATACTACAACTATTATGCACAAATACTTAATGAAATCAATCTTATAAGTAGTTAAGCCACATTGGAAACAGTTCGAGTGGATCAATGGATTAATCAATAAGTATCTAGTAAATCCATCAGATTATCAATCTGTTCTCATGAGACCCGACGAGTGTAGTTCCTATGATTTTTACTGAATGACCCAGTTGGTAGTTAGTGGGTTGTTCGCTTGGAAGCAATAGTTAATTATTTTGAGCTTGAAAACAGTCCACAAGTATATTAAGCAGTACAGTAATAAAACGAATTACGAGTAGCTTATTAAAATAGTTATCGTTTCTGAAAACTGATTGAAATAAACAAAACAATTAACTTACGTCGCCATACTATTGTCATTTATTTACTGTAACAGATACTTTTGTACGTATGATCTAATTCGTATTTCTGTGAATTTACGACAAACCAAATATCACGTAATTTGGAAGAATAGTAACTGATACTGTAACTTCGAAGTATGTTTGCACAGTTCCTTTACAAGTTTACATGTCAGAAGGTTGCGGTGTTGTCTCACTTACGTCACTTCTGAAAGGCAGCCGAGACGCAATTTAACTAAATGTAATGCATCATTGAGTTGTGCACGTAACCGCCTCGTTACATAACTAACACTAGCTGTTTATTGTTTTATACATCATTAATCATTGTACATGTTGCGCAATGTTGAAATCTGTTTGCTCTTTGTTCTGCCAATTGGAAACGTTCTAAATAATTTGTTAATTCAAATGTGAATTAATTTGTTTTTGACAGACGCGTTAGGTTAATGCACCGGAAGGCTGTGGAATAATTGATACATATTGATTTGTTTTAATTTTTCAAACGAGGTTTAGAAAACTAACTTTACAATGATTTTATTTATCTATTTGTTTAAAAGCTTTATTGTACACAAGTGACAAAAAAAAACAGATTATTAGTAGTACAGTATATTTAATTAATACATTATTTAATTGCACTTGTGAATCTAGCCGTACACATTACGAATAATTACAATATAAATAGACTAAGTAAATTAAGACCAAAATACCTAGAAATACCAATATAAATAAAGCTAAATAAGCTAGATTTAAATAATTTAAATTATTTGGTAGAATAAATATTCCATGTAATTTCAATATATTAACCTAGTACGAAATTAACTCCAATTATTCGGATTGTGGGTATCGTAAATACGTGCTCTGAAAATAAATGTCTTGAAAACAAATATCTTCATAGCGTGGTCATCGGTCGCGTCGCGTCGGTTGGGATGACAGCTCCGATTTCCGCATTCGGACAAATGTGGGTATGATCAGCAAATATTTTTATCCGATTTAGGCGTTGTGACGCCCATATTGTTTGCTGATATTCGAGGTGAATAGATTTAAGGGTTCCACTTGGAATAATATCCTTAAAATATATTTGTTTGTAGTAAATATGCGAGAATAGACTTTCATAGTTTAATTTGTTTAATTTCATAACCAAGAAGTACTAATAATGTTGTCTTAAACACATTTTTGTAGATATTTTAATCTATATATCTGAAATTTAGTTTGTAAGGCTCCTGAATGAGATTTATATTATTTAAGCTACTGAATCGTCCACGTAATATGACCTAATTTGTTCCACGTTTATCTACTAAATTGTTTATTTGATTTATATCAACTTTTTATCATTTTGTCAACACAAACAAGTAAAGACACATAATCATTTGAATAACTATTTATCATTACCAGCAGCGTGCACAAAAACGGTGCTAAAAAAACAAAATTATAAGAAAATGATAAATATAAATAATAACACCCAACAGTCCCTTAAATAGTAGTCCTGACCCTACACTAAGATCGAGTCTTGTGTGATGGGTATCAGGAACTACGAGACTTTTCAGTCTCACAAACACCCAGACACGAAACAAATATATGTGGGCCGCAAAAAAATTTATCTCGGTGCGAGGATCGAATCCGCAACCTCTCGTTTCACAGGCATTTTTCTCGTTTCAATTAAAAAACGTATACATTAAAAAGAAGGAATACAAAATAACAATAATAAAATATATCGGTGGAAAAAAATGATCAATTCCCGTTGTCCCGAGGCGCGAGTGTAAATATGTTTACTAAAATGACAATTTCCGGGCGTCGTTTTAGATTTTGCCTGGTTGTTGTGAATTCCGCCATTCTATGCTCTAACTTTATGAGGTTACGGGCTCCGTACATTTTCCCACTTCGTGTTGGTATAAACGGAAATTGACGGAATCTCTAAGAACGTCTGCTCCTCAGCTGTGAAATTTGATTGTATACATATTTTTATTAAACGTGCCATTTCACTTTTCGTGTTTTTTCTATATTGAGTTCGTATGCTTTTGAGGCGGCAACGGTAACAAAATTTGTGTCTGATGCGATTCATCAATGCGTCTATGCCATTCACCGTCTGGTCGCAGTCATAAACTACTAAATACTATCGGCTTTATACATAGACGATTTTAAAACCTAGTTTAGCTATCGAATGTTTCTTCTTCGCTCGAACAGGGGCCCTACTATATAAATCCGAAACGAAGTTCGAAACTTCGTGACGTTTTTCGTTTCGAAACCTACTCTGTAACACGAAATTCGAATCTTCGGGTCGAAGAATGAATTATTCCAATATATCGGCAATACGAACATTTACAGATTAGGTACATTCGTATCGTCACAAACTTCGTTCGTCCGAAGTTTGGAACTTCGTTTCGGATGAATATAGTAAATAAAAATGTAAATGTCTATATTGCCGATATATTGAAATAATTCATTCTTCGACCCGAAGATTCGAATTTCGTGTTACAGAGTAGGTTTCGAAACGAAAAACGTCACGAAGATTCGAATTTGAATTGAAAAGTCGTTCGAACGGACCAAACATTTCTAAACAGTTTTTGATTAGGTACTAAATATTTTCTTATAAATACTAAAATAACAGTTTATTGTTTTTTTTTATGTAAAGAATCGCTGTATTCTGATTTCACACGGCGAGAATTTGCGTACACCAGCGAAAATATAAGTTACTAGCGGCCCGGCCAGGCTTCGCCCGGGTGCAAATACTTTTTGGCGGGGAAACCGTTTTACACCATGTTTCATTTTTTCTGCGCTATAAGTCCTATAGTGATGTTATGTAGCTGTTAGTCATCCTGGATAAATTGACTATCTAACCCTAAAAATATTTTCAATTCGAACCAGCTCCTGAGATAGTTTTCAAGCAAACTGTTCTAATTTTTATGTGATTAACGATAGAAAAAATATAGTTTTTAAATTCAAATTTATAATATATTATATAAAAATGTGTGTGTTTTTGTGTAAAAAACTATGTACCTATGTCGTACCCGTACAAAGGCGTAACAAAAACACAGACCCGAAACTCACGAAGGTTAAAAATATCAAACATTGTGGTAGCGTTGGAGTGAACATATCAAGGTTTATTTTCCAACAACCATATTACATTATCTGCAACACATACTAAATGTACCCTCGGAATGCAATAAAATGGAGCGATTGCTTTTTCTATTTATTCTATTACGTCTTTATTAGCGTAACAGCGGCGAGTCACAAAATATCGAGTACATTGACCGTCTCGCGTCGCCTGTAATCTACTGCTTACACTCTACCATTGTATAAACTTTATTATTTGACACCCGACCAAGCTTGGTATGTCACGTGCCAACCAACGGGGTGAATGGGGACTAAACAGGTCTTATTTTGAATTTAACGAATTATGTTTGTTATTTGAAACACAGTCTTTTGAAAAATCACATGTTCTTTTTACATACATACATAAACTTACGCCTTGTTCCCAGAAGGGGTAGGCAGAGGTGCCAGGGCACCCACATTTCGCCTTGTATGTTCCGTCCCACAATGTGATAGGTGGCGAGCCTATCGCCATATCGGGCACAAATTCCTGACTCTGGGCTGATACTGAATAGAAAAATCCAATATCACTTTGCCCAACCCGGGATTCGAACCCGAGACCTCAGCTTTGTAACCGTACCGTAGTACAACTACGCCACCGAGGCAGTCTTGTTCAGATGATCATGATGTCAGATGTTCTTTTTCCTTATTCATATTATACTCAATCGCTAAACTAGATTAGTTTCTATTTACAAAGCGGTCCAAATCACCCCATTTGTCCAGTAAGGAGTATTAAAAGCGCGCTTGCGAGTTTGTAGTTTAAAATGGGTTTTACATGGAAGTATCTGTTACAAGCGCGGCGTGGATAACTGTAGTCAAATAGAATAAAAAGTATTCTATCCTGTCTGGTATTTGAAAGTCTTGTTTCTCGTGCATGTATTCAGCGCGAGTTTCACATTGTTATGAGACAAATTGTATCTCGGTTTTTAGTTGTTCAAATATTGTTACCATGGAGACGCCTTAAATCTTTAAAAAGCGCGGTGTTTTACGAAGGGATTTTGTTGTTTTATTTTAGTACTCTTAATCCGATAGCAGACTTTTCGTTTAAGTAAATTATTTTTTTCGGCTCCTTAATTTCCATTTTATTAAAGTATTTAAATTAGTTGATAAGATAAAATAAAACTGCATGCGTAATTTATATCGAAAATAAAACGTTAAACACTTTTGGAAGTAAAACAACGTGTTAATATAAATATTAAATAACAAAAGCCTAAGCTTCTAAACCTGTTTTACGCTTTAGTAGCCACAGATTGAAAGCCACAATAAAAGAAGTCACGTCACGTCGAACTCCCGTTTAGATATTATCTCAACACTGAATCCACTTCAACGTTCATATCACACTTATATCCATAAAACTCCTCATACGGTCATTTTAATACCGCTTTGTATAACAAAGCTACTAGTATTTCCAAGCGAGAATTCGCTGAATTAAACGTGGAATGTTCGGCATTTTTCGGTGCCCCGCAGCCGCAATACATTCAAACAATTTCGTCAATGATGAATAGCTAAAATATTTTTCTATTTTTATACCGTCAATTAATTTTGTGACTTATAAATAGGCGGATATTTTTGGTAACATAAATTATACAGCGTTTTATTTGTTAAGTATGGGATCTATATCAGTCATTTTTAAATATATTTTATGAATATCCTCTAAGGCTGGGAATTTCCGTCCCATTTGTTTGGGGCTGTGTGGGCGTTCGTCCATCATGTTGGCCCAATGCGGGATAGTAGGCGGATGAACTTATTGAATTAGTGAGCAGTCGCCAATCTAGTATGAGAACTGTACTATTTTGTATGTTTTTTGTCTGAGTATCTATATATAGTAGTACCTATTATATTATATATTTTCTAAAGACTGTAATATTATTGCCATGTCACACTAACGGTAAACTAAACGAATTTTGATCCAAAAGCTAAACTGTTTGGTTGTACTGTGCCTTTAATTTATTTTGTTTTAAAAAACATGCTCCATTTTTTTCATTCCACGTTTTCACCGATAAAAAAATGTTCGCAAGGAATAATAAATGGTTCGCAATAAATATGCAATTTTAAATATACACTTTTGTGCGTGATAGATTTCCTAGGGATTTTGGTTCAATTTTCAAAACACCAATTCTCTTCAACGGCTGACGGGCCTGCGGGCGAGCGAGCGAGGGGCGGGCGAGCGTGGAGCAGCGGTTCGTTTCTTGTCTTCCTTTGGAGAGGTCCTCTTCTGGCGGGGCCCGGCGCGAAGCTGCCGATACGGCCAAACCGCCCCTCTTTTATATCCTTTCTCGGTCCACGCTCACCCCCCCTAGCCCCTCACCCTTCAGCATCCGTCATAATCTTTATTTCTCACTTATTTTTACAATTTCCTTACAATCATCTCGACTTCCACACAACAATGTGGGGCTCATCCCCGCGCAACCCCTCACACCATGCACCCATCCCTAAGGACTCCCGGGGCGTGAATACGGCTGGGTTTTGGGTGCGGAGAGTTTTGTTCGACGTCACCCCGCCCCGCTTGTACCACGTGACCGAGGCGCCCCCCAGCCCTCTCACCCCCTCGGGAGCCGCACCGCGCATGCGCAGTAGGCACATAGTGTGAGGTTTGGGAAAATGAAACCACTTCAGGAATAATTATTTATTTTTAACTAGTTATTTCGTGTCGTGCACATTTCTCCCGCCGTCGCAGCTCGCGATTTCCACTGGGAGCACGACGATCTTCCGGGACGGCCGCCGCAGGATGTGCCCGTTGCTCGTTGTGACGTCGACGACTCGCACCTCGCCGTCTTCCCCGGGGTAGACTCTGGACACCCGGCCTCTCGGCCAGACGTTTCTCGGCAGGTTGGCGTCGCACACGACGACTAAGTCCCCGACTTTCGGGGGTGCGCCGGTGGTGCGGGGCTCCCGCCGGTGTTGGAGCGAAGGCAGGTACTCCCTCACCCAGCGCCGCCAGAACTCGTCGGCCAGTCGCTGCGCGCGCTTCCAGCATCGGCGCGCAGAAGTGTCGTCGTCCGCGAAGTCGCCTGGCGCTGCGACGTGACAGTTAGGCCCCAACAGTATGTGGTTGGGGGTTAACGCCTCCGGTTCGTCGGGTGTCACGGCCACATGAGTGAGTGGTCGTGAGTTCACAATGTTTTCTATCTCCGCTAACAGTGTGTGCAATGTCTCGTCACTCGGGTATTTCTCTGTTAGTATCACTCGCAGGGATTGTTTAACGCTGCGTATCAGTCTTTCCCATGCTCCGCCCATGAAGGGTGCGGCGGGGGGAATGCGACGCCAGTTGATACAGCGTGCATTTGCCTCTCTTCCTGTTGCTTCCCACGCCTCCTTCAATTCCTTATCCGCAGCCTTGAAACACGTCGCGTTGTCTGACCATAGTTCCGTCGGTTGGCCTCTGCGCGCGATGAATCGCCTGAGTGCTGACACGGCAGAGTCCGCGCTCAGTGACGCGACCACTTCCAGATGCACCGCCCTTATGGTCATGCAGGTGAATAGGGCAACCCATCGTTTCTCCCGATGTCTTCCGACGGTCACTTCCAGCGGACCGAAGTAGTCTAGTCCCGTGTAGGAGAAGGGCCGTGTGTTGTGCGCCAGTCGCGCCGCGGGAAGATCTCCTGTGGCTGGGATAGTGGGCTTCGCTTTTCTTATTTTGCATGGTGGGCAATTCTTCAATACTCCTTTCACGGTCGGACGTATTCTAGTTATCCAGAACCTTTGTCTTAGTTCATTTACCACCATTTCCACTCCTCCATGGAACATCCTTTCGTGCACATGTTGCACGTACATCTTCGTGTATTCATGTTGTCCGTCTAACAGGACTGGATTTGTTGTGTCTTCGCTTACACTTTTCGCCGCTGTTATTCTTCCGCGCAAACGCAATAAGCCGTCCTCTCCCACGAACACACGTAGGGAGGCGAGTCGATCTGTCGGCGAGGGTGGGCTTCCGCTTATGACGCGCAATCTTTCACTCGCATAGCTGTCATCTTGCACTTTTCTTAGCCACAATTCTTCGGCGCGCCTTAGGTAACACGCGTCTAGACTCATGAACTTTTTCTGTTGTACCTTGAGCTCCGGTCTCGATTTGCTATCACTTTTCTGGTAGGCGCTCCACGTGGGGTCCTGCTGAGTGTTGCCTTTTGTGCGCTTTCGTCTTGCGGCCATCGTAATGTGTGTTTTCCGCCTGCACAAGTCCAGGAATTGCAACACTCGCGCCACGGTTCGTACTGCACTGCTCCACTTCGCGAATCGACACAGATCGGGCAAACAGGTGTAAGCCTTTTCTTCTCTGACACTTAGACACTTTTCTTCATTCGTTTTGTCGGTCGGCACTTTCACTTCCACCGGCCACTCTCCCGCCGGTTGGCGCAGGAACTCCGGTCCCCGGAACCATCGGTGATGTGCTTCAACTGCGTCATGCACCACCCTTATCTTTGGCTTCGCTGAGTTACACACGGCAATGTGTGGAAGGTACCAGGTTTTTCCTTGTGGTGCTGGCGAAGTAGTCGGGACCGCGTATCCTGAGACGAGGAGGTTACTTATCCTCTCTTCATACTTCATCTTCAGGTCCTCATCACGGCCGAGCTTCTTTTCTAAATTTCTCAATCTATTGTAGGCATAATCGTAATTGTTGGGAATCGTGCAGTCGTCCCGTTTCCAGAGGAGTCCAGTTTCGAAGCGTCCATCTGGCATCCTTCGACTTCTTTCTTGCAAGATTTGCAAAGCGCGCTCTTCGGGATCACTTTTCGGCTTTCTAGGCTCCACTCCAAGCGACTCTAAGTCGAAGAATCTTTTCATCATTTCTTCCATGTGCTCATCCAAAGTGACTGTGTGTCCGCAGAAGGCATTGATGTTCTGAAGTGCTGACTTATACCCGTGCAGAACCCATCCCAGCTTCGTGCGAGACGCGACAGGCTGGCTTCTGCTCCCGGTCCGCATCTCGAGCGCCACCAAGAACTCCCAGTTGTCTTGCCCAATCAGTATCTTTGGATTGGCGTTCTTATAGATCAGTCGCTCTTGTATATCCTGAAGGTGTGCACAGTGTTGAATGTCCCTCTTGTCGACGCTTTGTCTAGTGGACATCAGGTGTGATACAGTGCGTGCGTTGCGTATCATATATTCTTCGTCACTGTAGCGCCCGCGTATTTTGACGTCGACTCTGCGGCTATCTGCGTGTTTCATCGTTCCGTTGAGACCTTGCACCCACATTTCGTCGCGCGGACCTTGCAAGCCTAGCAATTCTGCCAGCCCTTCCTCGACGAGCGTGACGGTACTGCCGTCATCCATGAGCGCGTAGGTGTGCACGCGTGCTCCGCCTTGTCCGGTGAGTGTGACAGGTGCGATCTTGAGAAATGCTTGCCGGTTTCTTCCACGATCCGTCTGTGTGACGAGCTCCGCGGACGTGACCACTTCCTCCTGCACGGACTGCCCGGGAGGTGCTGACGGCGTCCTCCCCGTGTTCTTGTGCAAGAAGCGGTGGTGAGCCATCAGGCAACCCTCCCGGCCGCACTTCTTGGCTCTGCAGTTTCCTCGTCGGTGCGTGCTCCTCAGGCATCGGAAGCATATTCGAAACCGCTTCGCAATCTCCCACCGGTCCCCTACGTTGGCGTCTCTGAACTGCTTGCATTCAGGTAACTGATGCTTCTGCTTGCACAGCGGGCACTCTTCTAAGTTGTCGTCCGCGACGAAAGTGCGTTCGATGTTCTTTCTTCCACGCCTTTCCACAGGGACGTCCTCGAGTGGTGCGTACGCTCCACACTTGTCGGCTTCCTCGCTGAGAAAAGTTGCCAGCCTCTTCAGGTCGGGTACATCTTCCTTGCATGCGGCGGCGTAATCGTACCATTTGCTTCTCAGCGTGGGCGTGAACTTTTCTATAGTCGTCTTGACTGTTTCTGGATTATACAAGTAATGGATCCTCTTCAATGCTTCAATAGCGGCCACAGTATTTGCCACTTTGTCAGCAAATATACACAAATCTCTTGGGCTGTCGGTCAACTTCCCAAGTGTCTTCATCTTTTGCAGCTCGTGCATGGCTAGCGCGTCGGGACGACCGAATCTTCTCTTCAAAGCTTTCATTATCGTCTCCGGCTCCGGTTGGCTAATCAGTAAACCGCTAATCGCTTCGCTCGCCGCCCCCCTGACGCTCTTCCTCAATCGTGAAACGTTTTCAGTTCTTGAGAATACAGCTTCAGTCTCATAGTAGGCAGCTTCGAAAGCGAGCCAGCCGCTGCTTCGCCCATCGAACATGGGCAGCTCCTGCAGGTATCTCGGTGCGTCTCTCGACATCTTCACGGCTTTGGTGAGAGCTGTCGCCAGTGAGGTGACGTCCACGTTCGGTGGCTGACGCGCAGGCCGGGGCTCATCTTTGCGCTCCCGGTGCTCGCATTCCTTGTTCTTGCGAGCTCCCTGTCCTTGTCCTTTCGAATCATCCTCGTCTGGTGAGTCCTGCTTCTTTGTTGGTGGTTCCTCTTGACCCTCCAACCATTCCTGTACACGACTGGATCGGTCGTGCTCATCTCCGGACTCCACAGAGTCCTCTTCATCGTCGCTGATTGCGGCGCGTTCCTTTTCCAACTTCGCTTGGGCCAACGCAAGCGAGGCGCGCACCTCTTCCAGCTTTAGTTGTGCTATCTTTTCCTGTGCCTCGAGCTCAGCAAGCTTCTTGCGCTGCGATCGCTGTGATTTGGCGCCTTTGGATGGCTTCAGGGTGTCGCCGTCGTCCTTCTCTGCCTGCGTGGTCGCCGTGTTCGAACTCGCCGTTGTTTCCGTGTATGCAGTCTCTGAAGTAGTCGCGGTATCCTCGGAGGTCGTCGTCGTTCTTGCAGAGGTTGCAGTTGTCTTCACGGATGGGCCAGCATTCCCTGTGGGCGTGGCACCCGCGCCTCGGGCGGCCGCCGCAGTGCTTTGAGTGATTACTTGTGGTGCACTGGACGGACCACCCTCGGTACGGGGCACCCTTACGGCCGGGCTCAATCTTTCGGACGCGTCGATCACACTTCCCTTCTTCGAGCGAGTAACAGGCATCTTTTTCTTTCTTGCGGTTGTTCTGAAAAAATACAAATCCCGCGCTGTGGCTTAAAAATGTTCAAACAATCTTCCAGGAACCAAGTCTTCAAACTGTTAGAAACTTCCAAATGAATCTTGCACCAGGCATAAGTTCCGAGACTTCGAACGATTTCTCCGCGCTGTGGCTTAAAAAATGTTCAGACAATCTTCCAGGAACCAAGTCTTCAAACTGTTAGAAACTTCCAAATGAATCTTGCACCAGACATAAGTTCCGAGACTTCGAACGACTTCTCGACCAATCAGATTCGTCGAAATTTCTTCAATATTTCCAAGTCTTCGATCTTGATATTTCCTCTTCAAATTCGTCTGCGAATGATCAACGATTGCTTTTTCTTCATAATCCGGCTCGAAGGACCAACGAATGTGCGTGATAGATTTCCTAGGGATTTTGGTTCAATTTTCAAAACACCAATTCTCTTCAACGGCTGACGGGCCTGCGGGCGAGCGAGCGAGGGGCGGGCGAGCGTGGAGCAGCGGTTCGTTTCTTGTCTTCCTTTGGAGAGGTCCTCTTCTGGCGGGGCCCGGCGCGAAGCTGCCGATACGGCCAAACCGCCCCTCTTTTATATCCTTTCTCGGTCCACGCTCACCCCCCCTAGCCCCTCACCCTTCAGCATCCGTCATAATCTTTATTTCTCACTTATTTTTACAATTTCCTTACAATCATCTCGATTTCCACACAACAATGTGGGGCTCATCCCCGCGCAACCCCTCACACCATGCACCCATCCCTAAGGACTCCCGGGGCGTGAATACGGCTGGGTTTTGGGTGCGGAGAGTTTTGTTCGACGTCACCCCGCCCCGCTTGTACCACGTGACCGAGGCGCCCCCCAGCCCTCTCACCCCCTCGGGAGCCGCACCGCGCATGCGCAGTAGGCACATAGTGTGAGGTTTGGGAAAATGAAACCACTTCAGGAATAATTATTTATTTTTAACTAGTTATTTCGTGTCGTGCACAACTTTTGCGAGCTTTTTTCAATTTAGTTTGGAAATAGTGCGTGTTGCGAACAGTTAAACGGAGCATTAGTTGTTGGTCGCATGATCAAGAGTTATGTTCGCTGTTTGATTAATGTATCCGGCAACATGACACCTGTGACGCCTTATAAGGAAACTATTGACTCTTAAATGAGTCAACGCAGACTCTGCGAACCGTACATTCTAGAGATGTGTTCCTTTTAAGCCCTTCTTATCGATTGTAGAAAACTTTAATCGATTAAATATTTTTTATTTGTTGTTTGTACATAGTTGAGATCCTATTAGAGGAGTACTCTACATAATATATTTTTCATTGTACCTTGGTCATTTTTTTAATAGTACAATTTTTGCATGTCAACCATGATGTCAACATTGTGATATTATTCAATCATTAAGTTTCTTTTTAGATTCGGTGTGCGTGTTTGTCATTGGATTGATAAAAGTTAGATAAACATAAGTACGAATATTATTTGTTGATGGGTTATATTAATATGATTTTTGGCTATGTGACTAAGGGGTCGTGCGACCCCGAATCCCAGCAACCCCTGTTTAACGCCTCTGTCGCGGAAGACCCTTTATAAATGCGATTCCTATCGGGGATTTCCTTAATTTAAGTTGTAACAGTGTCAATTTTTGGCAATTTACGATAGATTTTATTTAAATTATTAAATATATTTTGCGATCATAATCAACATGCTTGATATCGAAAATAATTTATCGCTTAGCATCGATATAATAAATCAATTATCCAATTAGTTTAACGAACATGCCTAGTTGTTATAGTACAATTGTGGGTAACTTCCAACTGAACTCGATACGTTGAACGGAAAAAAGAAAGAAACCTTTTTGCACACAAAAGAGCCTCCTTAACATTCATTTATGTGCGAGTCGGTTAATTATTGTAGTAATATTTCATTGGTGAATAATTTTCAACTTAATGTCGGCACATTAAAATTGCAAATTTTATTTTATAACTCAACTAATTTAATAAGGTTTGCCTTTTTTGGCTTCTTCGTTATGTCGTTAAAAGCCATTATTAATTAATTCCGTGCGTGCTTACAACTTTATTTAGTACCTACACAATATTGAACAATATTGTTAAGTATAATGCTGAATTAAAAACTATACTTTGTTTTGTTATAAATGTATTAATTTATCTACATACACTTTGAAAGTAAATGCACTATTGAAAATTGTAACAAATTAATATAAAACAAATAATGATGCGCAAGAGGGGTGTTGTGTATTATGGGGTTGCTAAGTTTCTAGGGTCTTTTTGCCGCCACAAAAATTCACGGAAAGGACATTTTTGGGTCACAAAAACACTTGTTTGGAGCGGGATACGAACCCCCGGACCCTCGCTTACAGCCGGCTTCTTATAACTCAACGGAAGCAAACAAACTATTTGTATAAAATACAGTTTTTACGATACTACTTTTTACGACTCCTAAAAATAATGTATGCATAAAACTTAACTATGGACAATAAAAAAGTATATTACAACAAAGACTCAAGACTTATTAAATGTAATTGTTTAAATATTTCAAGAATCTACGTTCCGTGTTTACGAAGCATCATTAGTATGCGTTAATGATAATTTACGACGTCATAACATTGTATCAACATAATATAAACATCCTTCATTCATAAGGAAGTATTCTTAACGGTTTTATATCGTTTTGTTATTCACTAGTTCAGATGTTAAAGAGCAATTCTTTCTAGTAAAGTGGCAGGATTGTAGGAATAAGTATTTCAATGCAACAATGCTGTTTTAATCCTGCCTTAGGGATGATATACAACTTTCAAAACTTATTATTAAAAATTGATAATGTAAACATACGTCTTAACCACTCCCAATCGAACTCTCGATTATAGAGAAGGGCCATGCTAGGTGATGTTCTTGCTGTCGAACGAGAAATACCTCAGAAAAAAGTAATGTAGGCATTAAGTATTGCGTCTTAACAATATCATTTAATTTCGCATCATAACTTTTCTCCGTCTCGTTTTTCTCTATGATTGTGATACTTTATGATCAAAACATATTACTCTATTATGATGGTTTAATTCTCATATTATTATTATTTTGATATTTTCTCTTTTAGGTGGTTTTTCTATATAATATTTATTCTGTATCATAAATTTTGCTGATTTCCTTCGGCAGGTGCGTTGAGATCCGAAGAATTTTCTCTATCGATTTGTAGGGGTCTACCACAATACTGGCTACGAATGAAACGTCGGTAAAATTATATTTATTTAGTCAAAAAATCTAGCATAAATTCGATTGTCTAATAACATAATATACATACTTATGTAGGTATCCGTGATAAATAGGTAACAGGAAACCTTGCACATTTTCGACTGAAATCTCATATTAGTAACTTGCTGGCTCGTATGAGTGCCCGACATAGCGATAGACTTTATTAAGAGTTAAGACATAAAAACCTCAAAACCTTGACTAACTATGAGAGACACCGTTGTCATATTCCCATATGACCTTAAATACATAGACGAGAGATTGTAGATGTTTTAAATGAAATGAATAAATGCTGACATTTAAAAAGCACAATGAAATATCAATTCATGGACGCAGACGTGAACATATTCCAAAAGATAGATTTAACAGAGTATTGTAACAAAATATTGGGAACAGAAATACTACGTTCATTGGATGAGTCTTTCAATCCGCTATGTGCTGGTTTTATTTTCGCAGCTCCACGCGTCCAATAGTTAACAATGTAGAATATTTTTTACTCGCAGGAATATCGGAGCTAGGTAAATGTTTCCGACGGTGTATACTCTATAGACACCTGAAATACTGTGAAAC